>BPTQ01000006.1:345525709-345671518 GCA_019973895.1 Chrysanthemum seticuspe
GGTGGGAAAAAAGGTGGTTAAAGACGCAAAAGAAATTGTAACTAATTTACGTGACATGGTAGACAAGTTGACACATGAGGACTCCCCAAACACAACGCATGATGAGCCACTACTGAAAAAAATGCTAGAACATGTAGATTCAACTAAACTAGAGATAGAGAAACTGAAACTCAATTTGGAGGAAGTGGATGGCTGGGTGAAGGATGCGGAACCCAAGGCTGGCGAACCTGCGGGCAACCACCTGTTTTACATTTAATAAAATGTTATCGATCCTAATATGTGTGTTTTCTTTGTTAAAACAATAATGCTGGTGTTATTGTCAACCCGAAAGGAGAAATGAAAGGTACACGATATCACATTCTTTTTGTACTGTATACAAAACTTGATTTGTCTAGTCTTGATTGCTAACTTTGTTCTTGCTTATTCAGGATCTGCGATCACTGGACCGATTGGAAAGGAATGTGCTGATTTATGCCCAAGAATTGCAAGTGCAGCAAACACTATTGTTTAAGTTGTTTTCTCTTCAAGAAAAACTTTGTAAAACTCTAGCTGCCTGAGTTTATTTTGATATGTGCAGACTTTGTTACGTTAATGAGCTTTGGATCTATTTATATATACCGACATCTTTTGTTGTTACCGAGTTTTTCAATGCTATGAATCTATTGTATGTGATTTTAGTACCTGAACTGATGATTGATTATTACTTATGTTGAAGGTTCATTTGGGCATTGTTACTCATTTAGTTCTATAAAATTTACCTTGTAACACACTTTTTTGCCTCGTTATATGATACTCGTTTGACATATGAAATGTTCATTTTTACATTGCGCATCTTAAAAATACGTAAACATTATTTCATCTCCAAGTTATAAAAGTTATTTCCATGAAATGTTCTTTGATGACACTGTAGTATGGTTCTTGCTTAAGTGTTTCACGAGCTTCTTGATCTATATCAATTTTTTTGGGTCGTTACCGTTCAACACGGAAACCAAACAACAAAATTATTCTCATCCAATCTCTAAACCGATTTACATACCATATGTAAACAATATATATTCCCTTTTTTTCTTTCTTATTTTAAAAAAATAGCCAAATTTTTTTGTATGTTCGTAACGAAACATATATATAATATACATGTACGATCTATTGATCTAATCAACGCTTTACGTGGTTGAATTGATAATGAGTTTCTTGTATAATAAAAGCTAAGTGTCACGGACTTGTCTCTACAAGGTCTTCCGTGCGGCACTTAGTCTCGACTAAGCTCAGCCTTGCTCGAACACTCAAAGATGTATGCAACGAAAGTAAACTTCAAAGAAAGGAACAAGTGGAATATTGGACGTTCTGTAAGCATAATGTGTTATCTAGGATAGTACATAGTGTTTACCCTTTTATCGGTGAATAATCTAATTGCAAAACACTTAAAAAAACATTATGTGATTATTGTGATCTCAAATAGCATAATCAAATTCAAACATCATATTTTAAAACCATGTTTTGCTATACCCTTTTATTTGATTATGAGTTTTCAAAATGTATAACTTGTTTTGAATAATCAATCCCAAACATCCTTTTAATAGGAATTTTTTAAAATTTTATGCATTTACAAAATAAACAAGTTTTGAGACGAAAAGAGTAATTAACCGGATTACACAATAATAAAGTTAAATCACAGAAAAAATAAGCTTTTCATTGGTAGGTCTATTGGCAATAAAGGCCGCTCCTAGTAGAACCGGTGAAATAGTTGTACAATAAAGGCCGCTCCTATAAAAAGAAATGACTCATTATAACCAGCTCCTTGCATGTAAACAAGATTATAAATAGACCATGCATAACGCAAATCAAAATATCAAATCCTTTCTTCCAATTGAACGAAAGAAATACACTTGATTCTAACTGAAAAACAAAGACAATGGCGGTGGTTGTCGAAGAAATGATTGAATTGTTGGGGGAGGGACTGCTGGATGGTGCGGTGGAGGAAGACTTGGTGATGGATACAGTGATTGATGGGACGGAGGATGCAGTGATTGATGGGACGGAGGATGCAGTGATTGATGGGACGGAGGAGGTGACGAGTCTAGGAGCGAGGATAGGAGCGGTGCTAGGAGCGCAGATACAAACGACGCTAACAAAGGTGCTAGGGTTACTAAAAAAGCTTGGCAAGGAAACGTTGAAACTAGTAATACTACAGATGGCGTTAGATGACCTGCCGGAAAAGTATAAAAAGAAATTAGCTGGAATGATTCAGAAGTTGGCTGACGCGGCCAAAAAGTTGTTGAAAACCTCAGACAAGTACGTGGAACTTTCAGGAGGCTCAGAGGAGGGGAAAAAACTGGCTAAAGAGACACAAGGAATTGTAGACAATTTGCATGAACATGTACGCAAGTTGACAGAGGCCTCACCAAGCAAGGTGCAACGACTAAGTAAAGAAAAGCAAGAGTCAATGATGGAAGCCGCGCGCAAACAAGAAGAATCAAATGAACAAGACTTGCAAGAAGTGACAACCATGTTGGAGAAATTGAATGGCATGTTGGACAAACATCAACACGCCTGAGGGCGAATCGCCTTTAGGCCTCGATAGCATTCAAGCCTGAGGACGAATAGCGGCTCGCCCGATCCCTTTATCTGCCCACGTAGGAAAAAAAAAAAAGTAACAAGTTGAAAGGAAGTTGTGGATCATGTCGATCAAATAAATGCATTATGCATACAGTACTTTGTGTCTTTATATTTCTGTCCACATTTTATTTCCCACCTCATGTAATGACTTGCTACACAAGTCACTAAATTGATTTGCTTTCTTGGTTGGATAATTGGGTAGCGGGTATCTTTTACTATACTAGACGAGTACCCGTGCATAGCAACGAGATTTAATAGCGGTAGACAATTGTAGTGATAAAAAAAAGTTTATGGGTTACAAACAAAAAAAAGTTTAAGAATTTGGGGATTAAACACGATTTAAACTGAATGAAAATAATATAGGTTATGGGTTATAAACGAAAATAATAATAAAAGTTTATGGTTTCCATTTATAGTTTTCTTAATTTTTCACTTTCAAGAATATGGGGTTTTCCTTTATATATAATAGGCGAGTACCCGCGCCTAGCGGCAACAGTTTCTAGCGTCAGATAATTAATGATTTGTGATATTGTGGCGAGTGTTTTGTGTAGCGTTTAAAATAGAACGTGAACCGATGAAAATGCAATTGCAAACGGTTATACTATACGATTACTAAAGTCTAGACAAAATTCTTAACATCTATCAAACAACATATAAAAACATTTAATGAAAATAAAAGTAAACACTACATCAGTTATGAGATAAAAACTAACAACACACGTTACTTGTCGCGTAAAAACTAACAAGGATGGGATTAATGGTGACGTTGTTAAGAAGAACGCAAGTACCAAAATTTGCAAGAATGTGATTAGCCCAAATTAATAATAAAAAATGGGCTAATTTTAGCTATTTTGTAAAAGATTTTCGCACATTTAACCCCATATTTTTTTAAACGGACGTATTTAGCCTATTAAAATACTAAATGTGCACTAACGGGTACATGTTTTCTCTTAATTGTAAAACATTATAATCTTTTTTGAAAACCCCATATATTTTTTAAATGGACGTATTTAGCCTATTAAAATATTAAATGTGCACTAACGGGCACATGTTTTCTCTTAATTGTAAAACATTATAATCTTTTTTGAAGAAAAACTTATATATATATATATATATATATATATATATATATATATATATATATATATATATATATATATATATATATATATATATATATATAGCGACAGATCGTTTTGTGTTAAAAAAAGTTTATGGGTTATAAACGAAAAATAATAAAAGTTTGAAGATTTGGGGATTAAACATAATATTTTGAAACCCGGTTCGACCCGGGTGGTTCAACCGGTTGAACCGTTCACGTCGAAAAACGGGTCGATTTAAACCAAGTCAACCCGACAGGTTGGTTCAAAACAGGTCAAATTAAACAGGGTCAACCCACCGGGTTTGAAGCGTCCAGGGTCAACCCGGTTTTCGATATGTATTAATAGTTTCAACTTTTCACTTTTTACTTTATGGTGCTTCCTTTATTTATAGTATAGCAGGGTACCCGCGCGTTGCGGCGACGGGTACCCTGTGACGATTAACCAGAGAAATAGATCTCGATGAGACCTGATTCAACAGTTTGTATCGGTTTCAACGAGTCTTCTCTAGTTCATTTTCATATGGCTGTTATTGGTTAGCCGAACCGGTGGCGACACCGGTTCCCGGTTGAACCCGTTGGTCCGATCCGATTTTCAAAACTATCTGTACCATCAACTTATTAGTTTGTATGAAGCTTTGTGTGTTTTATTAATTTATATAATGTGTATAATAACATGTACTTTTTATTTTAGGATGTTTTAAAAATAACATTAATTAGTGTGTTTAATTATTTTATATTTAGGATTGTGTTAGCTTGTTTAAATTGTAAATTGTGAAAATTTTATTGTATTTTTTAGTAAAGGGTGTTTTAATTGTTTGTTTTTAATTTGGTAGATATGCTTTTAATTGGTTGTATAATGTGGATAAATTATTGTACTTTTAAGTAATGGAGAGTTTTAATAAGAATATTAATTACACAATACATTTATCTTACCTTTGACTTTCAACTTTTCATTTTTAAAGTTTGACCGTTTTTCTATTATATGTAGTATAGATAAAACTCCAAGCAAGTAGTTTTACATTTAAAAAAAACTAAATCATTCCTTGTTAGGCAATATTATTTTTTTTAAGTATGTTTTATTAAAAAAAACATACTTAAAATAAAAATTATCTGCATAGAGTTGGATGATAATATATGCATAATTATCTGCATAGAGTTGGATGATAGTTTCTCTTTAAACATGTGTATATCGTTAATGCGAATAACTAAATTGTAGTCAAGTTTTGAGAATGAAAGGGCTGTGGAGTTACTACAGGGAGATTCATGATCGTGATTTTTTTTTCTTTTTCACTAAAAGATTAATTCTTTGAGCATCTTTTGCTATTTCACTAAAAGTTATGTAAACTAATAAAGTCATGTAATCATTGCTGCTTATATCGAGCAAACTGTAACTATTTGAAAAAGTTGTCACAAAAATGTTTTTAGTACGAATAAGTCAGTTTTTCAGGAATGTTTTTTGTCCTTTAATCGAGAAAGGTTAGAAACAAAAAGGAAACTCCTATAGGAGGGGAATGTGTCTACGGTGTTGAAGATTTTATCTTACTGTGGTATAGTAAATTGCTTCTTTTTACCTTCGTTTGTAATGGTTTAACAAAGAATGGAAGCAATGGGGTAGCGGTTATTGTTGGGGGTATTTTATACATGGACTTAGGTTTATTTATTAAATATTAGGTTAATTCCCATCATTAGATCAAACTAAATGGATGATGGAGATTAGTCCATTGGTAAGCACTAGAACAATAGTAAGCAAACAAAAATTCCTCTTTATGTGATTGTTGAAAATATGATAACATTGTAACCTGAGTTATTTGGTTTTATTGAAAAGTTTATAAGCTTATGTGGAAATAGATCATAAGCGGACAAAAATGAGCTTATGGGTTTATCAAGTTCTCAAAATGCATGTTAAATAAGCTTATTTGTGTTGGAAAATTTAGTGCACTTGTGGGATTAGTTCACACCTTGAAATGGGTTAGGAGGTACGGTGTGTACACCCATAAGGTCCATGAACACCCTGACTCTTGTAGTGGTTTGTATTCGTAGTGCTAGTAGAAATTACTGCTTGTGATTTCCACTGATAAGCAGTGTTTCCACTGATAGCACTATGAAAGTACTGTTAGTGTGAAAATACTGCTAATGGTATGAAAGTACTGCTAGTGTTAAAGTACTGCTAAATGACAGTTACAATTGTTTAATGACCACGTTTAATTGGTCATGTAACCACTAACGGCTATAATTGGGATAATTATGAGGCTATTAATGGGCCGATTAATACTCATAATTCCATTGGACTAGCTAAGAGTAATCTCCTATAAATAAGAGATCTGATTATGCATGAAGGACACACAGAAAACATAAACACTTATTAGCAAAAGGGTTATAGAATTGTGCCTAATTCTCTAACTGCATTTGGTCTTATCCCAAGTAGATATTCGTGATACCCAGGCATTAGGGTCGAATAGTTTACTTTGGAAAGTGATCACACGATTCCAAGTGATATCCGGTAACCACCTAGTGGTATTGCTACTGTCATTGATTGTCTTAACCCTGTTCTGGGAGATACACACCAACAATCAAAGTAAACTATTTTGTGATAATCAATGGCTGCTGCTGCAATGAAACATATGGCTTCAAACTTTGCTAAGCTGGATAAGTTTGAAGGGGTGGATTTCAGGAGATGGCAGAAGAAGATGCATTTCTTGCTGTCAAGCATGAGTGTAGTCTATGTGCTGACTACTCCAATTCCTGATGATGGGGATGATGCTACGGTTGAGCAGATTAGGAGGAGGAGCAAGTGGGAGAATGATGACTACATATGCAGAGGTCTTATTCTGAATGGTATGTCTGATTCTTTGTTTGATATTTATCAGAACTTTGAATCTTCCAAAGAACTGTGGGATTCCTTGGATGCCAAATATATGGCTGAGGATGCATCAAGTAAGAAGTTCCTTGTTAGTAATTTCACAAATTACAAAATGACTGATTCAAGACCAGTTATGGAACAATACAATGAACTTCTTGGAATACTTGGAAGGTTTACACAACACAATATGCACATGGATGAGGCTATTCAAGTCTCTTGTGTTATTGATAAACTTCCTCCTTCATGGAAAGATTTCAAGCATACCTTGAAACACATGAAGGAGGAGTTAACTCTTGTTGAGTTGGGCAGTCATCTGCACATTGAAGAATCTCTCAAGGTGCAGGATAATGACAAGCCAAAGAGTAGCAATGTTGCTTGACCAACTGTTGTCAATATGGTAGAGCATAACAACTCCACCAGGTACAATGATAACAAAGGCAAACGAAAATATCATGATAACACAAAGGCAGATCTTAACAAGAAGGCAACTCCTACTTGTTGGAAATGTGGCAAGACTGGTCACATTAAAAGAGACTACAAAGGTGTTAAAATTGGTGGTAAAGCCAATGGATCAGGCACTAATGGTTCAGGGAGTGGTGGTTCAGCCAACTCACTGAAAGGTCAGAATATGTTTAATAAGTCTTTTCAGATTTATTATCTTATATATGTATCTGAATCTTTTTATGTGCAGGATGATGATGTTGCGTGGTGGGTTGACTCTGGTGCAACAGTTCATGTGTGTAAAGATAGAAGCTGGTTCAAGACTTATGAGTCACTGAATGATGGTTCTATTCTTTACATGGGAAATGAGTCAACAGCCTTGGTGCATGGTCGTGGTTGTGTAGATCTTAGGTTTAGTTCAGGAAAGATTGTAACTTTATTTGATGTTATTCATGTTCCTGATATCAGGAAGAACTTGGTTTCAAGTAGTATTTTGAATAATCATGGTTATAAACAAGTTATTGAGTCTGATAAATTTGTGCTTTCTAAGCATGGTATTTTTATTGGTTTTGGTTATTTATGTAATCAAATGTTCAGGCTTAATGTTACCACTGATAGTGTTATTTCAGCTTTTGTGACCACATATG
The DNA here is from genome assembly GCA_019973895.1 of Chrysanthemum seticuspe. Classification (NCBI taxonomy): domain Eukaryota; kingdom Viridiplantae; phylum Streptophyta; class Magnoliopsida; order Asterales; family Asteraceae; genus Chrysanthemum; species Chrysanthemum seticuspe. The sequence continues at coordinate 345,533,376 of BPTQ01000006.1, forward strand.
ACCAGACTGACTCTACCCTTTGGCATGCAAGATTTGGCCATGTTCACTATAAAAGAATGCAAGATATGTCTAGAGATGGTTTAATCCCTGCTTTTGACATGAACACTGAAAAGTGTAAAACTTGCATGTTGACCAAGAAACCCTTTCAGGGTGTTAGTCGTGAGACTAAGATCTTGGAGCTTATTCACAGTGACCTGTGTGATTTGCATGCCACTCCTTCTTTGGAGAATAAGAAGTACTTTGTGACATTTATTGATGATGCTTCTAGATTTTGTTATGTCTATCTGTTACATACCAAGGATGAAGCATTAGATAAATTCAAAGTGTTTAAAACTGAAGTTGAATTACAACTTGGGTCTTTGATCAAAAGATTAAGGACTGATAGGGGAGGTGAGTACATGGATACTCAGTACTTTCAGTCTGTTGGAATTATCCATGAAACGACTGCCCCTTATACTCCTCAGCAAAATGGTATTTCTGAAAGGAAAAACAGGGTGCTGAAGGAGATGGTTAATTCCATGTTGTCCTATTTAGGACTGAGTCAAGGGTTCTGGGGTGAAGCTATGTTAACAGCTTTCTATTTATTAAATAGGGTTCCTAACAAAAGGAACAAGGTTACCCCTTATGAACTCTGGACTAAAAGGAAACCTAACCTGAACTATCTCAAGGTTTGGGGTTGTAGGGCTGTTGTAAGACTCCTTGATCCAAAGATGAAAACTTTGGGTGAAAGAGGCATTGACTGCATCTTTGTTGGATATGCTGAGCATTCCAAGGCTTTTAGGTTCTATGTTATTGAACCTAATGAATATATTTCAATTAACTCTATTATTGAATCAAGGGATGCAGACTTTGATGAGAATAGATTCTCATCAGTCCCTAGACCAAGTCAGAGGATTCCTAATGGAACTCATGACACTGGTGTATCAGAGGTCCCTGATGATGAACCATCAGTGGTCCCTGATGACGTTGTGGTACAACAACCTGAACCTGTGCTCAGGAAGAGCAAAAGGGTTAGGACTCCAAAGTCATTTGGACCTGAGTTTCAACTGTACTTATTTGAAGGAACAAGGGATGAGGTTTTAGACTAATACTCCTATTGCTTCATTGTTGAGGATGATCCCAAGACATTTGAAGAAGCAATGAAGTCCCAGGATATTGCTTTCTGGAAAGAAGCAATCAATGATGAGATGGATTCCATCATGGGCAACAACACTTGGGTGTTGGTTGATCTACCTCCTAGTTGCAAACCTCTGGGTTGCAAATGGATTTTCAAAAGGAAAATGAAGGTAGATGGAACTATTGAAAAGTTCAAGGCCAGACTAGTCATTCAGGGCTTTAAACAAAAGTCAGGAATAGACTATTTTGATACTTATGCCCCTGTGGCTCGTATCAGTACCATAAGACTGCTGATTGCTATGGCATCTATTCACAATATGGTTATTCATCAGATGGATGTGAAAACTGCTTTCTTGAATGGTGAATTGGAAGAGGAGGTTTATATGAACCAACCTCAGGGCTTCATCATGCCTGGCAATGAAAACAAGGTGTGTAAACTGATTAAGTCTCTTTATGGACTGAAGCAGGCACCTAAGCAATGGCATCAAAAATTTGATGAAGTGGTTTTGTCTAGTGGTTATGTTCTTAACCAAGCTGACAAATGTGTATATAGCAAATTTGATGAATCTGGTAAAGGAGTCATCATTTGTCTATATGTTGATGACATGTTGATCTTTGGCACTGACCAAAATCAGGTTGACCTGACAAAGGAATTTTTGTCATCACGGTTCTCCATGAAAGACATGGGGGATGCTGATGTTATCCTTGGTATAAGGATTAAACATGAAAGTAATAGAATTTCTATCTCTCAGTCTCATTATATTGAGAAAGTACTGAGGAAATTCAATTACTTTGATTGTACTCCAGTGAGTACACCTATGGATACTTGTGAGAAGTTGATGCCTAATCATGGCAAGGCTGTATCTTAACTTGAGTATTCTAGGGTAATTGGCTGCTTAATGTATGCCATGACTTGTACAAGACCTGATATTGGTTTTGCAGTGGGAAAATGGAGCAGGTATACTAGTAATCCTAGTGCTCATCACTGGCAAGCAGTTCAAAGGGTACTGAAGTATTTGAAGAGAACTATGGATTATAGTCTCTCATATATTGGTTACCCACCAGTTTTTGAAGGTTACACTGATGCAAGTTGAATCAGTAACACTAAAGACAATTCGTCTACCAGTGGCTGGGTATTCCTACTTGGTGGAGGTGCAATTTCTTGGGCATCCAAGAAGAAAACTTGCATCACCAGTTCAACAATGGAATCTGAATTTGTGGCTTTAGCAGCTGCTGGTAAAGAAGCTGAATGGTTGAAAAACTTGCTTCTTGAGATTCCATTGTGGCCTAAACCTATAGCACCTATTTCTATCCGGTGTGATAGTGCAGCTACATTGGCTAAGGCTTATAGCCAGATGTACAATGGTAAGTCCAGACACTTAGGTGTCAGACATAGCATGATTCGTGAGCTTATCATGAATGGGGTGGTATCTATAGAGTTTGTGAGATCTCAACAGAACTTAGCTGATCACTTGACGAAGGGTTTGGCTAGTTGGTTATAAAGTCTGCTAAAGGGATGGGTTTAAGTCCAACTTAGTCATTGAATGCTAGGACACCCAACTCCCTCCTAAGGAAACTTGGGAGCTGAGTTCAATGTGGAAAGCTGAACATTCAGTGGAATGGAGCACATGTTTTATTTACATCCCAAGGTTGTGCTCAGAACCTGCTGAAAGGAGGATGAAGTCTTTACTTCTTAATGGTTAATTTTCTTTGAAAAAGTGCTTGGCAGGAGCATGACTAAAGAGGAACCACCTATGTAAATGTTGAAGTTTTGCCGCTTTAGGAAGCTTTGGACTTTTAGCTTTTACAACATTTATGAATTTGGATATGGACACATGGCTTGTATAGTGTCAGGAGCTTTTAAGTGTTTGAAAACTTGTGTGTATTTTATCTTCAGGTATTCAAATGGGTTGAAGGGTTCAATTCTTAGAACACCCTGATTCTCGAATATTTGAACGTGTAATTTACTAAGATGGAAATTCAATCCTCAGGACATTTTCATTTATGCACATGTTTTGCTTGATGTTTATTTTCCATGCAAAGGAAGTGAACTAAATTTGGGGAGGATTGTTGGAAAATTTAGTGCACTTGTGGGATTAGTTCACACCTTGAAATGGGTTAGGAGGTACGGAGTGTACACCCATAAGGTCCATGAACACCCTGACTCTTGTAGTGGTTTGTATTGGTAGTGCTAGTAGAAAGTACTGCTTGTGGAAAGTACTGCTTGTGGTTTCCACTGATAAGCAGTGTTTCCACTGATAGCACTATGAAAGTACTGCTAGTGTGAAAGTACTGATAATGGTATGAAAGTACTGCTAGTGTTAAAGTACTGCTAGTGTTAAAGTACTGCTAAATGGCAGTTACAACTGTTTAATGACCACGTTTAATTGGTCATGTAACCACTAACGGCTATAATGGGGATAATTATGAGGCTATTAATGGGCCGATTAATACTCATAATTCCATTGGAGTAGCTAAGAGTAATCTCCTATAAATAAGAGATCTGATTATGCATGAAGGACACACAGAAAACATAAACACTTATTAGCAAAAGGGTTATAGAATTGTGCCTAATTCTCTAACTGCATTTGGTCTTATCCCAAGTAGATATTCGTGATACCCAAGCATTAGGGTCGAATAGTTTACTTTGGAAAGTGATCACACGATTCCAAGTGATATTCGGTAACCACCTAGTGGTATTGCTACTGTCATTGATTGTCTTAACCCTGTTCTGGGAGATACACACCAACAATTTGATGGCCTTTTTGAAATTTTAATTAGCTCATTAGCTCATTTTTGTTGAATAATGATCTTATCTACTTTTACGAGCTTATAAATTTGATAAGGCCTTTTTTTCTATGTTTTTGTTTTGTGTTATACATCAAATGTGTTTGTTGTTATTGTTGCTTGCTTTGCTATATATTGGTTAGGTTTTTGTTATTAGTGAGCAAAGTAAAAAGCCAAAAGGGGTGTTTTAATAAGATTATTTATTTGGTTAATTGAAAATTTGCTAGTCTTTTATGATCTCATTTATAAAAGTAGATAAACTCTTAAGCCAACAAAATTAAGCTTATGAGTTTATCAAGTTCTCAAAAAGTCTTTTAAATAATCTTATTTGATTGGCTTTTTGAAAATTGATTAGCTTGTTGGCTTATTTTTTTGAATTTAGGAGCTTATCTACTTGGTTTTGACCTTATAAAGTTTATAAGCTCATAAAGTTAAGCATATGCACTTATCTGTTGGAAAATTTAGTGCACTTGTGGGATTAGTTCACACCTTGTAATGGGCTAGGAGGTACGGAGTGTACACCCATAAGGTCTATGAACACCCTGACTCTAATAGTGGTTTGTATTGAAAGTGCTTGGTGAAAGTACTGTTGTGGTTACCACTGATTATCAGTGTTTCCACTGAAGCAGTACTTCCACTGGATCAGCGTTTCCACAGGATCAGTGTTTCCACTGAAGTGGTGTCTTACTGAAGTAGTGTTTACACTGAAGCAGTGGTGTTTCCACTGAAGCAGTGTAACCACTGATAGCACTATGAAAGTACTGCTAGTTGTATGAAAGTACTCCTAGTGTTAAGGTACTGCTTGTAACGGCTTTGACCTATTCAAGTGGCAATTATAACTGCATTATGACCATGTTTAATTGGTCATGTAACCACTAACAGCTATAATGGGGATAATTATGAGGCTATTAATGGGCCGATTAATACTCATAATTCAATTGACTAGCCAAGAGTATTTCCTATAAATAGGAGATCTGTTTTATGTATGAAAACACACAGAAAACACTAAGCACTTATAAGCGCAAGGGTTATTGAATTGTGCCTAATTCTATAACTGCATTTGGTCTTATCCCAAGTAGATATTCGTGTAACCACCAAGTGGTATTTGTTACTGCTGACTATTGTTGTTTCTGCTGAAGCTGATTATCTTACCCTGTTATGGGAAAACACCTCCAACAATCAAAGTAAACTACTTTGTGATAATCAATGGCAACTGCTGCAATGAAACACATGGCTTCAAACTTTGCTAAGCTGGACAAGTTTGAAGGGGTGGACTTTAGGAGGTGGCAGAAGAAGATGCACTTCTTGCTGTCAAGCATGAGTGTGGTATATGTGCTAACTACACCTATTCCTGATGATGGGGATGATGCTACTGTGGAGCAGATCCGGAGGAGGAGCAAATGGGAGAATGATGACTACATATGCAGAGGTCTTATTCTCAATGGTATGTCTGATGCTCTGTTTGATATTTATCAGAACTTTGAATCTTCCAAAGAACTGTGGGATTCCTTGGATGCCAAATATATGGCTGAGGATGCATCAAGTAAGAAGTTCCTTGTTAGTAATTTCACAAATTACAAAATGACTGATTCAAGACCAGTTATGGAACAATACAATGAACTTCTTGGAATACTTGGAAGGTTTACACAACACAATATGTACATGGATGAGGCTATTCAAGTCTCTTGTGTTATTGATAAACTTCCTCCTTCATGGAAAGATTTCAAGCATACCTTGAAACATATGAAGGAGGAGTTAACTCTTGTTGAGTTGGGCAGTCATCTGCACATTGAGGAATCTCTCAAGGTGCAGGATAATGACAAGCCAAAGAGTAGCAATGCTACTGGACCATCTGTTGTCAATCTGGTGGAGCATAACAACTCCACCATATACAATGATAACAAAGGCAAACACAAATATCATGATAACACAAAGGCAGATCTTAACAAGAAGGCAACTCCTACTTGTTGGAAATGTGGCAAGACTGGTCACATTAAAAGGGACTGCAAAGGTGTTAAAATTGGTGGTAAAGCCAATGGATCAGGCACTAATGGTTCAGGGAGTGGTGGTTCAACCAACTCACTGAAAGGTCAGAATATGTTTAATAAGTCTTTTCAGATTTATTATGTTACATATGTATCGGAATCTTTTTATGTGCAGGATGATGATGTTGCGTGGTGGGTTGACTCTGGTGCAACAGTTCATGTGTGCAAAGATAGAAGCTGGTTCAAGACTTATGAGTCACTGAATGATGGTTCTATTCTTCACATTGGAAATGAGTCAATAGCCTTGGTGCATGGTCGTGGTTGTGTAGATCTTAGGTTTAGTTCTGGAAATATTGTAACTTTGTTTAATGTTATTCATGTTCCTGATATCAGGAAGAACTTGGTTTCAAGTAGTGTTTTGAATAATCATGGATATAAACAAGTTATTGAATCTGATAAATTTGTTCTTTCTAAATGTGGTGTTTTTATTAGTTTTGGTTATTTATGTAATCAAATGTTCAGGCTTAATATCTCTACTGACAATGTTAATTCAGCTTTTGTGACCACCACTGACACTGATTCTAGCCTTTGGCATGCTAGACTTGGCCATGTTCACTATAAAAGAATGCAAGATATGTCTAGGGATGGTTTAATCCCTGCTTTTGAGATGGACACTGAAAAGTGTAAAACTTTCATGTTGACCAAGATAACCAAGAAACCCTTTCAGGGTGTTAGTCGTAAGACTAAGATCTTGGAGCTTATTCACAGTGATCTGTGTGTTTTGCATGCCACTCCTTCTTTGGGAAATAAGAAGTACTTTGTGACAGTTATTGATGATGCTTCTAGATTTTGTTATGTCTATTTGTTACATACCAAGGATGAAGCATTAGATAAATTCAAAGTGTTTAAAACTGAAGTTGAATTACAACTTGGGTCTTTGATCAAAAGATTAAGGACTGATAGGGGAGGTGAGTACATGGATACTCAGTACTTTCAGTCTGTTGGAATAATCCATGAAACGACTGCCCCTTATACTCCTCAGCAAAATGGTATTTCTGAAAGGAAAAACAAGGTGCTGAAGGAGATGGTTAATTCCATGTTGTCCTATTCAGGACTGAGTCAAGGATTCTGGGGTGAAGCTATGTTAAAAGCTTGCTATTTGTTAAATAGGGTTCCTAACAAAAGGAACAAGGTTACCCCTTATGAACTCTGGACTAGAAGGAAACCCAACCTGAATTATCTCAAGGTTTGGGGTTGTAGGGCTGTTGTAAGACTCCCTGATCCAAAGCTAAAGACTTTGGGTGAAAGAGGCATTGACTGCATCTTTGTTGGATATGCTGAGCATTCCAAGGCTTTTAGGTTCTATGTTATTGAACCTAATGAATATGTTTCAATTAACTCAATAATTGAATCAAGGGATGCAGATTTTGATGAGAATAGATTCTCATCAGTCCCTATACCAAGTCAAAGGATTCCTAATGGAACTCATGACACTGGTGTATCAGAGGTCCCTGATGGTGAACCATCAGTGGTCCCTGATGAGGTTGTGGTTCAACAACCTGAACCTGTGCTCAGGAAGAGCAAAAGGGTCAGGACTCCAAAGTCATTTGGACCTGAGTTTCAACTATATTTAGTTGAAGGAACTAGGGATGAGGTCTCTGACCAATACTCCTATTGCTTCATTGTTGAGGATGATCCCAAGACATTTGAAGAAGCAATGAAGTCCCAGGACATTGCTTTCTGGAAAGAAGCAATCAATGACGAGATGGACTCCATCATGGGCAACAACACTTGGGTGTTGGTTGATCTACCACCAGGTTGCAAGCCTCTGGGTTGCAAATGGATTTTCAAAAGGAAAATGAAGGTAGATGAAACTACTGAAAAGTTCAAGGCTAGATTAGTTATTCAGGGCTTTAAACAAAAGTCATGAATAGACTATTTTGATACTTATGCCCCTGTAGCTCGTATCAGTACCATAAGACTGTTGATTGCTATGGCATCTATTCACAATCTGGTTATTCATCAGATGGATGTGAAAACAGCTTTCTTGAATGGTGAATTGGAAGAGGAGGTTTATATGAACCAACCTCAGGGCTTCATCATGCCTGGCAATGAAAACAAGGTGTGTAAACTGATTAAGTCTCTTTATGGACTGAAGCAGGCACCTAAGCAATGGCATCAAAAATTTGATAAAGTGGTTTTGTCTAGTGGTTATGTTCTTAACCAAGCTGACAAATGTGTATATAGCAAATTTGATGAATCTGGTAAAGGAGTCATCATTTGTCTATATGTTGATGACATGTTGATCTTTGGCACTGACCAAAATCAGGTTGACCTGACAAAGGAATTTTTGTCATTAAGGTTCTCCATGAAAGACATGGGGGAGGCTGATGTTATCCTTGGTATAAGGATTAAACATGAAAGTAATACAATTTCTATCTCTCAGTCTCATTATATTGAGAAGGTACTGAGGAAATTCAATTACTTTGATTGTACTCCAGTGAGTACTCCTATGAATACTTGTGAGAAGCTGATGCCTAATCATAGCAAGGTTGTATCTCAACTTGAGTATTCTAGGGTAATTGGTTGCCTGATGTATGCCATGACTTGTACAAGACCTGATACTGGTTTTGCAGTGGGAAAATTGAGCAGGTATACTAGTAATCCTAGTGCTCATCACTGGCAAGCAGTTCAAAGGGTACTGAAGTATTTGAAGAGAACTATGGATTATAGTCTCTCATATACTGGTTACCCATCAGTGTTGGAAGGTTACACTGATGCAAGTTGGATCAGTAACACTGAAGACAACTCGTCTACCAGTGGCTTGGTATTCCTACTTGGTGGAGGTGCAATTTCTTGGGCATCCAAGAAGCAAACTTGCATCACCAGTTCAACAATGGAATCTAAATTTGTGGCTCTAGCAGCTGCTGGTAAAGAAGCTGAATGGTTGAAAAACTTGCTTCTTGAGATTCCATTGTGGCCTAAACCTATAGCACCTATTTCTATCCGGTGTGATAGTGCAGCTACATTGGCTAAGGCTTATAGCCAGATGTACAATGGTAAGTCTAAACACTTAGGTGTCAGACATAGCATGATTCGTGAGCTTATCATGAATGGGGTGGTATCTATAGAGTTTGTGAGATCTCAACAAAATTTAGCTGATCACTTGACGAAGGGTTTGGCTAGAGACTTGGTTATAAAGTCTGCTAAAGGGATGGGTTTAAGTCCAACTTAGTCATTGAATGCTAGGACACCCAACTCCCTCCTAAGGAAACTTGGAAGCTGAGTTCAATGTGGAAAGCTGAACATTCAGTGGACTGGAGCACATGTTTATTTACATCCCAAGGTTGTGCTCAGAACCTGCTGAAAGGAGGATGAAGTCTTTACTTCTTAATGGTTAATTTTCTTTGAAAAAGTGCTTGGCAGGAGCATGACTAAAGAGGAACCACCTATGTAAATGTTGAAGTTTTGCCGCTTCATTAAGCTTTGGACTTTTAGCTTTTACAACATTTATGAATTTGGATATGGACACATGGCTTGTATAGTGTCAGGAGCTTTTAAGTGTTTGAAAACTTGTGTGTATTTTATCCTCAGGTATTCAAATAGGTTGAAGGGTTCAATTCTTAGAACACCCTGATTCTCGAATATTTGAACGTGTAATTACTAAGATGGAAATTCAATCCTCAGGACATTTTCATTTATGCACATGTTTTGCTTGATGTTTGTTTTTCATGCAAAGGAAGTGAACCAAATTTGGGGAGGATTGTTGGAAAATTTAGTGCACTTGTGGGATTAGTTCACACCTTGTAATGGGCTAGGAGGTACGGAGTGTACACCCATAAGGTCCATGAACACCCTGACTCTAATAGTGGTTTGTATTGAAAGTGCTTGGTGAAAGTACTGTTGTGGTTACCATTGATTATCAGTGTTTCCACTGAAGCAGTACTTCCACTGGATCAGTGTTTCCACTGGATCAGTTTTTCCACTGAAGTGGTGTCTCACTGAAGTAGTGTTTACACTGAAGCAGTGGTGTTTCCACTGAAGCTGTGTAACCACTGATAGCACTATGAAAGTACTGCTAGTTGTATGAAAGTACTCCTAGTGTTAAGGTACTGCTTGTAACGGCTTTGACCTATTCAAGTGGCAGTTATAACTGCATTATGACCATGTTTAATTGGTCATGTAACCACTAACAGCTATAATGGGGATAATTATGAGGCTATTAATGGGCCGATTAATACTCATAATTCTATTGACTAGCCAAGAGTATTTCCTATAAATAGGAGATTTGTTTTATGTATGAAAACACACAGAAAACACTAAGCACTTATAAGCGCAAGGGTTATTGAATTGTGCCTAATTCTATAACTGCATTTGGTCTTATCCCAAGTAGATATTCGTGTAACCCAGGCATTAGGGTCGAATAGTTTACTTTGGAATGTGATCACACGATTCCAAGTGATATCCGGTAACCACCAAGTGGTATTTGTTACTGCTGACTATTGTTGTTTCTGCTGAAGCTGATTATCTTACCCTGTTCTGGGAAAACACCTCCAACATTATCTAGTTTTAATAAGCTCATTAAATTAGCTTAACCAAACACTCCCTGGAACAAGGTTCATCACTATAAATATGGGATTGAGTTTGTTGATGATTTATAGTTGCAATTGTATTTTTCAGTTGTTTGGTTTAACTATTTGTTGATGACATGTGTTTTTTTGTTTGTTTTGAGTTTTTGATGGTTATGACAAAAACTAAGTCAAATATCTTTTCGTTCTCAAGGTTTGATACTGTTACACGTCTGAGATATAAACTAAGCCTATCGTTGCAGATGTTATAATGCTCTTTAAGCACTCATCTGCTCCATGTAGGCTTGACATATATTTCAACTTTTTGTAATGGCTTTTAGAATAATGTATGTACATCTTTTGTTTTTATAGTTCATGGTATCTGTTACCTTGAACTCAGGTTGATGATTTGCAATTAAATTTATATTTACAAACAGTTTGAATGGAAGACCTAACTTAATGGTGATAAGCTTTTTTTTTGGTCTGCTTTGATTGTTTAAGTGGAACTATTATCAGACTAGTCAAGTATCTTTTCTAACACATAGTTTGATACTGTTACACGTTTAGGAAATAAACTAAGGGTGTGTTTCTTTTTTCTCTTAGCTAAGGGATTGGGTCCACAAACCTATTTAATATTATTTCTTTTCTAAGTGGAACCCACTATTTCCCTTAGCTGGTCTATATCTCCAAGGCAAAAAATATTAAGCCTTCCCCATTAAGTGGCTCATATAGATGTGTTGGGGTGTAACTCCCAGAACAGGGTAAGATAATCAATTCAACAGAAACAAGCAACAAGTCAGAAGAAACAAATACCACTAGGTGGTTACCGGATATCACTTGGAATCGTGTGATCACTTTCCAAAGTAAACTATTCGACCCTAATGCCTGGGTTACACGAATATCTACTTGGGATAAGACCAAATGCAGTTATGGAATTAGGCACAATTCTATAACCCTTGCGCTAATAAGTGTTAATGGCTTTCTGTGTGTCTTTCATGCATAATCAGATCTCCTATTTATAGGAGGTTACTCTGAGCTAGTCAAATGGAATTATGAGAATTAATCGGCCCATTAATCTCCTCATAATTATCCCCATTATAGCTGTTAGTGGTTACATGACCAATTAAAACGTGGTCATTATGCATTTGTAACTACCACTTGAATAGGTCAAAGCCCGTTACAAGCACTACTTTCATCAGTACTTTCATAGCGATATCAGTAGATACACTGCTTCAATGGAAAACATAAGCTTCAGTGGAAACACTGCTTATCAGTGGAAACACTGCTTGTCAGTGGAAACCACAAGCAGTACTTTCCACAAGCAGTACTTTCTACTAGCACTACCAATACAAACCACTACAAGAGTCAGGGTGTTCATGGACCTTATGGGTGTACACTCCGTACCTACTGACCTATTACAAGGTGTGAACTAATCCTACAAGTGCACTAAATTTTCCAACAATCATCCCCAAATTTAGTTCACTTCCTTTGCAAGAAAAATAAACATCAAGCAAAACATGTGCATAAATGAAAATGTCCTGAGGATTGAATTTCCATCTTAGTAAATTACACGTTCAAATATTCGAGAATCAGGGTATTCTAAGAATTGAACCCTTCAACCCATTTGAATACCTGAAGATAAAATACACACAAGTTTTCAAACACTTAAAAGCTCCTGACACTATACAAGCCATGTGTCCATATCCAAATTCATAAATGTTATAAAAGCTAAAAGTCCAAAGCTTCCTGAAGCGGCAAAACTTCAACATTTAAATAGGTGGTTCCTCTTTATTCATGCTCCTGCCAAGCACTTTTTCAAAGAAAATTAACCGTTGAGAAGTAAAGACTTCATCCTCCTTTCAGCAGGTTCTGAGCACAACCTTGGGATGTACATAAAACATGTGCTCCGGTCCACTGAATGTTCAGCTTTCCACATTGAACTCAGCTCCCAAGTTTCCTCAGGAGGGAGTTGGGTGTCCTAGCATTCAGTGACTAAGTTGGACTTAAACCCATCCCTTTAGCAGACTTTATAACCAAGTCTCTAGCTAGACCCTTCGTCAAGTGATCAACTAAGTTCTGTTGAGATCTCACAAAGTCTATAGATACCACCCCATTCATGATAAGCTCACGAATCATGCTTTGTCTGACACCTAAGTGTCTAGACTTACCATTGTACATCTGGCTATAAGCCTTAGCCAATGTAGCTGCACTATCACACCGGATAGAAATAGGTGCTATATGTTTAGGCCACAATGGAATCTCAAGAAGCAAGTTTTTCAACCATTCAGCTTCTTTACCAGCAGCTGCTAGAGCCACAAATTCAGATTCCATTGTTGAACCGGTGATGCAAGTTTGCTTCTTGGATGCCCAAGAAATTGCACCTCCACCAAGTAGGAATACCCAGCCACTGGTAGACGAATTGTATTCAATGTTACTGATCCAACTTGCATCAGTGTAACCTTCCAACACTGATGGGTAACCAGTATATGAGAGACTATAATCCATACTTCTCTTCAAATACTTCAGTACCCTCTGAACTGCTTGCCAGTGATGAGCACTAGGATTACTAGTATATCTGCTCAATTTTCCCACTGCAAAACTAATATCAGGTCTAGTACAAGTCATGGCATACATCAAGCAGCCAATTACCCTAGAATACTCAAGTTGAGATACAGCCTTGCCATTATTAGGCATCAACTTCTCACAAGTATCCATAGGTGTACTCACAGGAGTACAATCAAAGTAATTGAATTTCCTCAACACCTTCTCAATATAGTGAGACTGAGAGGTAGAAATTCTTTTACTTTCATGTTTAATCCTTATACCAAGGATAACATCAGCCTCCCCCATGTCCTTCATGGAGAACCTTGATGACAAAAATTCCTTTGTTAGGTCAACCTGATTTAGGTCAGTGCCAAAGATCAACATGTCATCAACATATAGATAAATGATGACTCCTTTACCAGATTCATCAAATTTGCTATATACACATTTGTCAGCTTGGTTAAGAACATAACCACTAGACAAAACCACTTCATCAAACTTTTGATGCCATTGCTTAGGTGCCTGCTTAAGTCCATAGAGAGACTTAATCAGTTTACACACCTTGTTTTCATTGCCAGGCATGATGAAGCCCTGAGGTTGGTTCATGTAAACCTCCTCATCCAATTCACCATTTAAGAAAGTTGTCTTCACATCCATCTGATGAATAACCAGATTGTGAATAGATGCCAAAGCAATCAGCAGTCTTATGGTACTGATACGAGCCACAGGGGCATAAGTATCAAAATAGTCTATCCCAGACTTTTGTTTAAAGCCCTGAATAACTAATCTAGCCTTGAACTTTTCAATAGTTCCATCTACCTTCATTTTCTTTTTGAAAATCCATTTGCAACCCAGAGGTTTGCAACCTGGTGGTAGATCAACCAACACCCATGTAACACCCCAAATTTCGTGATACGCAGCGGAATTCAAGCTAGGTGTTACTTTATAGCACAACAGTTATATTAATAGAAAACGAACCCTAATTGAGTCGTTTTAAAAGATTTATCATTCGATTTATATAAATATCAGAGTTTACAAAATTAGGTCCCAGTGGTTTTACAGCTTATTAAATAAGTTTTCGAATGATAATATAGCCTTCTTGAGTATCCATGTCATCCTCGTAAATTATGAACCTGAGATAAACATGCTAAAAGTGTCAACACAAAGGTTGGTGAGTTCATAGAGTTTATAGATAAAACAGTTGAGTTCAATAGTTTCGAGTTTGAGCGATTATTGTAAAAAATACAGATGTCGATGAAATAAGTAGTGGACTACGTTGTTATGCACCCATAGTCATTTGTTTGCCCTAACCGGGTCAAAAGTTGAGTGAATCCATAGAGTTTGTATGCAAATCAGTTGAACACAAGTTTTAAGGTTGGGCCATGTTGTTGCACCCATAAATTCAGTAGTTGCAGCATTTGTATCATTGCAACACAGTATATATTCCCTTAAGTCTCATGAACGCAAACCTTAACACGAACGCGTCATAATAATGACGTAAGTTACAAACATCATAATAATGATGTGAGCAACAATGCCCTCTGGTAGAAGTTTGCCATTCTCCTAGTATTCTCAAATAAAGTGCATTTGGTTACCTATCCGGCTAACACAAATGGGGCGTCAACTGCCAATAGATCTATTCACTATATTCCCGTTCACTCGCAAGTGATTAATGGTTCATGATATGATGGACTTTTAGTGGCAATAGTGTATAACTTAGGCAATAACAATCAGGATCGCATACAGATAGTACTTGTGTTCAGGTTTGTAGCAAACGTATGAAGTGTGATTATGAACTCATAGTAGTATGTAAAAGCTTTAGAGTACCTGTGAATGTAAAAATGAGTAGTTAAGCATGTATCTCCCCCAAAACAGTTTAAAAACAAGTAAAGGTAGGGGCCATGAACTCACAGTAATATGTAAAAGTTTTTAGAGTACTTATAAAAGTGAAAGCAATTAGTTGAGCATGTATCTCCCCTAAAGCATTAATAAACAAGTATAAAAACGGGGCTACGAACTCACGGTAATTCGTAAGAGTTTAAAATAAATGTAAAAATATCAAGCAATATTTGAGCATGTATCTCCCGCAAAGCATTCAAAATAAGGAAAAGAGGGGCTATGACTCACCTTGATGTTACAGTAGTCTGGATGGAAAACAAATTAAGTAATGTGAATGAACTTCTCCAACTCATGACCTGAGTTAGTATGTCATGTTTTTAGTATTCGAGTTCAAGTTTATGCAATGTTAATGCTTTATCGATAATTAGATAACATGAAGTCTCTTCAAAAATTAATAATACTTATCGTACTTATCTTTATGGCTCGAATGATTGTTAATAATTTTTTATCGAAATCCAAGTTGTTAAATATTTTATGTTTCCAAAATGCTATAATTTACAATTTTAAATATTTACGGTTTTTACCCTTGCACTTTCAAAAATGACACTTTAAACCCTCAACTATGGGTTATTGAAAAAATCATCCCTTGTATAATTAACTTTGAAGAAATTGCATTTTTAGCCCAAGAAAACTTTATCATTCAAAAATTACAATTTTTATGCTTGAAATTTTATAAGAAAAATTCACTTGTTTTTGGCCTAAATGGATAAAAGTGCGGGTAAATAAAAGTGAGGCCCTAAAAGGTTTTTACTATGTTCTTGATCCCTTCAAGATTTTGTCCGGTGGTCTTTCTAATGGTTCAAACTAGAGGTCTTAAGCTTTTATGGTTTGGTCGCAGTGATTCTCCAAAGTAGGGGGTTAGGTGCCTTTTGTTGGTTTTGGGCGATAACAGGGCTAAACAAGGGCAGATTTTACACGAGACAAGCTAGTGTTTCTACAACACATTTGACCCTTTAAACACTTTGCTGTAAGATCTTCTAAGTGGTATAGGTCTTATGTCCTATTCGTCTTTAATTAGAAATATACAAGTCCACGAACATGGCCACTTGGCCACGACGCGTTTTAAGGAAATTTCATTTTTGACTCATTAACTTTTACAGTGTCGCCTAGGGACATCGTAATATGTTAATTAACTCTTTTTAAGTTATTATCTAATATTCTATAACTCCTACGACTCAAATTTTGTAAAATGCATGCAAGGTCATTCTATGAAAAGTTCACGAGTCACCTACTTTTTAGTTGATTATAAAAGAGACTATAAGAGTTTTGAAAGACATTGTTGGGGCATTAAAATCCTTGCAGTGATCCCTTTAAAACGGTGTAAACCTCGTACTTTTTAACCCTTTAATTAGCAAGATATTAATTACGGAAAAGGGCTACTTAGGCTATTCTTGCCAAAGTGCAATTCTCGTTTTTAAACCATAAAACTTTATGTCTTTTGCATGCAACCTTGTGAAATTTTGTTTTACTCATTTCTAATGTTTCTAAGATAGTTCGTAATCAAATTTATCAAAAATCCCGAGTTTTCCCCACATACCTGTTATAAACTACTTTTGGTGTTTAGGACTTTTGGCCCAAATGAAGTGTTGTTTTTAAGCATGACGACTAGGCTTTTCAACCGGGTTATGGGGGCGTTCTAGAGTGTCCTATGTGGTGTTTACAACGGTACTTTGGTTGACCCTAATACCTTTGACCCGATGTAAATAAATGCGGCGCAAGAAGGGGGCTGGAACTATTTTTGTAACATATATATAACAGCTGTTGGGATTTTTATTAAATTCTGGCTTCGTTATGCGTTTTCTATACCCGTGCCCTAGAGTTATTGAAGAAAACGTCGTTCCGGACAACTTTCGCGCTTTAACTTTTTCATGAAACGGAACAGAAACGCCTCGAATTGCGTGCCCGACGCTTCTGTCCACAGGAGGTTTCGGACAGAATTTTGGTAACTTCATTTGGTCATAACTTTTGATTCGTGTACTCGTTTTAAGTGATTCGAATTGCTACGTTTTCCTTATAAAATCCTTTTTAACAGTATGCAATTGATATTAAAAGTGAGAACGAAATAGGATGAGTTTAATGGACTTACAAACTGTTGGTACTTGTTAAGGAAGAAAAACAATCAAAGGACTACTAGGCTTTCGCACAAGCTCCCTCCTCCTTCTTTTGCTTCACTTTAGGACTCCAAATCAGAATGTAGGGGTGTGTTTGTGTTCGAATTGTGATGAGATATAAAGAGGATGTTTGGTTGATTTATATAGGTAAACATTCTAAGGTTTCCATGGTTAATATTCTTACAAGTCATGGCTTTGTTGGCAAGAATTAGACATGTTGATGTGTATATCATAAGGTGTAAACACATCTTTCTTTGTATGCAAGTAGCTAGACATGGTGATGTGGTTATTCATGGTTTAAACAAGTCTCTTGGTTAATATTTCTACACATATCATTGTATGTAAGCTTAGGGAACATAGTGATGTGTCTCATTGAGGTTAGTAAGGGTTTATGTTGTTTGTAAAGGAATTCGATGTTGGAAAATTTAGTGCACTTGTGGGATTAGTTCACACCTTGTAATGGGTTAGGAGGTAAGGAGTGTACATCCATAAGGTCCATGAACACCCTGACTCTTGTAGTGGTTTGTATTGAAAGTGCTTGGTAAAAGTACAGTTGTGGTTACCACTGATTATCAGTGTTTCCAATGAAGCAGTACTTCCACTAGATCAGTGTTTCCACTGAAGTGGTGTCTCACTGAAGTAGTGTTTACACTGAAGCAGTGGTGTTTCCACTGAAGTAGTGTAACCACCGATAGCACTATGAAAGTACTGCTAGTTGTATGAAAGTACTGCTATTGTTAAGGTACTTCTTGTAACGGCTTTGACCTATTCAAGTGGCAGTTATAACTGCATTATGACCATGTTTAATTGGTCATGTAACCACTAACGGCTATAATGGGGATAATTATGAGGCTATTAATGGGCCGATTAATACTCATAATTATATTGACTAGCCAAGAGTATCTCCTATACATAGGATATCTGATTATGCATGAAACACACACAGAAAACGTAAACACTTATTGGCAAAAGGGTTATAGAATTGTGCCTAATTCTCTAACTGCATTTGGTCTTATCCCAAGTAGATATTCGTGATACCCAGGCATTAGGGTTGAATAGTTTACTTTGGAAAGTGATCACACGATTCCAAGTGATATCCGGTAACCACCTAGTGGTATTGATACTGTCATTGATTATCTTAACCCTGTTCTAGGAGATACACGCCAACAATCAAAGTAAACTATTTTGTGATAATCAATGGCTGCTGCAATGAAACATATGGCTTCAAACTTTGCTAAGTTGGATAAGTTTGAAGGGGTGGATTTCAGGAGATGGCAGAAGAAGATGCATTTCTTGCTGTCAAGCATGAGTGTAGTCTATGTGCTGACTACTCCAATTCCTGATGATGGGGATGATGCTACGGTTGAGCAGATCAGGAGGAGGAGCAAGTGGGAGAATGATGACTACATATGCAGAGGTCTCATTCTGAATGGTATGTCTGATTCTTTGTTTGATATTTATCAGAACTTTAAATCTTCCAAAGAACTGTGGGATTCCTTGGATGCCAAATATATGGCTGAGGATGCATCAAGTAAGAAGTTTCTTGTTAGTAATTTCACTAATTACAAAATGACTGATTCAAGACCAGTTATGGAACAATACAATGAACTTCTTGGAATACTTGGAAGGTTTACACAACACAATATGAACATGGATGAGGCCATTAAAGTCTCTTGTGTCATTGACAAACTCCCTCCTTCTTGGAAAGATTTCAAGCATACCTTGAAATATAAGAAAGAGGAGTTAACTCTGGTTGAGTTGGGCAGCCATCTGCGCATTGAGGAATCTCTCAAGGTGCATGATAATGACAAGCCAAAGAGTAGCAATGCTACTGGACCATCTGTTGTCAATATGGTGAAGCATAACAACTCCACCAGGTACAATGACAACAAAGGCAAACGCAAATATCATGATAACACAAGGGCAGATCCTAACAAGAAGGCAACACCTACTTGTTGGAAATGTGGCAAGACTGGTCACATTAAAAGGGACTGCAAAGGTATTAAAGTTGGTGGTAAAGCCAATGGATCAGGCACTAATGGTTCAGGGAGTGGTGGTTCAGCCAACTCACTGAAAGGTCAGAATATGTTTAATAGGTCTTTTCAGATTTATTATGTCACATATGTATCTGAATCTTTTTATGTGCGGGATGATGATGTTGCGTGGTGGGTTGACTCTGGTGCAATAGTTCATGTGTGTAAAGATAGAAGCTGGTTCAAGACTTATGAGTCACTGAATGATGGTTCTATTCTTCACATGGGAAATGAGTCAACAGCCTTGGTGCATGGTCGTGGTTGTGTAGATCTTAATTTTAGTTCTGGAAAGATTGTAACTTTGTTTAATGTTATTCATGTTCCTGATATAAGGAAGAACTTGGTTTCAAGTAGTGTATTGAATAATCATGGATATAAACAAGTTATTGAGTCTGATAAAAAATTTGTGCTTTCTAAGAATGGTGTTTTTATTGGTTTTGGTTATTTATGTAATCAAATGTTCAGGCTTAATGTTTCCACTGATAGTATGTCTGTTACCACTGACAATGTTATTTCAGCTTTTGTGTCTACTTTTGATTAGACTAACTCTATCCTTTGGCATGCAAGACTTGGTCATGTACATTATAAAACGATGCAAGATATGTCTAGGGATGGTTTAATCCCAGCATTTGACATGGACACTGAAAAGTGTAAAACTTGCATGTTGACCAAGATAACTAAGAAACCCTTTCAGGGTGTTAGTCGTGAGACTAAGCTCTTGGAGTTAATACACAGTGACCTGTGTGATTTGCATGCCACTCCTTCTTTGGGGAATAAGAAGTACTTTGTGACATTTATTGATGATGCTTCTGGATTTTGTTATGTCTATCTGTTACATACCAAGGATGAAGCATTAGATAAATTCAAAGTGTTTAAAACTGAAGTTGAATTACAACTCGGGTCTTTGATCAAAAGATTAAGGACTGATAGGGGAGGTGAGTACATGGATACTCAGTATTTTCAGTCTGTTGGTATAATCCATGAAACGACTGCCCCTTATACTCCTCAGCAAAATGGTATTTCTGAAAGGAAAAATAGGGTGCTGAAGGAGATGGTTAATTCCATGTTGTCCTTCTCAGGACTGAGTCAAGGGTTCTAGGGTGAAGCTATGTTAACGGCTTTCTATTTATTAAATAGAGTTCCAAACAAAAGGAACAAGGTTACCTCTTATGAACTCTGGACTAAAAGGAAACCCAACCTGAACTATCTCAGGGTCTGGGGTTGTAGGGCTGTTGTAAGACTCCCTGATCCAAAGCAAAAGACTTTGGGTGAAAGAGGCATTGACTGCATCTTTGTTGGATATGATGAGCATTCCAAGGCTTTTAGGTTCTATGTTATCGAACCTAATGAATATATTTCAATTAACTCCATTATTGAATCAAGAGATGCAGACTTTGATGAGAATAGATTCGCATCAGTCCCTAGACCAAGTCAGAGGATTCCTAATGGAACTCATGACACTGGTGTATCAGAGGTCCCTGATGATGAACCATCAGTGGTCCCTGATGAGGTTGTGGTACAACAACCTGAACCTGTGCTCAGGAAAAGCAAAAGGGTTAGGACTCCAAAGTCATTTGGACCTGAGTTTCAACTGTACTTAGTTGAAGGAACAAGGGATGAGGTCTCAGACCAATACTCCTATTGCTTCATTGTTGAGGATGATCCCAAGACATTTGAAGAAGCAATGAAGTCCCAGGATATTGCTTTCTGGAAAAAGCAATCAATGATGAGATGGATTCCATCATGGGGAACAACACTTGGGTGTTGGTTGATCTACCTCCTGGTTGCAAACCTCTAGGTTGCAAATGGATTTTCAAAAATAAAATGAAGATAGATGGAACTATTGAAAAGTTCAAGGCTAGATTAGTTATTCAGGACTTTAAACAAAAGTCAGGGATAGACTATTTTGATACTTATGCCCTTGTGGCTCGTATCAGTACCATAAGACTGCTGATTGCTATGGCATCTATTCACAATCTGATTATTCATCAGATGGATGTGAAGACAGCTTTCTTGAATGGTAAATTGGATGAGGAGGTTTATATGAACCAACCTCAGGGCTTCATCATGCCTGGCAATGAAAACAAGGTGTGTAAACTGATTAAGTCTCTTTATGGACTTAAGCAGGCACCTAAGCAATGGCATCAAAAATTTGATGAAGTGGTTTTGTCTAGTGGTTATGTTCTTAACCAGGCTGACAAATGTGTATATAGCAAATTTGATGAATCTGGTAAAGGAGTCATCATTTGTCTATATGTTGATTACATGTTGATCTTTGGCACTGACCAAAATCAGGTTGATCTGACAAAGGAATTTCTGTCATCCAAGGTCTCAATGAAAGACATGGGGGAGGCTGATGTTATCCTTGGTATAAGGATTAAACATGAAAGTAATAGAATTCTATCTCTCAGTCTCATATATGAGAAGGTATTGAGGAAATTCAATTACTTTGATTGTACTCCAGTAGGTACACCTATGGATACTTGTGAGAAGCTGATGCCTAATCATGGCAAGGCTGTATCTCAACTGAGTATTTAGGGTGATTGGCTGCCAGATGTATGGCAATTTGACTTGTACAAGACCTGAGATTTGGTTTTGCATGGGAAATTGAGCAGGTATATATTATTGGCTGCCAGATGTATGGCCATGACTTGTACAAGACCTGTATTGGTTTGCATTGGGAAAATTGAGCAGGTATACTAGTAATCCTAGTGCTCATCACTGGCAAGCAGTTCAAAGGGTACTGAAGTATTTGAAGAGAACTATGGATTATAGTCTCTCATATACTGGTTACCCATCAGTGTTGGAAGGTTACACTGATGCAAGTTGGATCAGTAACACTGAAGACAATTCGTCTACCAGTGGCTGGGTATTCCTACTTGGTGGAGGTGCAATTTCTTGGGCATCCAAGAAACAAACTTGCATCACCAGTTCAACAATGGAATCTGAATTTGTGGCTTTAGCAGCTGCTGGTAAAGAAGCTGAATGGTTGAAAAACTTGCTCCTTGAGATTCCATTGTGGCCTAAACCTATAGCAACTATTTCTATCCGGTGTGATAGTGCAGCTACATTGGCTAAGGCTTATAGCCAAATGTACAATGGTAAGTCTAGACACTTAGGTGTCAGACATAGCATGATTATTGAGCTTATCATGAATGGGGTGGTATCTATAGAGTTTGTGAGATCTCAACAGAACTTAGCTGATCACTTGACGAAGGGTCTGGCTAGAGACTTGGTTATAAAGTCTGCTAAAGGGATGGGTTTAAGTCCAACTTAGTCACTGAATGCTAGGACACCCAACTCCCTCCTACGGAAACTTGGGAGCTAAGTTCAATGTGGAAAGCTAAACATTCAGTGGACTGGAGCACATGTTTATTTACATCCCAAGGTTGTGCTCAGAACCTGCTGAAAGGAGGATGAAGTCTTTACTTCTTAATGGTTAATTTTCTTTGAAAAAGTGCTTGGCAGGAGCATGACTAAAGAGGAACCACCTATGTAAATGTTGAAGTTTTGCCGCTTCAAGAAGCTTTGGACTTTTAGCTTTTACAACATTTATGAATTTGGATATGGACACATGGCTTGTATAGTGTCAGGAGCTTTTAAGTGTTTGAAAACTTGTGTGTATTTTATCTTCAGGTATTCAAATGGGTTGAAGGGTTCAATTCTTAGAACACCCTGATTCTCGAATATTTGAACGTGTAATTTACTAAGATGGAAATTCAATCCTCAGGACATTTTCGTTTATGCACATGTTTTGCTTGATGTTTATTTTTCATGCAAAGGAAGTGAACTAAATTTGGGGAGGATTGTTGGAAAATTTAGTGCACTTGTGGGATTAGTTCACACCTTGTAATGGGTTAGGAGGTACGGAGTGTACACCCATAAGGTCCATGAACACCCTGACTCTTGTAGTGGTTTGTATTGAAAGTGCTTGGTGAAAGTACTGTTGTGGTTACCACTGATTATCAGTGTTTCCACTGAAGCAGTACTTCCACTAGATCAGTGTTTCCACTGAAGTGGTGTCTCACTGAAGTAGTGTTTACACTGAAGCAGTGGTGTTTCCACTGAAGTAGTGTAACCACTGATAGCACTATGAAAGTACTGCTAGTTGTAAGAAAGTACTGCTAGTGTTATGGTACTGCTTGTAACGGCTTTGACCTATTCAAGTGGCAGTTATAACTGCATTATGACCATGTTTAATTGGTCATGTAACCACTAACGGCTATAATGGGGATAATTATGAGGCTATTAATGGGCCGATTAATACTCATAATTCTATTGACTAGCCAAGAGTATCTCCTATAAATAGGATATCTGATTATGCATGAAACACACACAGAAAACGTAAACACTTATTGGCAAAAGGGTTATAGAATTGTGCCTAATTCTCTAACTGCATTTGGTCTTATCCCAAGTAGATATTCGTGATACCCAGGCATTAGGGTTGAATAGTTTACTTTGGAAAG
This sequence comes from Chrysanthemum seticuspe, assembly GCA_019973895.1. Classification (NCBI taxonomy): domain Eukaryota; kingdom Viridiplantae; phylum Streptophyta; class Magnoliopsida; order Asterales; family Asteraceae; genus Chrysanthemum; species Chrysanthemum seticuspe. The sequence goes on from BPTQ01000006.1 coordinate 345,556,885, forward strand.
TGATCACACGATTCCAAGTGATATCCGGTAACCACCTAGTGGTATTGCTATTGTCATTGATTATCTTAACCCTGTTATGGGAGATACACACCAACATTCGATAGGTGTTCCATTCTTGGGCCAAAAAGTTCGAATGGTTTAAAAAGAAACCACCTAGTGTATACTTGTTCAATTCTAAGCCATAAAGGTGGAAAATCTAGGGGACAAGGTGATGTGTTCATCTATGGTGCAAGGAACTAATTGTGGTTAAGGTAATTACATGTAGTATATGGTAAATGTCTAGTTCAATTTTAACTAAGGTAACATGGGGGGGGGGCGTTAGGCTTAGGGTGTAGTACCTAGGGCTTAGTGTGTTGTACATGGAGTCTAGGTGAAGTAGTAACTTGGTTTTAAGGCTTAGGTGAAGTTAGTTTATGTATTTAAATTTAATCTTAGGTTAATGTAGCTTATGTATATTAAATAAGTAACCTTTATGCAAAGGATACTTGTACCACAAGCATTAGAGAGTTGTACATTAGGTTTGAAAATTTAGAAAAGTCAATTTTAAGGGCTTGTTCAATATAGGTTTGTATCATGTGCTTTAAGGTAGGTACATTGAGGTTCATAATAGGATTTATATAAGTATTAAGCTTGTATGCATTAAAGACTTGTACATGTGCTTGAAAGACTTGTACATTAATATTTTGAAAATATATCAGGCACATAAAATCATAGAGTTGTATATTAGGGCTTGTAACGGAAAGTAAAGTATAGCTAGGTTCCGTGCTTTAATGACTTGTACTCTAGGTATAAAATGTTGTACTTTACTATTTATGAAAAATCGTAGTTATAATAAATTAGGGTTTCATGTAAACTCAAATAAATGGTTAACGTTTAACTTGAAGGTTTAATAATTGAACGTTAACGTAATAACGTTAAGTGGTAAATAAAAGTTGAAACCTTTTATAGTTTAACATATAAAGATGTTTATGTTTATTAAAGATGTGAGTTTCGTCACATTGGCTAGTTGTTGTGATCAAATAAAAGGATATCGTTTCTTAAAAAAATTTGGACGTAGAAAATGGATAAGTATTCTTTCGTTAGAATATTATATTAGTTTAATACGAGGTGAAATTTACCGGTGGTTACAACCCAAGTGTTGTTGCCCATGATGGAATGCATCTCATCATTGTTTGCTTCTTTCTAGAAAGTAATGTCCTGGGACTTCATTGCTTCTTCAAATGTCTTGGGATCATCCTCAACAATGAAGCAATAGGAGTATTGGTCTGAGACCTCATCCTTGGTTCCTTCAACTAAGTATAGTTGAAACTCAGGTCCAAATGACTTTGGAGTCTTGACCCTTTTGCTTTTCCTAAGCACAGGTTCAGGTTGTGGAAACACAACCTCATCAGGGACCACTGATGGTTCATCATCAGGGACCGCTGATACACCAGTGTCATGAGTTCCATTAGGAATCCTCTGACTTGGTCTAAGGACTGATGAGAATCTATTCTCATCAAAGTCTGCATCCCTTGATTCAATTATGGAGTTAATTGAAACATATTCATTAGGTTCAATAACATAAAACCTAAAAGCTTTGGAATGCTCAGCATATCCAACAAAGATGCAGTCAATGCCTGATAAGGTTTTAAAAGGTACCATTTTGAGGGGTCGTTTAAGTCCTTATTTGATCACTTTTGTATCCGTTATTGCTTAATATCGTTCCTTTTCACTTTTTAGGTCTCTTGAAGGCAAAATGCTGGAATGGCACTTATTTGGACGAAAAGGCGCGAATATATGAAGAAAATGGCCAAAGTCAAAATCGAGACACTCAAAGCTGCTGAAAATAGAAGGCGACGGCGTCAGGTGTTAATTGCGACGCCGTCCGAGGATTTTTGTGACGGGACAGAACCCAAAACTCTTATTTTCAAGTGACGACGTCCAGTTGTAAAAGAGTAGGCCGTCGCTACTCAGACGGCCTAGATGCAATCCAGACGACGTTAGAAGCTGAAGAGGACGGCGTCACGGACATAAGGTGACGCCGTCGCAAGGTTAACGTGGCCAAGACGAAACCCTAATGGCGGCGACACGACGGCGTCACGAAACATAAGGTGACACCGTCGCATATGTAATCTTATATATAGAATCCGAATTTTTCAGTTTTAGAGAGAGTCTTTTGGAGTGAAAACCTAAAACCGAACCTAAGGTGTCTTGTACAGTATTTTAGGGTTTTAAACCCTATCTTACATCAAGATAAGTATTTACTTCATTAATTCAATTATGTCTTTGATTATTTGTGTGTATGCTTGCATGTTCTCCATGTCCGGCTAATTTATTTGTGTGTTTGCTTAGGAAGTATGAAACTTAGTTATTAAATATTGATTGGTTGTTTCTTATCTTAGTTGATCAATGATCTAGTAATGCGATAGGTCATTCGTTGTGTACTTAATGCTTGATTCATCTTTGTGAACCTTAGAATATGATTACCTGAGTAGTTGTAGGCTAAATTATCCAAAGAGAGCCTTAGAGTAAGAGTTTATCATCCCTAGTGGGTTTTGTAGACGAGACTCTTTGGTAAGTTCAAAGAGTTAGGGAGAAACGCATACCCTACAACTTTAGACACACAACGCAACTAAGAATAAGGACGTGACAATTCAACCATCGATAGGAGATAATTAAGGAGTAGTACAACCTAAGTAAACACATCTTTAAACTATCATACGAGCACACATTAATTAGACATAGACTCCCACAACCTTAGTTTAGATAATTAGATAATAGTAGAGTAATCGGTAGAAATACCAAAACCCCCCAAATCCAATACCCGAGATTCGTACCTTTCCATTTCATAAAATATAAAAATACAAAAAATAATCTTCCTCAACCTTAACCTTAGCGCAGTAACTTCTTACTAGCATTCCTATTCCCCTAGAGAACGATATCAATACCCGTGTCTTACCCTAATTACTACACTACAATGATTAGGTTCACTGCCTAGGGTGTTATAAAACTTGCTCGAAGAAAAGGAAGTTTCCTTGACCCCGAACGACGCGTGTAGCGTTATCAATGCCTCTTTCACCCAAAGTCTTTAGCTTTGGATCAGGGAGTCTTACAACAGCCCTACAACCCCAAACCTTGAGATAATTCAGGTTGGGTTTCCTTTTAGCCCAGAGTTCATAAGGGGTAACCTTGTTCCTTTTGTTGGGAACCCTATTTAATAAATAGCAAGCTGTTAACATAGCTTCACCCCAGAACCCTTGACTCAGTCCTGAATAGGACAACATGGAATTAACCATCTCCTTCAGCACCCTATTTTTCCTTTCAGAAATACCATTTTGCTGAGGAGTATAAGGGGCAGTCGTTTCATGGATTATACCAACAAACTGAAAATACAGAGTATCCATGTACTCACCTCCCCTATCAGTCCTTAATCTTTTGATCAAAGACCCAAGTTGTAATTCAACTTCAGTTTTAAACACTTTGAATTTATCTAGTGCTTCATCCTTGGTATGTAACAGATAAATATTACAAAATCTAGAAGCATCATCAATAAATGTCACAAAGTACTTCTTATTCCCCAAAGAAGGAGTGGCATGCAAATCACACAGGTCACTGTGTATAAGCTCCAAGACCTTAGTCTCACGACTAACACCTTGAAAAGGTTTCTTGGTTATCTTGGTCAACATGCAAGTTTTACACTTTTCAGTGTCCATGTCAAAAGCTGGGATTAAACCATCCCTAGACATATCTTGCATTCTTTTATAATGTACATGGCCAAGTCTTGCATGCCATAGGGTAGAGCCAGTCAGGTCAGTGGTGGTCACAAAAACTGAATAAACACTATCAGAGGAAATATTAAGCCTAAACATTTGATTACATAAATAACCAAAACCAATAAAAACACCATGCTTAGAAAGCACAAATTTATCAGACTCAATAACTTGTTTATATCCATGATTATTCAAAACGCTACTTGAAACCAAGTTTTTCCTTATATCAGGAACATGAATAACATAAAACAAAGTTACAATCTTTCCAGAACTAAACCTAAGGTCTACACAACCACGACCATGCACCAAGGCTGTTGACTCATTTCCCATGTGAAGAATAGAACCATCATTCAGTGACTCATAAGTCTTGAACCAGCTTCTATCTTTGTACACATGAACTGTTGCACCAGAGTCAACCTACCACGCAACATCATCATCCTGCACATAATGAGATTCAGATACATATGTAACATAATAAATCTGAAAAGACTTATTAACCATATTCTGACCTTTTAGTGAGTTGGAAGAACCATCACTCCCTGAACCATTAGTGCCTGATCCATTGGCTTTACCACCAACTTTAACACCCTTGCAGTCCCTTTTAATGTGACCAGTTTTGCCACATTTCCAACAAGTTGGTGTTGCCTTCTTGTTAGGATCTGCTCTTGTGTTGTCATGATATTTGTGTTTGCCTTTGTTGTCATTATACCTGGTGGAGTTGTTATGCTCTATCATATTGACAACAGATGGTCCAGCAGCATTGCTACCCTTTGGCTTGTCATTATCCTGCACCTTGAGAGATTCCTCAATGTGCAGATGACTGCCCAACTCAACCAGAGTTAATTCCTCTTTCTTATGTTTCAAGGTATGCTTGAAATCTTTCCAAGAAGGAGGAAGTTTATCAATAACACAAGAGACTTGAATAGCCTCATCCATGTGCATATTGTGTTGTGTAAACCTTCCAAGTATCCCAAGAAGTTCATTGTATTGTTCCATGACTGGTCTTGAATCAGTCATTTTGTAATTTGTGAAATTACTTACAAGAAACTTCTTACTTGATGCATCCTCAACCATATATTTGGCATCCAAGGAATCCCACAGTTCTTTGGAAGATTCAAAGTTCTGATAAATATCAAACAGAGAATCAAACATACCATTCAGAATAAGACCTCTGCATATGTAGTCATCATTCTCCCACTTGTTTCTCCTTCTGATCTGCTCAACCGTAGCATCATCCCCATCATCAGGAATTGGAGTAGTCAGCACATAAACTGTCACACCCCCAATTTACCTGTTTTGCAGCGGAATGGAATTCCTGGGGGATTGACTGTCATAGCACCACAATCACAGTTATATTGAACGACCTAAAGTGTCGTTTTAAAAACACATCGTTTGATATTTAACAAAAGCTTTCAGAGTTACAACATAGGTCCCAAAAGTTTACAAAGTTTTCGGAAACACAAATATAATACATGTCCAAACGATGGTTTTGAAATAAAGTGCCATAATGTACAATAATGTAAGTCGACGCCGCGACTCAAAAGGTAGGTCCCTAAACCATGTCATGATGATAATGCCTCAGTTACCTGAAAATACATTGCTAAAACGGGTCAACAAAAATGTTGGTGAGAAATCATAGGTTTATGTAAATGTTTTATACGACTACGCAAGTATAGATCAGGCATGACAATCATGTCACGTAAAAATGTTACAATTGCAATAAGTCCATGACACCGAAACTAGACAATTCATAATGTATGCCCCTGTAGAGTGTTTGCCAGACAACTCCATAATGTTATTAAATGAAATGCATCCGTATGACTAGTTGGGATTCACCAACCCGGATGGAGGCGTCACCCTCGATAGATCTATCCACTCACCCTTGCTTCAAAGATTAACGGTTCATGTTCAGGTAATGGGGACTTTCAATTGGCAAATGCGGTAACTTAAGCAATGTAAATGAATTTAATGTACTTGGTATCGTAATAAAAATGTTGTGCAATGTATTCTCCCCCGTAGGTTTGAAAATAATTAAAAGCGTATAAGACGGGGCTATGAAAACTCACTTGGTAAACTGGTGTGACGACAAGAGTGAGTACACTGAGGTATAGCGTGAAACTTTAATCGGGACCTATTACGAATGATATGATATGTAATGAGTTGCAATGTAATGTTATGATATGCATGCATTACGTATGTTATTTATACCATTTGCGAGTTTTGAAAATATTACTTATCGTCGAAAAATACTCTTTTGACGTCTTGACCCATCAAAAATCACTTTACAAGTATTTACGTCAAAATGTCATCCTACAATGGTTTTATAATGATTTATGGTGAAATTTTCACTTTTCGTCGTAAAACAATGTCGTCGGAAATTTCGTGAAATTTACAAAAATGGCTCCGAAAAACTAGTCGTTAAATGGTGTACGTCGCACGTTAGGAAACGAACTCGACGGTTTTGGAAAGTTTGTATCGAAATCTAAAAGTTTCAGTTCAGGAGTTTTTGTCATCGAGGTCTCGAACATAAAGATAATAAGGGTTAAAGATGGTGATTTTGTCTAATGGTTGTGTAAAAAGTGAGTTTCGGCCAATTTTAAACATCCGTAATTAATTTATTAAAACTCCGCTATACAAACGGTTTGTCGTTTTGAAAAATATGCTCGGTGATCTTAATTTTATTAGAAGACATTTCGTTCCAAAAAGTTCCACATCAAGGTTAAAAACAGCCCTCAACATGGACGTTTCAGCTACCGTAACACTTGTCTCGTAAAATAATATAGTTTTTCAGAAAATAATAGTTACGGCAATTTTATGAAAACGTGCATATCTTCGTCGTTTCAAATCCGTTTTCTACGTATAATACGTCCTTAGCTTCGTATCAAAGTATACTAATATATTTTTGACAAGTCGAAATAATTTGTAAAGCTTAAGGCTCGTTTTTGACCCGAACAAAGTAAAAACATGTTGCTGAAATTTCTGAAAATTATATATTTCGTCGTCAAACTTTAAAAATTCATAACTTCTTCGTTATAACTCCGTTTTTATCCGTTCAAGCGGCCACGGATTCGTTTTAAAGTATATTTTCTAAATATCAAGGCCAAAAGGTCGTGCCTACAGTCGGATTTTCCGGAAAATCAAAACAAGGACAGAACATATTTTATACGTATCGAAAATAGTTTTTCTCGTACTAAACTTATTCTAATCCCTTCAAATCAACTCCAAAACTAATCTAATCCTACCATACACCTTCTTAGGGTGTCATGGGTTCCTAAACATCATCAAGACCAAAGTATACCAAGGGGATAATTATAGGATGACCATGTATATATATATATTTCTAAAAATCATGTAAAAATGGTATAAACAACACAAATCATGCATGCTTTCTCCAAAAATGAAGAGATAACTATGAAATGATAAGGAAACATGAAAAATGAAAGAAACATGCTTACTAGTTAATATGATGAGGTGCAAAGAACAAGGTTAAACCTAAACACTCTTGGTTTTTATTTCAAAACCTTATAAAGAATGTTATCTAGATTGTTAAAACACTTGAGCTAGCAAAATTTTTGATCCCTTGGAGAACCCTTGATGTGGCCGGTTTTATGGAGAACCAAAAGAGAGGAGAGAAACTTTTTTTTTTCTAACACTTGAGAAATAATAGAGATACATGTATGAGATAATTGAAAGTGTAAGTAAGACTTTTATGTTGAGTGAAAATCATAACAATCAAGGAACCATGCCAATATTAATGACACCCTCCCCCTTGGTCGGCCAAGGGGGGAGGAATGTGTCTAATATATTTTTTTTTTTCTTTTTATAAACTTGTATAAAATACTTGTGTAATTATTGATAAAATGTATAAGTAAAAGGTAAATGGTAGATTTTTGGTACAAGAGATTTTTAATAGATCAAAATAGAGTATAATGAGATAATATAAATTGTAAAAATACATTCCTTGTGAAATTTGAGTGATAAAATAATTATCGTATAGTTTTTAAGAAAAACGTCGTAATAATATAACTTTAACGATTTATGTACAAAATAAATTTAAAACACTAGGGAAACTCAAAATATAGTTTATATAACTAAATGTAAGTTTAAAATACATCGGGATCATTTTTGAAAGTAACTGATTAAATGCTCAAAATAATAACTCACGCGATAACGTTTATTTAATATAAAAATTACGCGTTAAATGTGAAATGAAATGTCATGAATGAACTAATATGATGCAAATGATGTAAATGAAATGTAGACTAATCTTAGTCCATATGAAATGTTCGTGATGTTATGATCATGAATTCGCCGCTAAACCTTTAAGGTTACGCGAATTTGGAACACGTAAACCTAGTTTACGATAAATGTTGAAATAGTGAGGCATAAATTGTTTCGAGAAATGACCTGAAAGTACGGGTTGTCACATTCGCCCATCCAAAAAGGAATTCAGTCCCTGAATTCAATCGGTGTTAGGTCTAACGGTGTCGGTGAAAAGATGAGGATACTTGTGGCGCATCTGGTCTTCCCGTTCCCAAGTAAACTCAGGACCTCTTCGAGAATTCCAGCGAACTTTCACGATAGGAATACGACTCTGTTTCAACTGTTTGACCTCGCGGTCCATAATTTCTACAGGTTCCTCCACAAAATTGAGTTTGTCGTCGAGTTGAATTTCTTCCAATGGAATAACGAGTGATTCGTCCGATAGACATTTCTTCAGGTTTGAAACGTGAAACGTGTTGTGCACATGACTAAGTTCTGATGGAAGATCAAGTCGATAAGCTACCGGACCAACTCTGCTCAAAATCTTGAATGGTCCAATGTACCTCGGGTTTAACTTTCCGCGCTTTCCAAATCGTACCACGCCCTTCCAAGGCGATACTTTCAACATAACTTTGTCACCCACTTGAAATTCCAATGCTTTGCGTCTAACATCTGCGTAACTTTTCTGTCGGCTCCTTGCAGTTCTGAGTCTATCACGAATTTGAACTATCTTTTCTGTCGTTTCCCGTACCATTTCTGGACCAGTGAGTTGTGCGTCTCCTACCTCGGCCCAACAAACAGGTGATCGGCACTTTCGACCATAGAGTGCCTCGAATGGTGCCATCTTTATACTGGTGTGATAACTATTGTTGTACGAGAATTCTATCAATGGCAAATGGTTAGCCCAACCATTTCCAAAATCAATTACACATGCCCTCAGCATATCTTCTAACGTTTGAATGGTCCTTTCACTTTGACCGTCGGTTTGTGAGTGATACGCTGTGCTCATCTCTAATCTGGTTCCGAATGAATCTTGCAATGAATTCCAGAAGTTTGAAGTGAATCGACTATCTCTGTCGGAAATGATAGAAATTGGTGCACCGTGCCTCGAGACTATTTCCTTGACATAAAGTCTAGTGAGTTGTTCCATGGAATAAGTCTCTCTAATTGGTATGAAATGGGTTGATTTGGTAAGGCGATCAAAAATTACCCAAATAGCGTCGTAACCTCCCGATGTCTTAGGAAGTTTCGTAACAAAGTCCATCGTAATGCGTTCCCATTTCCATTGAGGAATTTCTGGTTGTTGGAGTAATCCTGACGGTTTCTGGTATTCAACTTTTACCTTAGAGCAGGTAAGGCATTTGCTAACGTACATGGCAATTTCCGCTTTCATGTTCGGCCACCAATAAAGTTTCTTAAGATCTTGATACATCTTATCCGATCCTGGGTGAATAGAATACTTTGACTTATGCGACTCATGCATAATCAATTCTCGTATTCCGCCATACAATGGAACCCACATTCTATCCTTGAAACATAATACTCCATCTGCTCTCTTTACAAAACCATTTGCGCTTTCGGGCATACCATAAAGCTTTTCACTTGGTCGGTTTTCCTCCTTAAGTGCTTCAATCTGTGCTTCATGGATTTTCGATGGTAGAGGTGAATTAATCGTCATTCCCAATGATCGAACTCTTAAAGGTTTGGGCCTCTCTTTCCGGCTAAGAGCATCAGCCACAACATTGGCTTTTCCCGGGTGATACTTGATTTCACAATCATAGTCGCTGAGTAACTCCAACCAACGACGTTGCCTCATATTAAGCTCCTTTTGATCAAGAATATATTGTAAACTCTTGTGGTCAGTAAACACTGTGCACTTTGTACCGTAAAGGTAGTGTCTCCAAATCTTGAGTGCAAAAACTACGGCCCCTAACTCGAGATCATGAGTGGTGTAATTCTTCTCATGAGTCTTAAGTTGTCGAGAAGCATACGCTATCACCTTCTCATTTTGCATTAAAACAGCCCCAAGTCCTTTATGCGAAGCATCGCAATATACAACGAAATTCTCAATTCCTTCGGGTAGTGCCAAAATTGGCGCACTGCAAAGCTTTTGCTTCAACAACTGAAAAGCAACTTCTTGTTTCTTTCCCCACTCGTACTTCTTGTTTTTCTGCGTCAACTTGGTCAAAGGTCTTGCTATCTTTGAAAAACCTTCGATGAACCTTCGGTAATACCCGGCGAGTCCTAGAAATTGTCGAATTTCCGTAGGATTCGTTGCAGTAGCCCAATCTTTCACCGCTTCAATCTTTGCGGGATCAACTTGCAGTCCTTGACTATCAATGACGTGACCAAGAAATTGCACTTTGTGGTTCCAAAAATCACACTTCGAAAACTTGGCATACAACTTCTCATTCTTGAGTAGCCTTAAAATCGTCCTTAAATGCTCTTCGTGCTCTTCTTTGCTCTTTGAGTAAATCAATATGTCGTCGATGAACACAATCACAAACTTGTCCAAATACGGTTTACAAACTCTATTCATGAGATCCATGAATACCGCAGGTGCATTAGTCAATCCGAACGGCATCACTTGAAACTCGTAATGACCGTAACGTGTTCTAAACGCTGTTTTCGGAATATCCTCTTCCCGAACTCTAAGTTGATGGTATCCCAACCGGAGATCAATCTTGGAGTAAATACTAGAACCTTGCAACTGATCGAATAAGTCGTCAATTCTGGGGAGTGGGTATCGATTCTTCACCGTTAACTTGTTCAATTCTCGATAATCTATGCACATTCAGAAGGATCCATCTTTCTTCTTCACAAACAAGACCGGTGCTCCCCAAGGCGAGGAACTCGGCCTAATGAATCCTTTGTCTAGAAGTTCTTGCAATTGATTAGACAACTCTTGCATTTCGGATGGTGCTAGACGGTACGGTGCTCGCGCAATAGGTGCAGCTCCGGGAACTAAGTCAATTTGAAATTCTACTTGACGTGCCGGTGGAAGTCCTGGTAAATCTTCGGGAAAGACTTCAGAAAATTCTCGGACAATTGGTACATCTTCAAGTCGCTTCTCCTCCGACTTCTTCTCGGTTATATGGGCTAAGAAAGCAAGACAACCTTTCTTTATGTACTTCTCCGTTTTGATGCACGATATGATACTAAGTCTAGTTCCACTTCGTTCCCCACGAATAATCAAAGTTTCGCCGTTATAAGGAAGATGAACAACTTTCTCATCACAAATGATCTTTGCACGATGCTTGGATAGCCAATCCATGCCGATGACGACGTCAAAACTACCAAGTTCTACGGGCATGAGGTCTATGTTGAAGGGATGATTAAGAAAATTGAATGTGCAACCTCGGACAATGGTGTTGGTGCTAACTAAGTTACCATTAGCTAATTCAACAATGTATGATATGTCTAAGGTGGTTGGTTTAATGTTGAGCAAAGGTGCAAATGCATTGGACACAAAACTTTTATCGGCACCCGAATCAAATAAAACTGAAGCGTAACGATTATTGAGAAGGAACGTACCCGTAATAACATTTGGGTCCTCCTTATCTTCTCCGCCTCCTATAACGTAAACCCTTCCTTGTGCCGTGCCTCCTTGATTCGGATTTCCTTGGTTCCTTCCCTTTTTACATTCATACTTGTAGTGTCCACGTTCCCCGCAACCAAAACATGTAACTTGTGGCGACTTGCAATCCTTAGTTCGGTGACCAACTTTCTTACAATTTTCACATGGATCAGGACATCGACCCGGGTTATGATGACTCGAACACCTACCACATTTCGGCAAAACCCCCGAATACCCTTTTCCTTCCTTCGGACCCGCAGCATAAGCCTTTACAACCTCTTGCCTTTTGGGTGGTTGTTGGGTAGCATTTCTACCTCTAGTGTTGTCCCACTTCCGTTTGTTGTTGTTGCTATTATTGTTGTTGTAGTTGGATCGGTTATTGTTGTTATTGAAGCGGTTGTTGGGGTTGTTGTTGTTGTTTCGGTTAGTGTTGGTGTATTTACCTCTCTTCACCACTTGTGCCATCAACTTCTGAGTCACTCGAATAGCTTCCTCAATTGTTTGTGGATCAAACGAAGTCACATCTCCTTGAACAACCTCAGGAAGTCCCCCGATGAAAGCCTCTAGTAACTTCTCGTTATCAGAAACCATGGACGGGCATAACGCAGCCAATTCTTGGAATCTCCGAATGTAAGTGTCAATATCATACCCAATGGTTACTAGTTCGTAGAACTCTGTCTCCAACTTTTTCACTTCCGTACGAGGACAAAACTTCTTAGTCACCAAACCCTTAAATTGCTCCCAAGTAAGCTTGAAAGCATTCTCCATTCCAATCGGTTGAGCATATGAATTCCACCACGACAATGCTCCATCGAGTAATGTACTCGTAGCAAACTTGACCTTACTATCATCCGGACAGTTACAAAGCAAAAACACGGATTCCAAATTTTCAAACCATCGCACCATGGCTGTGGCTCCTTCAGTCCCTCTAAACTTGGTGGGTTCACCACTTTTGAAATCCTTGTACGAACATTTCTTAACTCCGGATCCTCCGGCATTTCCAGTAGCAGCAGCTAGCCTAGCGGCTTCAGCAGCAGCCGCGGCCTCAGCAGCAGCAGCAGCCACTGTTTCCCGTTCAACTCTTAAAGCATCGGCTATGCTATCATTCACCAACTTTTGAATTGCTGCTTGGGTCATTTCCGGTGTGGCTTTCTTAGGCGCCATAACTCTTCAAAATCACAAGATGAAACAATCATGAGAACTCGTAAGTAGAAACAACCATCATACAAATATAATCCACAACCACAACATGCATAAAGATAAATGGAATCACAACGGAACAATAACGAAATATCACAAATATAATCACAACACACGTGGATAATATACATGAAAATTTCGGCCTACATGGACCGATATCATACATAATAAAAACCATTCCTACATAGTAGAGTCAATACTTGATACATTTGTTTGTACAACAATCAAAAGACAACAAGTTCTTTAAACTACGTCACACACCTCGTGACTAGGATAATAATGGTCAAAACTATACATGACAAAAGTCTACATAAGGCACCTCATGGTGCTCCGCCGGCTCGATCCTGAAGATCACGAACCTGAGTAGTCAAGCTAGTAACCAAACTCCTCAACTCTCCAATCTGACCCTGTAGAGTGACAATACTCTCACGAGCTAGTGATAACTCATGTGCCTGACGCTGCAACTCATCTCGTGCCATATCGGCTCTGTCGAATAACTCAGGCATCTCCTGCCTCAACTCATCTATACGCTCTCTGTCCTCAATCTGTCTATGTTGAATACTCTGATGTGCTAAGTCAATCGAAACCCTGCCTAACACTAGACCCTCGACCTCCTCCGCAATGGTCTCAACCCTATCTACCGACAGTTCCTCCAACTGCCGCGACAACCTATCAATCTGGATCTGCTGACTATCAATACGGGCTCCTAATGCCTCAGTAGAAGGCTGTCGAGCAGCTGCAGCCTTAGAGCTCTCGCCTAACTCGAACCTAACAGGTGGCTCGGGTTCAGTAGATGGTGGTGTAGGGATGTCAAAACGAGCACGCTTTTTGAGCGGCAAGTCTGATGCAGGCAAAGGATCCCTAAGAAAATACGATGAGGATGGTGGTGATGATGGTGCTAGTAATGGTGATGGTGGGTGCAACGGGTCATGAGCTGGGCTAACATGAGGAGTGGGTGCGACTTCGCCCTCCTCGAAGGGTTCAGTCTCAGTGTCAGTCATGATAGGTGGAAAGGCTGGAGTAGAGCCAATGGAGGATACGATCTCAGTGGAGTGTGATGAAACATCATCCATGATAGGGTTAGCTGGAACATCATCTGTGCTAGAGTCCGATGATATGGTGATGGGATGTGAATCTGAAGACATGTCTGTGACAACCGATGTGAAATAAAAGTAAATAATCTCGAATAAAATGTAAGTGAATCCGCATGAAAAGTGAATATGCACTATGATGAAATGATGAGATGCTATGATAATGTAGCTATAGTCTAGGGTCAATGATGCAACCTAGTTCTCTATAACTGTAGCTCTGGTACCAATCTGTCACACCCCCAATTTACCTGTTTTGCAGCGGAATGGAATTCCTGGGGGATTGACTGTCATAGCACCACAATCACAGTTATATTGAACGACCTAAAGTGTCGTTTTAAAAACACATCGTTTGATATTTAACAAAAGCTTTCAGAGTTACAACATAGGTCCCAAAAGTTTACAAAGTTTTCGGAAACACAAATATAATACATGTCCAAACGATGGTTTTGAAATAAAGTGCCATAATGTACAATAATGTAAGTCGACGCCGCGACTCAAAAGGTAGGTCCCTAAACCATGTCATGATGATAATGCCTCAGTTACCTGAAAATACATTGCTAAAACGGGTCAACAAAAATGTTGGTGAGAAATCATAGGTTTATGTAAATGTTTTATACGACTACGCAAGTATAGATCAGGCATGACAATCATGTCACGTAAAAATGTTACAATTGCAATAAGTCCATGACACCGAAACTAGACAATTCATAATGTATGCCCCTGTAGAGTGTTTGCCAGACAACTCCATAATGTTATTAAATGAAATGCATCCGTATGACTAGTTGGGATTCACCAACCCGGATGGAGGCGTCACCCTCGATAGATCTATCCACTCACCCTTGCTTCAAAGATTAACGGTTCATGTTCAGGTAATGGGGACTTTCAATTGGCAAATGCGGTAACTTAAGCAATGTAAATGAATTTAATGTACTTGGTATCGTAATAAAAATGTTGTGCAATGTATTCTCCCCCGTAGGTTTGAAAATAATTAAAAGCGTATAAGACGGGGCTATGAAAACTCACTTGGTAAACTGGTGTGACGACAAGAGTGAGTACACTGAGGTATAGCGTGAAACTTTAATCGGGACCTATTACGAATGATATGATATGTAATGAGTTGCAATGTAATGTTATGATATGCATGCATTACGTATGTTATTTATACCATTTGCGAGTTTTGAAAATATTACTTATCGTCGAAAAATACTCTTTTGACGTCTTGACCCATCAAAAATCACTTTACAAGTATTTACGTCAAAATGTCATCCTACAATGGTTTTATAATGATTTATGGTGAAATTTTCACTTTTCGTCGTAAAACAATGTCGTCGGAAATTTCGTGAAATTTACAAAAATGGCTCCGAAAAACTAGTCGTAAAATGGTGTACGTCGCACGTTAGGAAACGAACTCGACGGTTTTGGAAAGTTTGTATCGAAATCTAAAAGTTTCAGTTCACGAGTTTTTGTCATCGAGGTCTCGAACATAAAGATAATAAGGGTTAAAGATGGTGATTTTGTCTAATGGTTGTGTAAAAAGTGAGTTTCGGCCAATTTTAAACATCCGTAATTAATTTATTAAAACTCCGCTATACAAACGGTTTGTCGTTTTGAAAAATATGATCGGTGATCTTAATTTTATTAGAAGACATTTCGTTCCAAAAAGTTCCACATCAAGGTTAAAAACAGCCCTCAACATGGACGTTTCAGCTACCGTAACACTTGTCTCGTAAAATAATATAGTTTTTCAGAAAATAATAGTTACGGCAATTTTATGAAAACGTGCATATCTTCGTCGTTTCAAATCCGTTTTCTACGTATAATACGTCCTTAGCTTCGTATCAAAGTATACTAATATATTTTTGACAAGTCGAAATAATTTGTAAAGCTTAAGGCTCGTTTTTGACCCGAACAAAGTAAAAACATGTTGCTGAAATTTCTGAAAATTATATATTTCGTCGTCAAACTTTAAAAATTCATAACTTCTTCGTTATAACTCCGTTTTTATCCGTTCAAGCGGCCACGGATTCGTTTTAAAGTATATTTTCTAAATATCAAGGCCAAAAGGTCGTGCCTACAGTCGGATTTTCCAGAAAATCAAAACAAGGACAGAACATATTTTATACGTATCGAAAATAGTTTTTCTCGTACTAAACTTATTCTAATCCCTTCAAATCAACTCCAAAACTAATCTAATCCTACCATACACCTTCTTAGGGTGTCATGGGTTCCTAAACATCATCAAGACCAAAGTATACCAAGGGGATAATTATAGGATGACCATATATATATATATATATATATATATATATATATATTTCTAAAAATCATGTAAAAATGGTATAAACAACACAAATCATGCATGCTTTCTCCAAAAATGAAGAGATAACTATGAAATGATAAGGAAACATGGAAAATGAAAGAAACATGCTTACTAGTTAATATGATGAGGTGCAAAGAACAAGGTTAAACCTAAACACTCTTGGTTTTTATTTCAAAACCTTATAAAGAATGTTATCTAGATTGTTAAAACACTTGAGCTAGCAAAATTTTTGATCCCTTGGAGAACCCTTGATGTGGCCGGTTTTATGGAGAACCAAAAGAGAGGAGAGAAACTTTTTTTTTTTCTAACACTTGAGAAATAATAGAGATACATGTATGAGATAATTGAAAGTGTAAGTAAGACTTTTATGTTGAGTGAAAATCATAACAATCAAGGAACCATGCCAATATTAATGACACCCTCCCCCTTGGTCGGCCAAGGGGGGAGGAATGTGTCTAATATATTTTTTTTTCTTTTTATAAACTTGTATAAAATACTTGTGTAATTATTGATAAAATGTATAAGTAAAAGGTAAATGGTAGATTTTTGGTACAAGAGATTTTTAATAGATCAAAATAGAGTATAATGAGATAATATAAATTGTAAAAATACATTCCTTGTGAAATTTGAGTGATAAAATAATTATCGTATAGTTTTTAAGAAAAACGTCGTAATAATATAACTTTAACGATTTATGTACAAAATAAATTTAAAACACTAGGGAAACTCAAAATATAGTTTATATAACTAAATGTAAGTTTAAAATACATCGGGATCATTTTTGAAAGTAACTGATTAAATGCTCAAAATAATAACTCACGCGATAACGTTTATTTAATATAAAAATTACGCGTTAAATGTGAAATGAAATGTCATGAATGAACTAATATGATGCAAATGATGTAAATGAAATGTAGACTAATCTTAGTCCATATGAAATGTTCGTGATGTTATGATCATGAATTCGCCGCTAAACCTTTAAGGTTACGCGAATTTGGAACACGTAAACCTAGTTTACGATAAATGTTGAAATAGTGAGGCATAAATTGTTTCGAGAAATGACCTGAAAGTACGGGTTGTCACATAAACCACACTCATTCTTGACAGCAAGAAGTGCATCTTCTTCTGCCACCTCCTAAAGTCCACCCCTTCAAACTTATCCAGCTTAGCAAAGTTTGAAGCCATGTGTTTCATTGCAGCAGTTGCCATTGATTATCACAAAATAGTTTACTTTGATTGTTGGGGTGTAACTCCCAGAACAGGGTAAGATAATCAATTCAGCAGAAACAAGCAACAAGTCAGCAGAAACAAATACCACTAGGTGGTTACCGGATATCACTTGGAATCGTGTTATCACTTTCCAAAGTAAACTATTCGACCCTAACGCCTGGGTTACACGAATATCTACTTGGGATAAGACCAAATGCAGTTATGGAATTATGTACAATTCTATAACCCTTGCGCTAATAAGTGTTAATGGCTTTCTGTGTGTCTTTCATGCATAATCAGATATCCTATTTATAGGAGGTTACTCTGAGCTAGTCAAATGAAATTATGAGAATTAATCGGCTCATTAATCTCCTCATAATTATCCTCATTATAGTTGTTAGTGGTTACATGACCAATTAAAACATGGTCATTATGCAGTTGTAACTGCCACTTGAATAGGTCAAAGCCCGTTACAAGCAGTACTTTCATCAGTACTTTCATAGCGCTATCAGTGGATACACTGCTTCAGTGGAAAACACAAGCTTCAGTGGAAACACTGCTTATCAGTGGAAACCACAAGCAGTACTTTCTACAAGCAGTACTTTCCACAAGCAGAACTTTCCACAAGCAGTACTTTCTACTAGCACTACCAATACAAACCACTACAAGAGTCAGGGTGTTCATGGACCTTATGGGTGTACACTCCGTACCTACTGACCCATTACAAGGTTTGAACTAATCCCACAAGTGCACTAAATTTTCCAACAAGATGTAGGACCCACATGATCCCTTAGCTAAGAAAAAAAACACCTCTTAAATCTATCGTTACAGATGTTCTCATGCTCTTCAAGCAATCATCTGCTCCATGTAGGCTTTACATATGATTCAGACATTTACTTAAGGTTCATTACTATTACAATGCTATTGGTTGTGTTGTTAGTGTTTGGTAATTCTGTCTTTTATTGGGAAATGTAACCGGACTAGTCAAGTCTCTTATCATCTTTATTGTTTGATACTGTTACACGTATGGAAAATCAACTTGTAGTCATTCGTTACAGTTTAAGCTCTTTTCAAGCTTGCAACTGATACATCTGATTTCTACATTTGCTTTTTGTTGGCCTGTCAACATGTTAATAATGTTTAAGGTATTTGATCCTAATATATGTTGTTTCTTTGTTAAACAGATAATGTCGGTGTTATTGTCAACCCGAAAGTAGAAATGAAAGGTACACAATATCACATTCTCTTTGCGGTGTATACGAAACATGATTTTTCTAGTCTTGATGGCTAACTTTGTTCTTGCTTATTTAGGATCTGCGATCACTGGACCAATTGGAAAGGAATGTGCTGATTTATGGCCAAGAATTGTGAGTGCAGCAAACGCTATCGTTTAAGTTGTCTTCTCTTCAAGAAAAACTTTGTAAAACTCTAGTTGCCTGAGTTTATTTTGATATGTGCAGACTTTGTTATGTTAATGAGCTTTGGATCTATTTATATATGCCCGACATCTTTTGTTGTTACAGAGTTTATATCCGCTATGATTCTACTGTGCAATTTTAGTACATGGAAAGATGATTGGTTATTAGAGCACAAGGTGTGGAGCTCGCCATGTCTAGCCGTTGATGACATGGCAGCTCGCCACACCTCGCCGTGACACAACCCTAACTCGCCATAGCTCGCCGTTTTCATCTTATTCATGCAGATGGCGAAGCAAACTTGCTGAGAAGTGGGACCCGAGCATTTGGTTAATATGAAGGTGATGAGTATTTGATTGAATAATTGGAGTATAATGTTTGTATTTGAATAGTAATAGTGTGTGTTCGGAAGAAGATGATTTTTTTTAATGGGTTGGGCTTGTTGATAAGTTTTACATTCAATTTTTTTTCTTTTTTTTTGTGTTTAATTTATAACTTTTTTTTATAACTATATTGTATTGCATTTTTATTTTAATAAATAAATTTAGTTTATTTGAAAATGTGAGAAAAAAATTGTGAGTGGTGGGCTTCAAAGTAAGTTGAGGTTTGTTGTGAGTTGGGGGGGGGGGGGGTGTTAGTTGTGGAGGTTTGTTATAGTGATGTGGATGTGATGTGGCACCCATGAGCCCCGAATGAAAAGCTTGGGCTTGTTGTGACACCTAATGCTCTTACTTATGTTGAAGGCTCTTTCTGACATTATAACTCATTTATACCTTGTGATATTTTGCCTCATGTTAAATGTTCACGATGTTTTATATTTATTGGATGTATTATCATCATACCACTTATAATGGAGAAAGACCTTTTATAAATACTATTTACTTTAAAATTTAGCATACTAATTTTAGAAATACAACACATTTAATACATTTAAGCCCAATTATTATTTTTAAACATTAAATATTAATTAATATTATTTTTAAAGCACCCCTATAATAAAAAAATACATGTTATAATACAAATTGTACAAACAAATAAAACACACAAAGCTTTATACAATTTACATGCTACTAAGTTGATGGTACATATGATTTTGAAAACCGAACCGGACCAACGGGTTCAGCAGGAATCCGAAGTCGCTATTGGTTCGGCTAGTTAATAAAAGCCATTCAAAACCAAAACGGAGATGACCAGTCGAAATCGGTAAAGATGGTTGAACTGGGTTGGATTGGGATCATGTTATTCTCCGGTTAATCAGTTCGTCATCGTTATTTTGTTTGCATCTAAACTTTAATCAAAGGGCACCCGCCGATGCAACGCGCGGGTACCCTGCTAGTCTTACTAAAAGCATATAGGCCTTCTATAAATAGTAATACTTAAAATACAACATTACTATAAATAGCAATATTTAAAATTCAATATTATAAGTTCTTAAGCTAAAAGTACAACTAATTAAAACATATTTACTAACATTAATTTCTCTACTAGATAACTTACAAGTCCTTAAGCTTAATGTATAAAATACAAAGCACTATTAATGTCGTCAAGATATTTAATGTATTCCATTAATTAACTGGTCAATAAATACATTTAATGCAGTTATTAAAACATCTTTTATATAAGAAATACAAATTCTCAAGCAGATTATACAAACAACTTCAACACAATTCCTCTATTAAATGTCACTATACAAATAATGCAACATATTATACAAATATTCAAGTTCGAACGGGCCAAATGGGCTCGAGCCCGAACGGGCACGGGCCAACGGGCTCTGGCCCAAACAGGCACGGGCCAATGGGCTCGAGTCCAAACGGGCACGTGCTAAATGAATTTTTTGATATCTGTAAGTTTATTATAAAAAAAAACATAATAAAGTAAAATACATGATTCACCGAAAATTTTATTTCAGGGTACCCGCCGCCGCAACTCGCGGGTACCCTGCTAGTATTTTATTAAGAGAAATGATAGAACCACATAAGAGACCCACATAAAAAATCCATACGCTTAGGTGTTAGCCGGTGATTGTTCTTATCGTAGAGAAGTGAGAAAATATAAAGCAAAATAGAGCAATTACTGTTTGATACATCAGCGTGTGGATTTTTTTATTATAAAACTCTTTGTGGATCTAGCATTAATCAAAAGAGCGGCGAGTATGTACAAAAAAGTAAAATCGATAAATCATGTGAATCAGTGCCTTAAATTTGATAATATGTCAGAAAAATATGTCAAACTGAAAATAAGTGACATTTTACAATCATAAAAATACAAAATTCCTTTTAAAATCAATGAAAACGGTATTTTGTAATGTATACACATCTTAAGCGATTTAAATGACACCCTCCTCCTCCAATTTGGTCATTGTCGATGCGGGTTGAATGATCAAGTTGGGAGGTGGTTGGAAAATGTATATTATGAGGTTATGGTCTTGGTGCAATGTTATATGGGTGAATTTGGATGTATAAAGACGTGGGTTGTATGCAATGGCGGAGCTAGAAAATTTTTCGTGAGAGGGTCGAAACAAATTTTTTTTTCATAAAATACATTAAACGGGAGGGCCGAAATAAATTTTTTTCGGGATACACATGAAATCGCAAAAAAATATACTAACGGGGTTAGGCCTAGAGGGCCGGAACCCTTCCCGGTCCCTTAATAGCTCCGCCCTTGGTTGTATGCTTCTCTGTGAATGTGAGCTGTGCAAATTTCTACATCAAAGTCCAAGTTTGTGATGTTAAAGTTTTACAATCATTGTTATAAGATATTAATTCAAATTTGTATATAAAAAGAGATGACTAATCATAAAAATGGATTTCTTAATTAAAATCGTGGGAGAAAGCCTGTACTAGTAATGCATTGTCGTCCCATTATTCGAACAGTAAACAATGGACATGTCGTCACATTACCCATTTAATATTAATGTTTACATGTTCCTCTAACCAAACAAGTTTTTATATAAATAGGCCATTCAAAATATCAAATCCTTACTTCCAAAAAAGATACTTCATTCTAAGTGAAAAACAAAGACAATGGCTTTTTTGATAGCGGGATTGGGAATTGCCCTAGAATGGGTGGGGATAACGGCAGCCGCAGCGGCGGCAGAATCGGCGGTGGCGGGAGGAGTGGCGACGGCGGCAGAAGCGGGGGCGGCGGCGGTGGCCGGGACGGCGGCGGCGGCAGCGGGGGCGGGGACATCATCGGTGGCGACGACAGTGGCGGTGGCAACGGCGGTGGGAGGGGCGGCGGGAGGGGCGGCAGCATTGGCGGCGGATAAGGCGAAAAAGGCGACTGAGGCGACGGAGGCGGAATCGGCGGCGGGGAAAGCGGCGCTTCTAGAAGGGAAAGCGTCGCTAGACGCGGCATTAGAAACGGAAAAGGCGGCAGAAAAAGCGTCGGAAACGACGATAAAACCAGTGGGGATAGGAGCGACGCAAACATCAAAGATAGAAGCGGGGCTACAACAGGCGCTAGGAGTGCTAAAAGCGAAGACGGATGAACTTTTAGCAGAATCTGCAAAGCTATTGGAAAGCTCTACACCGACAGCGTATCGCAAGGTATTAGCAGGATTGTTGTTGGCGTTGGCTGCCGTGGGCATAAAGTTGGTACTTATAGCGCTCGATTTCGTGGGACTTTCGGCCTCAGAGGCGGGAAAAAAGGTGGTTAAAGAGGCAAAAGAAATTGTAACTAATTTACATGACATGGTAGACAAGTTGACACATGAGGACTCCCCAAACACAACGCATGATGAGCCACTACTGAAAAAAATGCTAGAACATGTAGATTCAACTAAACTAGAGATAGAGAAACTGAAACTCAATTTGGAGGAAGTGGATGGCTGGGTGAAGGATGCGGAACCCAAGGGTGGCGAAGCTGCGGGCAACCACCTGCTTTACATTTGAAACAAGTACTCAAGTCGTCAGTTATAGGGGTTTCTTTTTGCGGGTCTCTCCTAATGGTTTGGTTTCGAGGTCTGCCCGTTTGGATGGTTTAACTCGAAGGGTCGGATTTCAAGTGTGGTGCCGTTAAAAAGAAAAGAAAATGAAAAAAGCTCCAGTTGTGTACGGTGTGGATCATATCGATCAAATAAATGCATACACTTTTCCGTCCCCTTTTTTATTTCCCACGACATTTAGTGACTTGCTACACAAGTCACTAAATTGATTTGGTTTCTTGCTTAGATAATTGACCCGTGGGTATGTATGAACCAAATTGAAGCTTTGGTTAAATAAATTTATATCTTAATTTTGTGACTTTCTATGTATTTGATATCATGTATTATTAATCTTGTTATTTGTTGATTTATTGTTTCAGTATTTTATATCATCATATGAGTTTTGAATTATATGTTCATAAAATTTATTTTAATTTCTTGATTGATTACTCTTTTATACAATAGTGAAGTAAACGACCGTGCTTTATCCTTGCAGAAACGACGTCGTTT
Source organism: Chrysanthemum seticuspe (assembly GCA_019973895.1). Classification (NCBI taxonomy): domain Eukaryota; kingdom Viridiplantae; phylum Streptophyta; class Magnoliopsida; order Asterales; family Asteraceae; genus Chrysanthemum; species Chrysanthemum seticuspe. The sequence continues at coordinate 345,580,147 of BPTQ01000006.1, forward strand.
AAGGATTCGGTCGGACCGTTTAAGACTAGGGTTGGGACAAACGACGCCGTTTAAAGGTGCAACGAAGTCGTTTAGGGATGAATGTTAACGTTTAATTTGGTTCCTAATCTAAACGACGTCGTTTTGTTGGATAAAAAGTGACGTATATAGACACTAGCGGGAAGAAAAAACCACACACACGAAAACAAAAAATCGAGACATACACACACAAGCTATTAAATCTGGAGCGAGAATATTAAAACGAAAATCGTTTGTTGCATGTAAGTAATAACTTTTTATTTATTTACTTGACTGGTCGCTGATGTTTTTGAAATTTTTTGTTTCTAATTTAGCCGTTTAAAGTTGGAATTGTTTTGGAGGTTTTCGTCGGAATGATGAGTAAAACACGTGGTTATGCATGACATACCATGGTTTGTGTTCGATGTTGATTCGTATGATTAAGTTGTTAATTGTTGTAATATAAATAGAAGCTCATTTTTCACACTCAAAACCACTCTTTCCCAATATTCTTTCTGCACATTTTCAGTATCTTTAAAACACATTTGGTTGATCATTACACATTTAAAGTGATCCAATCACCCGTTCACTTTGAGTGCAAGTCAAGAACACAAGCTATCACAAAGATACAAGTTGTTATAGTCTAGTCTTAGTTGTCGCAACATTTGTTACATCCTTTGTGTGCATCAAGTTTATAACCACCAAATATATACCTTAATTAGTTAGATCCAGTTAGTATTCTAGTCCTGAAAATACGTTTTTGATCCGGTTAGTATTTTAGTCCTCAAAATACATGTGTGAAAGGTTTGGTTTTTTAATGAGAAGAACTCGACATTTATCTTAGTGTCGGAAAATATTGTAAGTGACGTTTTAAGGTTTTCTCCACCTATAAAGGGAGCTTGTTGATATAGTGCATTGAACTCCTGGGTCGATACTAAGGGAGTGGAGTAGGGTGAAAAGGAGCTTTGTAGCTGAACCACTATAAATCCTTGTGTTTTGGTTTGATCTTTCCATCTCTCACTTATTTATTATTGTCTTATATATTGTTTACAGTCTTGCAATTGTATACTTGTTGTGATTGATTGATCTCATTATATACTCGAATTTAAAGCTTTAAACCAATTAATTTTAAACGATAAAACAGTAAAACTATTCAACCCCCTTCTAGTTTTCCACAATTGGTACCAGAGAAGAGAAACTTTACATAATATCAGTCAAAGGGATCAAAGGTCGTTTGAACAGTCTTCCTTCTGCTTGTGTTGGTGACATGGTTATGGCTACCTTTAAGAAATGTAAACCTGATTTGAGGAAGAAAGTCATGCCTGCTGTCATTGTTAGGCAACTCAAACCTTGGCACTGAAAGGACGATGTCTTCATGTACTTTGAAGGTATACGTGTTTTTTTGTGTGTCTTTAATGTAATGTGTTTGTTTCGCTAGATGTTGGTTGGTATTTGTTACCAAAGGAACTTGAATTTCTTAACTATTGTTGATATACAGGTTATATTTATATACAAAGATATAGAACAGATAATCCAAGAGTCACTCCTTTATTCTAGGAGACTAAATCAAAATGATAACCAACCTAAAAGAGAGAATATAATAAACAACTTATTGTATGTAGTCAACATGTGAGCATGTGTTAATACGCTCCCCTCAAGTTTGGCGTAGTCTTGCGATGCCTAACTTGAATAGATTGCAACTGAAAGCTGGTTTGCGAAGTGCCTTTGTAAGAGTATCAGCAAGCTGGTCTGCAGAATGGATTTGAAGAACTTGAATAAGTTTGCTTTGGACCTGGTTGCGCACATAGTGAAAGTCGACAGCAATGTGTTTCATACGGCTATGGAAAACTGGACTTTCACATAGGTAAGTAACACCAATGTTGTCGCAATATATCGTGGGTATCTTCTGTATAGGCACTTGCAACAGCTCTGTATTCAGCTTCCGTAGATGAACGAGCAACTGTACTTTGTTTCTTAGAGGACCAACTGATAGGGTTATGACCAAGGAAGAGTAAATAGCCTGTTGTGGAAATCCGATCATTTACGTCTCCTTCCCAATCAGCATCACTGTACATGACAAGGTTAAATGAATTACTTTGGCGCAAAAATAGACCATATTTAATCATTCCTTTGAGATAACGTAAGACGCGTTTAAGTGCCTTCCAGTGAAGTTGGGAAGGTGCATGCATAAACTGTGATAATTTGTTCACAGAAAAGCATATATCAGGCCTTGTAAACGATAAATATTGCAGCTTGCCAATGATTTGATGATAACGAGTAGCATCTGTAGGAGGTGTCATGTCATGGACCTTAAAGATTTCAGAAGAACTCATTGGTGTTTTTGAAGCATTGCATTCAAGCATTTTCTCATCACTCACGTAAAATTTCAGAGATATAATTAGACTGAGATAATAAAAGACCATCAGGTTGTTTCAACACTTCAATGCCGAGAAAGTAAGAAAGTTCCCCAAGATCTTTTAGTGAAAAGCGTTTTGCAAGAGTTGAGATAACCTGATTAACCAATGAAGTATTGCTCCCGGTAACGATAATATCGTCCACATAGACAAGAATGTAAATTGTGGCTGTAGGACTGTGATGAATGAACAAAGAGTTATCTGACTCCGATTGACAAAATCCCGAGAGAAGTAAGTGAGTTTTGAGCTCATTGTACCAAGCTCGAGGAGCTTGTTTGAGCCCATAAATTGCTTTTTTAACCTGCATACATCAGAAGGATTAGCACTATTTTCAAATCCAGGTGGTTGGCACATGTATACTTCCTCTTCAAGACGTCCTTGGAGAAATGCATTATTGACATCGAGTTGTCAGAGTGGCCAGTTGCGTTCAACAGCAATTGAGTGAACAACACGAATTGTTGCATGTTTGCCACAGGGCTAAACGTGGAGTGAAAATCTACACCAGGTTGCTGAGTAAATCCTTTGGCTACCAAACGTGCCATGTACCGATTGATTGTCCCATCTGCCTTTCTTTTGATCCTGAACAACCACTTACAGGTAACAATATTTTTGTTAGGATCACGTGGTACTAATCCCATGTATGGTTTTTCAAAAGAGCATCAAACTCAGCTTTCATAGCTTCTCTCTACTCGTGGTGTTTATTAGCTTGGGTGAAAGTGTGTGGGATTATATTGGGATCCGGATGTGCCATATATTTAGTCAACAAATTTTTTTGGTTTGTGAATGTTATTCTGTGATCGTGTGGTAATTTGCAAGCGTACAATGGGTTTTTGTGAGGGTGAAGCATGGCGTTTTTGTGGTGGGACATATTTTTGGTTGTTAGAATGGTGTGTTTGATCTTGTGGTGGTGTAGGGGAAAAAATAACGTGAGAAGCTCGTGAAAGTGACGTGGGTGCAGTAGGTTGATTTGTACCTGTAGCAGCAGCAACCATTGATGGGTCATTGTTAGAATGAAGTAGATGAGTGGCCATTGAAGATGGATGAGATGTTGTCGAAGGCTCCAAGATGTTTTGAGTTGCATGGTGATATGTAGCATGTTGTGTTTGTTGTAGTGACGAAGGTGAATTGGCATGAGTAGGCGAAGTGTTGTTACTTAGGGGTCATTACTATTGCATATTATAGGTGTCTGATAAATTTACTGCATTTTATGTGAAGCCTTTGATCTAATGAGTGCTTTCTTTACAAACAGCTGTTTTATTTTCTAGTTATAATTCAGTGCTATTGGGTGTGTCATTAGTCACTGGTAATTCTATCGTTTACTGGAAAATTTAACCGGACTAGTAAAGTATCTTATCATCTTCATTGTTTGATACTGTTACACGTCTGGAAAATCAACTTGTAGTCATTCGATACAGTTTAAGCTCTTTTTAAGCTTGCAACTGATACATCTGATTTCTACTTTTGCTTTCTGTTGTCCTTTACAGCATGTTTAATCTTTTAATATAATGCTATTGATCCTATAATGTTGTTTCTTTATTAAACAGCTGGTGTTATTGTCAACCCGAAAGGAGAAATGAAAGGTACATGATATCTCATTCTCTTTGTGCTATATACAAAACAGCTGGGATTTGGATCTATTTATATATACCCGACATCTTTTGTTGTTATCGAGTTTTTCACTGCTCTAATTCTATTGTATGCGATTTTTGTAACCTTCTTTTTAATGTTTGTATGTTAAAATTACATTATTTACATTATGTTTAGTATAATGGGTCAAAAGGGGAATGGACATGGGTTGGGTTACGTGGTGATCCAAACACCCCTTTTAGTTGTTAGTTAAGTATGTTAGGGGCCTGTTAAGAGGCGGTTAGAAAACGGTTACCACCATGAATCGACACAATGATTCATCCTCATGTTTGTGTCGTTTCATAGTGTTTAAATAGGATTAGTTCTAGTCATTTGTAATTAACAACAATTTCGTTACAAGTTTATGTTATTATCTTGTGTTTACATATCTTTGTTTTTATTTACTCGTATATTATTGTCTCTCAAATCCACACGTACACCATGGTTAATTATAAGCAAGTGTTGCAACGAAGATGGCTCGATGTTAAACCTGGAGCCCATGTTCCGAATCCTGGAACGAGCCATCTCAAAGGAATATAAAAGTGACGTTAAACAAGAATTTTCTGCAAAGGGATTTTACTTCCAATGGTTCAAAATGGGGAACACAAAAGAAGCGGTTATCTCAAGAAGGCAAACGGTTATTAAGGGATAAACTTAAAGAAGTTGTATCCTATAACTTCTCTAAGTCCCAACCGTTTTCTAAAAACCAACCGTTATCCAATAAACAACCACTATCCAAAAACCTTGGAAACCCCACGACATCAAGAAAAGAAAAAAGATCACGCTGCTTTATTTGCAAAGAAAAAGGTCACTTTTACTGGAATTGCACCAACAAGAAAACTAACGATCAAGATCAAAGCATGGAGACTACGCCAAGAATTCACGAAGAACTCAACTATCCAACAGAAAAGGTACACGTTGAGACTGATTTCATGGTCTAGGAAACGGACCAGGGTAATTGGGATAATATATGGTTCGTTAGTAAAGCGTATGCCAAACACATTAGTCCTACGAGGACATTGTTCAATCGAATGATCAATCGTTTTAAGATGGTGGGCAAAGAGGAGAAGGAAAGGAAGTTTATAGTCTCCTATGGCGTTGGAGAGGCCGTTGTAGATACCAAAGAAGGAAGTGTAGTGATTTCAAACGTGTTTTACACACCGGAAATCACATTGAATGTCTTAAGCATCAACCAACTGGAAGACCAAGGGTTCATATTGACTTATGGCAATGGTACATGTCGAATAAGGTATATGTTTGACAAGGATGAAGGTACCTTGGATATGAGTGACGAAAGGATGGTCAAGAGTCACCACGACTTCATGGAGGATTATTACAAGTCCATAGACCCAAGTGACGAATGTTCCTTGATCAAAGGAATGGAAGAGTTGGAGATGGATAGGGAGGATAGCCAAGACTACGTTGACAACGATTACCTAAGTCTAAATGGAACGCTCTATCATTTAAAGGTAAACACCTTTCCCCGTTTTTTGTCCTTTTTAGATTTGCTTAAAATCGACAAACTAGTGTTTAGAAATTGGGAGATAATGGGAAAGAAGTTTGTAGAGTTGTTGGAATGGTTTTACCTTGGATACTTGGGCCAAGATGTGTTGGGGACATTACCGCCGGTTGTAGGGGTAATAAAAATAGATTTGCTAGGATTATACAAATTTGTGGATGATATGGGCGGTTACATGAACGTATCATTCAACAATATGTGGTGTAATGTTGCTATGCTTTTGGGATTGGCGCGGGAAAATGAGCAAGAAGTGAAAGAATGCTATAGGGAGTTTATAGCATTAGTCAAGATTTACTACGAAGAGGCGCGGAGATCGGTGCTATAGGCGTTGAAGTACGGGACGCACGAGGAGAAAGTCCAAGAAAGAAGTGCAAGTATGCTCATGAGGAAGCCAAGAAAGATAGTAACACGGAAGGCACTACAAGTGAAGGAAGCAAGGATAACACATCAAATGGTGATGACTTTGTCGTCATCACATGAAGAAGGAAAAGGCCAAGGGAGGCAAGGCGTTTAACATTACAAAATTAGGAGGGAGATGTAACCTTCTTTTTAATGTTTGTATGTTAAAATTACATTATTTACATTATGTTTAGTATAATGGGTCAAAAGGGGGAATGGACATGGGTTGGGTTACGTGGTGATCCAAACACCCCTTTTAGTTGTTAGTTAAGTTTGTTAGGGGCCTGTTAAGAGGCGGTTAGAAAACGGTTACCACCATGAATCGACACAATGATTCATCCTCATTTTGTGTCGTTTCATAGTGTTTAAATAGGATTAGTTCTAGTCATTTGTAATTAACAACAATTTCGTTACAAGTTTATGTTATTATCTTGTGTTTACATATCTTTGTTTTTATCTACTCGTATATTATTGTCTCTCAAATCCACACGTACACCATGGTTAATTATAAGCAAGTGTTGCAACGAAGATGGCTCGATGTTAAACCTGTGAAGCGTACCCAACAATTTTAGTACTTGCAAAGATGATTGATTATTACTTATGTTGAAGGCTCATTTAAGCATTATAACTCATTTATACCTTCTGATCTTTTGCTTTGTTACGTGATATACTTGTTCGTCACTCCATCTTATAAAAGTCATTTCATTCAGATGTCCTTTGATTGAGAAGGGGCATTATTGAGCTGGAAATTATTTGAAAATTTGCTTAATGCTATTTATGGAGTACACGATGTTTTATATTGGATATATTCTAATGATATCTATCAATGCTAGAGTGTTGATAGTTGACAATATGTATATGATATGAGTCCAGCTAGCCAAAATAATATTAATGGTGTCTCAGTATAGGCATTGTGTTTTTGTACATTGTGTATTGAAACAATTTGCCACCCAAGCACCATGTGATGTTTGAAATATGACATGGTTTTGATTACCAAATATACCCATATCCATGTGTACACCATTTTTTAAATCTTAGTCATTTCTGCCTATATAAGTGAGGCTCATTCCATCTCTGATTCATAGCAAATTAAACAAGAAACATGGCAAAATGTATTGCCTTTTTCTTGACAACAATGTGCCTAGTCAGCGTCTTAACCGCCGCTGACTGGAACATTATGAATCAGAAACTTAAGTCGACCAAGTCAGGGCTTCAAATCACGTTAAAGAACTATTGTGAGGGTTGGAGAATGAATGTTGAGCTAAACAACATTCGTGATTTCACCGTGGTTCCAGCTGAATGTACTAGTTACATTGGAAAGTACATGACCGGGTCTCAATTCAAGATTGATTCCGAGGCCACAATAGATGAATGCACGCTCTACCTCAACACTCTTTGCGACTTAAAGAAGGATGGCAAAGATGCTTGGATCTTTGACATTGATGACACCCTTCTATCAACTGTTCCTTACTACAAGAAACACGATTACGGGTAAGTAGCAATTATCTCTTTTTCGTTATCAAATCAAGCAACTTTATGCTTATATAGTCAACCATGATTTAGGGGAGAGGCGCTGAACGTGACGGCTCTTGAAGAATGGATGAGCAAGGGAAAGGGTACCGTGATGGACTACAGTCTGGGTTTGTACAATACTATTAAAAAGAGAGGAATACAAATCATTTTGGTTTCTTCAAGGAAAGAACATCTAAGAGATGCCACTGTTGACAATCTTGTTGATGCTGGTTACTACGGTTGGAAGAGTCTTTACCTAAGGTATGAAAATAAACCTTCGACTCTTCACACAAACACACGTTAATTCAACTAAAACTAATACATTTGTTATTATTGTACTAGGAGTGACGACAATGAATATGGAACGGTTCAAGAATACAAAACAGCTGTAAGGAGTGAGTTGATAGCGAATGGATACCGTATTTTGGGGATATTGGGAGATCAATGGAGCAGTATAAAAGGTACACCAACTGCTAGAAGGACATTCAAGCTCCCCAATTCTCTTTACTATGTTGCTTAAATCGGATATGACCCAAACCATCTTTCAGCATTTCCATATTTGGTTTCATCATTCATTTGCGTAAAATGTATCTTCTGTATTTTTTATCGTCAACAATGTTACAACGGATTGAATAAAAAGTGAGAATCGACATTTGATTTTTTGGCAAAATTTGCTCGTGAACATCTATGTTTTTTTTCTAAAATAACATATGAATGGCACCTGTTGATAATAAGATAACCATAAACCTGTGACGAGAGTAGACATTTTTGCCGGAAAAAGAAAGGAAATGCAACATTAAACTTTTATATCAAATAGTAACAATGTTGATATTGACATTATAAAGCAAAAAACTGTTGCTTGAGAAGTCCTAGCGATGCTTATACTACACACATCGAGCTACACGATGGTTTGGTCAAAAAAAGGCGTTTCTAGTCAAAGCAATACATACAGACCTACTAGACAAGTTCAAAAGATTCACATGTTAGTTTTATAGACAACATGAAGAGTTTTTAACCAATGCACCCTTCAAGTGTGGTATCAAAGATCCCATATGTACGAAACTTCCAGAGGTCAGTATCATCTGTAGCATAAGATTTTATGCAGCATTGAACCCATGGAGGATTTCTTGGCTTTTCAACATCAGTTTCATCAATCCCAAGCAGCGCATTATGCATTCTAAACATTGTATTAATAGAGGGATAGCCTCCAAAAAACTTCTCCTGTAAGTAAGTAATCAGATAAGTTACCTATGTGTCTATAAATTGTAAAAAGTTTAACTATTTTGATAAACATATATAGATACCGCATCTTCGTCATATAGATATGCATGAATTCTGGCAGTAGGATCTTCAAGGGTGAACCTAATCCTGTAAGTGCCGTCACAATGAGAACGAAAGTAGCTAGGGTGACCTGGAAATATTGCCACTACCCGAACTACACATCTGAATTTAGCCGTCACCTGTATGCCAACATATTATTACTTAAACTCATTTTAAGGCAGCAAATTGCAATATTCAAGTAATTTGTGACACGTCACAAGATGCTTTATTGACTATGCTACTTTATCCATTTAAACATTTGAAATATAACTCCTCCATGTTGCCGGTCGTCTTTCTAAAGACATTTTGGTTGAGATGGGTGACTATATAGAAATATGACAATATGCCAAAGAATGCAAAAAGTATCAACAAGACCACCAGACCACTTGACTAGAGAAAACAAAAAGAATGGCAAGCATCGTTTCACTCAGACTCTTATACCGGTATACCCTCGGGTTCATTTTATTCTATTTTATTATTTTGGCAACGATATACCTTGCAAGCAATGGTACATTCATTCTTTTTGCAAGATTAAGTGTAAATGACAGCAATTTGCAGTAGTGTGGCCTCCATTGACCTTGTCAAGACTATTGGCATTTTACAGAATTTAAGGTTGTTCGGCAAACTATAAAAGTAGTGTTGTATGAAAGGGGAAGAGAGTATATGTTGCTAAATATGGGCTGTTTGGAAAAAAGGAAGATTACAAACACTTCCTGTTCCTTCCCAAGTAAAGGAGTTATGTCCCAACCTTCTCAATTCATGGCAAAATGATACATTCAGCAATCAAAAAATGAAACAAGAGTTATGTGAGCAGCTTTAAGCACATGTCAAAGAGTGATATTTGTTTGGAAACTAAATTTACGGGGAAAAAGTAATAAAGGGTTAGCATAGAATGTGATAATATACCTCTCGAAAGGAGAGGATGTTCATCAATGTAAAAAACGGCGCGTCCTTATGCTCTGTATCTGCATACAAATGTAACAGTAAAAAGGTTTTATTATCAGAAGAAAACGAACTTCACACGTGTAACTCAAACGTGTAAAATGAATGAAACAAAATACATTGTCTACACATATAATTATAAGCATGTACGGAGTCTAAACCTGTTAAAGAAGAAGGCCAATGGATGCACGTGTTTGGCATTCGACCCCGTTTGTGTTTCAACCGTTTACCATAATTCCTGCATCATCGTATCATGATATAACAAGTAAGAAGATCTCATCCACATACCAAATCTCGGTGTTAAACAAGACATATAATAATTGTTGTTTATGAATACTGAACCTTTGATATTGTAATACGTAGTCATCATCAACAGGTAACAAACTGAACTTAGATTTTGCATGCAGAATTCCACACCATAAACCAGAACGAGCTGCGAAACCAATATTCCTAAACTCGACCCATTTACCAGCCTTGAATAAGTGAAGGCCCAGCTTTGCATTGGATTGTTCAACGGTCATTCTTAACACAGTTCCAACAGACGGGAATTTACGGATGACATCTCTTTCTAAGGGACTTGATTCCAACTGCAGCGCAAGAGGGCTATCAAACTCTTCTTCAAGACTGCACATGTAGTAGACAGCAACAACATGTGAGTTCAAACGATGTATTTAACACAAGAGCTTAAAAATGAACCCCACACTCACTCTGAGTTAACAGCTAGCGGTGGAGCATCGGTTCCATCCCATACGAAAAGCATCCAATCACCTTCATTTGAACAACAGATATGAAGAACCTACACATGATTGCCAAACAAGATCAAACATTTAGATCCAAGAATATACATTGAAACGCTATATAGACCCGCTGTCTCAAATTACCTTACAAATTAAGTTGAAGTCGTCCCCTTCCTTGATCTCTTTCATTGACAAGGAATCACTTGATGCTGTCATCATGTAAGACGTTATGCTCTACCCATAACATTTAAAACGAAAGTAAACATAGATAGATAACGGAGTCAACGTCTTTAGTCAAATACCTGTGTTAGGTTGGGTAGCTGACCATTGTCTCAAGCGCGTAAGAAACAGCTTCTTGTCTTCCCCCTTACCAATAAGCCTAGATGAAGCTTGATACGGTGAAAAACTAGAGGCGTCTCTTCCATCATATAGTGCAAAGGATCCACTGTCTTTGTACAAAACCGCATTAACCAATGACATATTTTTTTTCACCTGACATAACAAAATACAAACAGAATCAAGTCAGCAGCTACTAGCTTATGTATTGAAACAAAATGTATTGGGCTCAAACTTGATATGATGGAAGTACAAACGAGCATTTTTAACAAACTAGCGTTTTCTGTAAGATTAACATGATATTTCTACATGCAAAACGTTGTAACTAGAAAGAAGAAATTGGGATGGATGTAAGCATACCACAAGACCCCAAAGGACGATAATGTCACCGGCTGAGTTGACATGTGGGAGGTTATCAAATTGTGGTTGGAAGATATTAACGTAGATTCCAACGGTGGGAGATGAATCATCCACAATCTTTAGCGTGCAAATACAATCTACAAAAGGAAAAAAGTAGTAACTAATAATGGGCGACAAATCCAGTTTTTTATAATGTAAACAAATTTATTGTTTAAACACGTTAACATCTTTTATATTATGATTAAGTGGCAAGTTATTGAATGCAAATGGGTCATGTTGATGATGATAAAGGTAATCCCTGTAGTCAGTGGTGGACCCAGGACTAGAAGTCATCATGTGCATTTTCAAAAAATCAGTGCTTTTAACAAACTTTTACAATACGTGGGGTTCCAGTGCACCCCCGAACCCCCCTCGGTCCGCCCCTGCCTGCAGTTAAAGATGAGGGGCAGGAATGTAAAATATAGGAACCAACCCAAAAGTGGTTACTTTTTGTAAGCAACGGCGGAACCAGGACGAAAAATGACCGAGGGCACAAATTTTAAAAAACTGGAGTATACGACAAAAAATGAATAAAAAACGCCACGTGAGTTGATTTTCATATACTAACTAAGGGATCAACCACACATTCATTTGGCGAAGGTCTTCTTACCTGCCCTGGGGGGATTAGGTATGTTGTTGTTGTTGTAAATAACTAATAAATTGAGTATATTTTTGGCAGGACCGTCTTTGAGGGTGTGCAAGGTGAGCGACCGCTCAGGGCTCCAGAATATTTAAGGCCCCAAAATTTGTCCCGTTAATATAATTATATGCATGTGTAGACAATTTTCTTAGATAGGAAAATATCTTAAATGAGTAATATGTCAGAACGTTTACATAACTAATTGCATTATATCTTATAAACGGTAACACTTTATATATAATATTGCTTAACGAAAGGCCTCATTATATAATTTGGTACAGGCCCTCAAAAATTTCACCGATTCATGGGACGGACATGATTTTTCACATACTAACTAACTAAGGGATTAACTAAAACAAGTACTAGAGAATGAATGAATGCATAATAAGGGAGGGAGGGAGGGAGAAGAAACTGACCAGTGCCTTTGGTTCGTTTGGAGAAACCGATCTCAGAGACAACACCCATGAGATTAACTCGGTCATTGTTTCTCTTTACGGTCAAAGCATCTTCAATCCTATCAAACCCTCCTACTACCATTGTTCATTCCGTTCCTCTTTATAAATTGGGGGTTGCTCAATTCAATTTATTTGGAAATGTGCATCTCACGTGCTCTTATCCTTTTCTACACCCATTTTATAAGCTTTTTATTCTTTTCTTTTTTAATTAAATAAGATATAGGGTATGTTTGGCAAAAATAGATTGTGCTGGTGCTGGTGCTGTTGCTGATGCTGGTGCTGTTGCTGAAAAAGATTATAAAAAGAGATTATTTTTATAAGCTACATGAAGTAACCTTTTATTTTCAGAGATTATGAGAGATTATTTTTTTTATAATCTCTTATAAGTTATGTTGCCAAACAAGGATTATTTTTGAAGTAGCTTATTTTTTGAAAAAATAAGCATAATCTCTTCATAATCTTGTGTGCCAAACATAGCCATAGACAGAGAGACCATTGCCTTGGTCAAATGGATGGGCAATCCTTAGGGGCTTTTGGGGGAGGGAGGTCTTGAGTTCAAATCCTGCAAGGGGTTTGAATGAGGGATTTTCCTTCAAGGTAGTCCTTTAATGAAGGGGTTTGGGCCTGGTAACCCCAGGTTCGAATCTTGGAAAAGGCAAGGGTTTACCCCTATTAATTGTCGTGCCTTCGGGCGGATTAGTAGGGGGTTTTCCCCCCATTGGGTATTTGAAATAGGCATTTCCGCTTCGAGGGAGCTCTCTAGCGCGGACCCGGTTTAGACAATGTAGTCTAGACCTCCCGCTGTCGAACCGCGACACGAAGCACTTAATAAGAAATTCACCTTTCAAAAAAAAATGGATGGGCAATCGAGTGACCTTTTGATCCTAGTTAGTACTCCCTCCGTCCCAATTTAACTGTCCACAATGAAATCTTTAAATGTCCCAAATTAAGTGTCCATAGAATATTTCAACCAATGAAACTTTAGTGGGTGAAAATGATATTTGATTAGTGGAGAGTAGAGGTGGCAAAACGGGCGGGCACGGGCTACGGGCCAAACGGGCTATGGGTCAAACGGGCGCGGGCTATGGCGAAACGGGCTCATGTTATACGAATCGCTTTTAAAAAGACCCAAAACGACGAAATAAATTCCTCGAACGTAAGACCTCATTTATATTTAAAAAATTAAATATAAGTTTTTTTTTAAAACAATCTAATGTTCGAGAAGTACATGTGCCCATTATGCCCATTTAACTTTTAAATGGGCAATACATGCCCATTTCAAAAAAATGAGGGGGCCCAAATGTGCCCAAATCTTTTAAAAGTTTGCCCATTTAGCCAATTTTTTTTATTTTGGGCACAAATTGACACCTCTAGTGGAGAGTATAGTTAGTGGAATTTTCTAAAACTTTGTGCATATGAATAGCGGACACTTAATATGGGACGGAGTGAGTATTTGGTTGGAAGGTTTAGGGTGCGTTTGGTTTACAAGAGGTATTAGAATTGGATTTAAGTTTGGGAACAAGTTTAAAAGAAAATGAGGAGAGAGAAAATTAATAATTATTTAATTTATATATTTATATAAAAATATTTAAATATTTGACTCAAGAAACTTGTAACAAAAAGACAAATAATATCAAATAAGGAGATGAATCGTGCGGCTGAGATATGTGTGTCAGAAGGAATGGATGAAAAGTCACCATTTTAACGTGGAATGACTTTTTAAATATGTTTCACTTCTTTTTCTTCCAAGGACCTACCAAACAGTTCATTATTAGATTGAATCCATTCTTTGATTAGGACACATGGATACCAAACGCACCATTAGTAATTGAAAATGTGAATCAAACCTTCAACTTTATATACCGGAGTACTTTTCAAGAAAGTGTTTGGTTTGAGGGTTTTACTTCATGGAATGATTATGATAGTGATTTATAGTGTTTGGTTGAATTTTTAGAAATTGAATAATACGAAAATGTGAGTTTCATAGGCATAAATTGAAAATGTGAATCACTTTAGGGTGCGTTTGGTATGCTCTCATGAATGACAATAGGTATGTGTTTGATAGTAGTGGTGGGTCCCTCACCTATGAAAGACTCATTCCTACCTCTTTAGGTGTATATGGAGTATGGAATATATGTGTCATTCATTACCATAGTGGTGAGCCCTCTCATCTTAAACAAACACCTTTAATCACTTTGATAGTCATAGTCTCATTCCCATAGTGGGATAACAAACGCACCCTTAATTCTCTTTTAACCACACATTTCTTAAAGTATATTTTGTCCGTTTTATTGATACTCATTGAGTCATTTCCATAGTTTTCCGTCCAAGCAACAACATTTGGAATGACACATATAGTCATATCTATCTCTTACTGAAATCTATTCTCATTGTGATTCATGCCAACAAACCAAACGGCACCTAAACCTATCGAGGTTGGTGGATTTACAAACCCATTCCGATTGCAATGTCCATAGTTATTCCTAGTATAAACCAAACACCCCTTCAAGAAATCTAAATTCAAATAATTTTACTTCTCGAGAATTTGAAATTCTTCGCCATTTAGTTTCTCCATCTTACCAAACAGACGAAATTGCATCATTTCTATTCCTTTGGCTTTATTTCTCTTTACCAAACATACCTATTTCAATTTATCACTTAACCGCTTGTTACTTTGTACTTTCTAACTTTTTAAAACTTAGATTTTCTTGGTTAGAATTTAATAAGAACTGATGTTTTAAAACATAGATTGACTACCGAACAACAATATTTAAAGAGAAAATGAAAAAAAAAAAAAAAAATGGTCCTTACGGTCTACCAATGACTACACAATCTGTCTCAAAAAAGTGAAAAAACGTCTTTAAAGTTAAAATTGCGATTACAAAAACAACCCTTGAGTTAAGTCTATGGATTGTCTATGTAACAAAAAGTTACAAAAATAGTCCTTGAGTTAAGTCTAAGGACTATCATATTTACGAAAACCGTTCTTATATATAAAATGTAATCATATTCTTCTTAATTTTTTTTAAAGCATACATAAATACTTTTAAATTGGGTTCAAAATTTAACCTTATTCTTCTTTTGTCATTTTAAGTTCTATATAAATACTTTTAACTTTACATACCTTGTAGTAAATAGTTTTCAGAATAACTAACCTAGCAAGTTCTTTTTTTTCTAAAGTAACTTTTTAAATATTTACCAAACAATTTAATATTATTAGTTTAATACTTAAAATTATCTGTATATGTTAAAAACATTATGTAAGTAAAAAAATCAAAACCGATTTTGGTGAGATCTTAGAATAACCTAGAAAAAATTCGTGTAACACCCGCGCCCCGCAGCAGGGTGCGAGTAAGAAAATCCTCGTTGTTCACATGCGCGGTCATTGCTCAAGGGGAAATGGACAGTTGCCAGTAGCAAAAAGCCTACTTATATATTGCTGTCAGTATAAAAGTATTGCGAACACCTTTGTATCCTGTGTGTGTTTGTGTGTGGATTCATTGCTTTGGTAATACAAGATTAACTTTCTTAGTAGTTAGTGGTCTTAATAGGAGAGCAATTTGATGAGGCGGATGAGATGTGTGGTGTCGTTGTGAGTGTGCATGAAAGGCGGGACAAACTTTCATTATGGACCAAAAAATGCAGCCAACTAATGGGGCTGCTCGGGTGTTTTTAACTCTACTCTTTGGTTGGGAACTAAGAAGCGCTAACATCAGCTGTGCAGAATAAATGAACCATCCCTACCAAATGTTGGGGGTTTTAAGACACCTAAATGCGTTTTCATGGATGATCATCTGTATTCTTATTTGAAGCCCAAGCCCTTAACTTGTTTTCGACGTTGCATTGGAAGGAAATGGAAGGAGGTCACAGATGTTGCAGATTAGAGATCGTCTGCAAGTAGTCTCAACCAACACCCTTTTCTTGACAGCATAGGCCTTTTCTCCAACTTTTTGGCGTGATTTTTTCTACCTTTTGGTGATGTAGGATGAATCTAATACAAGATCATCAAAAGGCCGATACAGCGTGTAAAGTCATTCTGCTGAATGTGCCACCCCTAATGGCTAATACTATCACACATTAGAGAATTTGCAGACTTATTACTGACAGCAAACTATGTGGCACTATACTGGCTAACCTTTTACAGGTTCAATGCTACGCTTTTACTATCATATATTTATTCTATATATCTGGAGATTTGCAAGATCAAGTCTGATTAAATTACAACTAAAATTTGAATACGACACATGTTAATGCCTCATTACTGCCTTTTTTTAGGAGTTGGAGGAGGGTGCTGATATTTTCTGCAGTTCAAAAGCCTACATGAATGCAAATATCAGCACAATTTGTCACGCCTTGCGTTCAGAAGATTATCAAGCAAATGGCACCATTAGTTGAACTCAGGCCATTCTATTGGCTAATGCTTTAGCAAAGAAAGTGAAAAATGCTATAAGTGCTCAGAAGTTATATATGAATCTGGTTTACATTATGTGAATACAAACTATTGATGTAAAAGTAAAAATCCTTTGTATATATAATGAATCTTGATTAAGCTAAGAATCCAAGTTTTTCGCCGTTCTTTTTGGCTATACGAATCAGTCCTTGTCGTTGCTTCGAGTCTGCCCCTATCGATTTACAGAACTCAGTGATTACCTGCAAAATATATGGCCATAAGAATCAGTCCTTGACTACTTTACAAAGAGCTATATACATATATGAAATAATATTGGCGTGCAAATGGAGATGTACCTGTGAGTGTAAAGCAATTGCTTTTCCTCTAAGCTGGTTGAAGCGCTTTTTCCCAACGATGTTACGAGTGATAACTACTGCAGGAGCGAAAAGTCCTTTCCCTTCGTTAACGTTTCCCATCATTGGACCATGTCTTAACGGTTTCCCGACTCTGACCCATGCTGGTGTAGTCTTTGCAAGCATGGTGGAATAGTCTTCACCACATATAGAAGACGTTGTTCCGGACCTTCCGTAAAAAGAAGAACAAAGGCCATTTGCAGGTGCTGTGATTAATGAAGCTGCCATTAAAATGTTTGCTAGCTAGTAGTAGTTTAGAATGTATGAAATGTGTTTTGTTCTGCCACAACCTTATGGAGTTGCAAAGTTCCTAAGAGCCACATATATTTTTATCTACGCGTTTTATTAGACTTCTCTTGTTTTGAATTCCACATGTTCGATGGTATGGTATATTCTCATCTTCCATTGTGGGTACCACTAGCTGATATTATTGTTGTTGTTCAGAGTATTTAGACTTGGTTCATATTCACTTTTAAGATTTTAATTCAAATCTTAAAGTCATATTATTTGCTTGGATGACAAGTGTTTCACTTATGTGGTCTCTTGAATCTTAGGTTACTAAAAATCGACTATGCTAAATTTACGAAAATTATAGAGTTCGTTTCATGTCTATGTGTCATGAAGGTGTTTTAGTTTCTAAATCCTTTTATAATTTTCAATAAATATAATGCCTGCATTCTATAAGATATTTTATAAAGTTATACTAGTTTATACCATAATGAATATCAGTGGCGGATCTAAAATTTCGGAGCAGGGTATGCACGATTTTTTGTAAAGCTATTAACATTTACGGTTTTCGGGTTGCGTTTTTCGGGTCGGATTTTTGGATTCGGCGCGATGGTTATGTTTTGCGGATCTTAGTTATAAAAGTGGATTTTAGTATGTTTAGTTTGGGTGAGGATCCTCTCCTATTACTTGAGTCAAGTTGTAGATTGTGAGCCATTGGATTTGATTCAATGGCTTAAATCAAAATAAGTTCTTTCGATTTGAGTCATTTGATCAAATTCAATGGCTCACAATTACTCAAGTTGTGTACTTCAACTTGAGAGGAGCTCCTTCCGTTTAGTTTGGGTTACTAGAGACTCAATCGAGTAGTCAGAGTTGTGTAATTTAGTTAAATCGAGTAGTCGGACTTGTGCATTTTATGAAGATGGTTTGGTTTTGGTACTAATGGAATAAGATCAAAACAAAAGCTTATCACGTATTGTGTAATAAGATGTTAAATTCTTAACTTTTAATCACTAACTCATACATAAGGATCTATGAACAACCACAAATATGAAATACCAAAATAAAGCTAAGTGATCAGGCATTACAAAAATATTTACATGCGAGTTTTACATCTAAATATTATAAAACAATAATCCTCCTCCATCGCAGATCTTGCGGTTAGGGTTGCATGTAGGCCATGCCACGGTGAAGTCATCAGACATGATAGCTGGTTCACAAAAATGAATGGTCCAATCAATCTCGGTGAACCATTCGCTTAAAACATTATGCCCTTGTAACCACTTTTTCCTGATAAGCTTTTCGTCTTCCCAGCACCACCAAACTTCCGCAGCCTCTTTAATCATTCGAATGAGATGCTGTCCTCCTCCATTGCATCGTTTTTGAAAAGGAGAACACGTAGGCAATGTTACTTTGGTCCTATCAATCAAACAATTATCAGGAGCACAACAGTGAAGTTTTCCCATAACAACGTAACTGGGTACAGAAGGTGGGATCTCTTCCTCATTGATGTCATCGTCACTAGATTCAGTCCCCTGTAAATGGCCAAAAGATGAAGGAGGAAACCTTTTGGAATCATCCACTATAACCTCTGGTGAATCCTGAGTTGTGATAATTTCGTCTGGCTCAAGACATAAGGTTTTGTCCAATTTAAATTCTACTCTATCCCTATAGTATCCCAATGAGTCAAGGAATGGTTTACCAAGAATCAAACGTTCCTTTGTATTTTTCTGCATGTCGATAACCACAAATTCGGAGGCAGAAAAAATCTATCGACCCTGACACAAGTAATTCCTAACGGAATAGCCCTGGTCTTATTTCCCATTTCAATCTCAATAGCCGTTTTCCACAGATGGACTAATCTGAATTTTAAGAATATGGACAGTGGCATGATGTTTATATTAGATCCAAAATCTACTACCCCCAAGACATCGCAATTCCCAACTGAACATGGAACAACTAATCCTTTTGTGTTAATATCCTTAACTGAAAATAAACCGATTTTAGACCTGGTTGTAACTTCTGAATCATGGTTACGCCGTAACTCCGGAAAATAGTTACGATGTAACTGCACCTGGTTGTCGACAATCGTTTCTTCAAACTTTTCGGTGGTAGATTTGCATTCCTCAATCATTTCCTGCGAATTTTCATTAGCAAAAACGGCATTGCACACTACCATAGGTTTGGTTTCCTTAGGTTCAATGTTACTCATCTCTATCTTTGTATCGAGCTTTTCTACCATGGCTTCAAGGCTTTTTAGGGTTACGTCGTGCCTGGAAAGATTCTTATTTGTGTTTTCCTGGAAATCCCTGAGCCATTTATCTTATTCCTTTTGCTTCTGGGCTGAACTTTCCAGGAACTTGTTTATTGTCTCTTCAAGGTTGGGCCTTTTTTCTCCGTAAGGCCCGCGGTTGTAATTTCCAGTAAAGCCTCCACGAAAACCATTACTATTACGATTATCTCCGTAAAACGGTCGATTTTCTCCATATTTAGCTTCTTCGATTATATCATCGTTGTTGTGAGGACAATTTTTGGTAAGATGTCATCCCCCACAGCTTTTGCAACCAACTTGGATGGCATGAAAGGTTTCTCTGATTTTTAACATATCTCGACTTAGGTTTTCAATTTGCTAGCGATGGCTGCAATTACGTCAAAACTTTCGCCTTGGTTTCTTTTGCTTCCTCTATCGTGCCATTTTTGGGAATGATCAGCCATTTTTTGGATGGCTTCAATTGCTAAAGTAGGAGTCATGTTCGGGATCGGTCATTGATAGTCCATCATCTGTCTTGTAGTTATGTTGATTCTTTTGTAGAAGATGTTGACTTTCTGCTGATTGTTTAGATCGTGCGTAGGACATTTGTAAAGCAGATCATAGTATCTGTCCCAGGCTTGATATAATGTTTCATCGTCTTCTTGCTTGAAGTTATGGATCTCCAACAGTTGGTTAGAAATCTTCGACGGAGGATAATACCTCTGAATGAAGTTCTTCTTTAAAAGAGCCCAAGTATTGACTGCCCCGGCGGGAAATCTTTCGATCCATCTTCTTGCAGCCCCAGTAAGAGTCATGGGGATCACCCTTAGCATAACAACGTCATGAGATACACCCGGAATGTTGAAAAGGCTTGCGATGTACAAGACATTCTCAACGTGCTCATACGCATCTTCGTCACTGTTTCCAGAAAAAGGATTAGCACGAAGCTCCCTTATAAATTGGTCTTTAATTTCGAACCGGACATCAGCTCTAATTGCCGGTCTTACGAGCCCCGACCCTTGTTATGCTCTTGTCAACGCCAAATATTCCTCAAGAGTGAGGTCATCAATGTTAACAACTTCCATGGTACCTAAAACTTGAAAAGTGATCGTGAGAATTTAAGAAAATTTTAAAACGAAACAAAATTAAAAGACTTAATAAAAATCCTAATATAACTCCCCAGCAGCAAAAAACTTGATGCAGGTTTTACTGACCAGGTTTTAATATTTATAATGTCTCGTTATACCTATGGTCTACCTTAATGCACTAACGGGTAGTGTACCCGGTCGTGTGTAGTGTAGTATTCGGTAAAACCGAGGTCGTCCCAAGAGCTATGTGTGTTGGATTAATACTAAGTCTAGGTGTCACCGATTATGATATGATTTCGACAGGGAATTAATTAATTAACTACTAAAGAAAATAAAGTAGATAAAAGCAAATAAAGGCAAATGTGTGATCAATAGAGAAGAGTGGTGCTAACCTAGTTATTCATCCTAGCTAGTAATTTCTACGTCTAATTACTTTCAATTACTTCAGGTGGGGTCAAAGTCGAGAGGACAACATTTTGTCAGTTCGCCCTAACCTATCAGCAAAGATGCCACCACTGGAGAAGTCAGGTGTGTCCCCTCATAAGTCTAGTTGTTCCTGGTCCCCTAAGTCGAGTCATTAAGTTCCGCTACATGCTAGACTTATAATAGTGAGTGCCCGGGCACTAGCATCTTAGACACTCACCCCCTAATTCTTAAGTTCATCCAAACAGTAGGTGATCAGTTGGTCAAATCGCACAAGTAGAAAGGGTCGTCAGTTGGTCATATCTTACCCTACTCGTCTCAGTCTACTCACTTAGGGTCAGTTGGTCATATCTCCTAAGCAACTAGCCTCTACCGCCATTCAAAACTACCAAAACAAGGGTAGCTACCAATAAACTATGCATGCATACACTTAGAAATAATTATACGAAAGTAATGTAAATGCAAACAAAACAATTAAGGAATCATAACTAGGCCAGCACCTGGAGGTGCTTAGCCGCTCATATTAACCATAAAAATCAATTCAATGTTTAATGATACGAAATACATGAATCGAAAGTAAAGAAAAGATAAAAAGCTAATGCTTATCGTAGAGGAGTGATTTCTCCCTTGGAGATAGCTCCGTATGCTCCTCTGGATCTGCCTTTGGCTTCTTCCCACGTACTTTGATTGTTGTGTGTGAAATGGGATGCTTTGAAATGCTGGAAATCGTGGGGTATTTATAAGCCAGATCTTGGTTACGACATAACTATTAAAAGAGTTACGCCGTAATCATCTAATTCTACGTAAATTGCACTAGATCTGCTGGTTACGGCGTAACTATGGAAGTGGTTATGCCGTATCTTCAATTATTCTTGGTTACGCCGTAGTTGATGCATGGGTTACGGCGTAATTATCAGCGGCGCGGAACCTCATTTGACCTAATATAGTTACGTCGTAATCTTTTGGTAAGATGGCTTTCTGAGTCGCGCTTTAGTTACGTCGTAATTGAGAGAATGAGTTACGCCGTAACTTATTCAAACTGAGCATACTATGATAAATCTTCACTAAACTTCTCAAAATCCGCGTCTCTTTAGCTCCAATGCTCGTAATTTACCTGCAAGTGGAATAAGATGGAAAACAAGCGTAAATCCATATAAATGATATAAATTACAAGCATTATCAGGGGAAATTGACACTTAATATTCAGGATAACTTGATGTTATCATTATACCTCCTTCCGTTTACCCTTTTTATCGATTTCGACACCGATTTCAAATACCGATCACCCAACACTGAAACATTAACAGTCTTAATCATTTCTAGACCAATTGAACACTACTACTTTCAGAAAACTACCTTTGTTTCAAGAGGAAAAAAATAATAAAAACACAAACTTTAAACATTCCAACATACCTTAATTCACACGCATATGCATACACACATAAAGATAAACCAAGACTTAATAATTGCCTTATGTTTTTTACTTTGAACTTCTAGGGATGTTCATAATTTACCTAAAAACAAATAAGAAACATATATCCATATCTTTGAATCTATTCATTCCTATAAACAACAACAATACATAATATCAATATCAATCCACTATGAGAAACATTACAAAGTTAACTATGGGCTAGAAGAGCGATTAATATAATCGAAAATACTAATATTATTGCAGTAGAAGTAGAAAATTAGATATGAAACACAAATCTTACGAAACTTAAGGATTATGTCTTATTCTTTCAACTAATTTGGCGTGATTGTGATATTCGACTTCGGTTCTTCAGTGATTTAGGGTTTGGAACGCATTTGATTTACTCAGTGGGAGAGAAAAGATTGGGGGTAATTGTGTTTATGTTAGCTTCAAATTACATATTAAACCCTTCATTTTTTTAGGTTACCCCGCTTTCCCATAGCTTTTTATCTTTTAATTTTCTACACATATATTTTTTAGCTCAATTTAAAAAAAAAAACGAATTTATTAATACTTTTGCCAAATAAAGAATTATTTAGGTTTTTTTTAATAAAACATACTTAAAATAAAAATAATAATAATTAAATAATATTGGCTAATAAAAAATGATTTAGTTTTTTTGAAATATAAAAATAATAATAATTAAATAATATTGGCTAATAAAAAATGATTTAGTTTTTTTGAAATATAAAAGTCCCCGTTTGAGGTTTTATATAAAAGATATCCAGGACTAAATTAGGCTGCCCCAGTAAGGAGCCTCAATCCCTCTCATTTTTTCTGCCACGTCAGCTTTCTCTCTCCAGCGACCTTCAGGCGATTAGGTGCCCCAGTAAGGGCGACAAAAAAAAAATATTTTTAACACAAAGTAAAATTTCATTAAATAATTAAAACGTTACATAAATAAAAACGATACGAAATAAAAACAATAATATATTAAATATAAAAACGATACGAAATACATAAATCTAATCTAAATGCTCTCCGCATGCAGAGTCATACGAGGGAGTACGAGAACCGGCAAATCCCTCGAAGCGAGCCAAATCTTCCTCGTCTACACCATCGTTTTTGCTCTCCCGATAGCTCCAATTGATTTTGGTGCTGACGTTGTTCGTTATCTTCTGAACACACCGTCGTTATTGCATTGATTTTGAACGTACACTTGCATATCTTCAACGGAATGGGGGAGACGGTAAGCCATATTAAATCTTGTGTTGAGAAGTATTTGGAGTTTGAATTGTGTGAAATAAATTTGTGGATTGAAGTGTGTTTGTATTGTGTATTTATAAAGGTTATTTATTTTTTATTTATTATTATTATTTTTTTTAAACCGTTGTATTTAAACGGTAATTTTTTGAAATAAAAGCTTTATAACTCGATCGGCCTCGCGACCAACTGGACCAAATGTTTGGGCGATCGATATGAACCACAGCAAGAGGATCGATTAGGAAATCGATCGACTAGGAGCTCGATCGACTCCCAATCGCCTTACTGCATGCAGCCTTATCAAACCAAGAAAGCAAATCAATTTAGTAACTTGTCTAACAAGTCATTACATGAGGTGGGAAATAAAAAGTGGACAGAAATATAAAGACACAAAGTAGTGTATGCATAATGCATTTATTTGATCGACATGATCCATTCCACACCATACACAACTTCCTTTCAACTTGTTACTTTTTTTCATTTATTTGACTTGTGTACCCTACTCGGCATCATGCCTTCAATGTATGAGGGGGTTTCGACCCGCGATTCGCCCTCAGGCGTGTTGATTTCCCCATCTTCGTCCAATACGTCATCCAATTCCCCCAAAATGCCTGTCATTTGGTGCAACTTTTTTTCATTTAATTCTGCTTGTTTGCGCGCGGCTTCCATCATTGACTCTTCCTTTTCTTTAGTTAGTCGTTTCTTGCTTGGTGGTGAGTCCTTTGTCGTCAACTTGCGTACATGTTCATGTAAATGGTCTACAATTCCTCGTGTCTCTTTAGCCAGTTTTTTCCCCTCCTCTGAGCCTCCTGAAAGTTCCACGTACTTGTCCGTGGAATTCAACAACTTCTTGGCCGTGTCAGCCAACTTCGTAATCATTTCTGCTAATATCTTTTTATACTTTTCCGGCAGTTCATCTATCGCCATCTGTAGCATTAGTAGATGCAACGTTTGATTGGTAAGCGATTTTACTATTCCTAGCACCTTTGTTAGCGCCGTTTGTATCTTCGCTCCTAGCGCTGCTCCTATCCTCGCTCCTAGACTCTCTTCTCCCGCCCCCTCCTCCGTCGCTTCTCCCGCCACCTCCTCCTCCGTCGCCGTTTCAACCACTCTCTCCGCCGCTCCTTCCTCCGCCGCACCACCCAACAACAAATCCAGCGCTTCTTCCGCAATTTCCGCCGCCATTGTCTTTGTTTTTCAGTTAGAATGAAGTGTATTTCTTTCGTTCAGTTGGAAGTAAGGATTTGATATTTTCATTGGCGCGTTATGGTCTACTTATCGGGTTGCAATTTGCAAAGTTCTTAAGAGCCGCATATACTTGCTGGCTTATCTATCGGGTTGCAGAGTTGTTAACAGCCAAATATACCTTGGTGGCTTATCTACGCGTTTTATCAGACTTCTCTAGCTGATATTATTGTTGTTGTCGACTTGGTTCATATTCACTTTAAAGATTTTAATTCATATTTTCACTCATATTACTGTATTTGCTTGGATTTATGACAAGTGTTTCACTTATATATATATGTGGTCTCTTGCATCTTAGGTTACTAAAAATCGACTATAATAAATTTATAAAAGGTCTAACAATGATGAAAAGTTAATGTTTTATTTCAAATATAGTGGATACATTACAACAAGTTTGTCATTGATCACGTATGACCCTCCTGGCACCAATACGAGTCAGACGCGGACTAAGCACGACCGTGTAATACTCCCGACACCTATATGGTTCGGTCGCGGACCAAATACACACCCCGACAATGGCCACTCAGCCATTCCGCGGACAGTAGACGCGTCCGAAGAGGAACACAACCGCGTCTAACATAAAAGGTAGGGAATCTCACCCAGACTCAACGTACTGCAACCTGCAGTCCCCGAAAAGGGAAAGCGGGACAATTCCCGCCCAAAAGCGTCGCTATCAAAGCAACGCAACAAACTCTGGATTTGACTTACGTCACTCCCCACTCCCAAACTGTCGTTCTCATGGCCCGTGATCTTGAGAACACGACAGAAAGGTCAACCATATAAATAGGGGCCTCGCCACTATTCAAACGGTAACACATACACACACTCTCTCTCTCTAGAACCAACTTTATCTCTCTAAAACTATCACTTACTCTCACGCCGGAGGTTGACCGCGGAACCCCGGAATTGTATTAACGGTGTTGGTTTTTTTAGCAGCTAGCAATCAAGAATCTCACTTAGTACAAGACCTATTTCCTGGGAAGTTAGCATACACTAATCTTCATCAGGGGAGCGCCCGGAATTGTATGAGCAATTTGGCAGAAAACGCAGTTATGTTACTGCCAAATTGCTCATTTTTATACGTTTTTCTTATTCGCAATTTTTTAACCGAGAATTGTTTTTTAAAGATATTTACACTCAGAGTGTGAATAATTGTTTCAATATCTAACACTCAGGGCCAGTTTGGTTTGCAGGTATCCCACTGTTGGATTTGAATGATATCCATAATTAAACGTTTGGTACCAGCTGATTGATTAGGATAATGAAATCAGCCCAAAAATCTCATTCCATATACAAGTGGTGGGTGTCACGTTTGATTCAAGTATTATTCTGATATAAGTGGGCCTTCTTTTTCTAAATGACCACATATTTTCATGGCTTTAATTAATTTGATATTTTTTTATTATTTTGATAAGCTCATTATATTAAAATAATACATAAAATATAATTTTAACATTTTTATAACAAATAATTATATTAAATGATCATACCACTCTCTCTCCTCCTTTTCTTTCAAACCAATCCAAATCCAAATCCGATTCTAAACCCACTTACAAACCAAACGCACCCTCAAAATGTATGAAGAATTTTAGTCTCACACTTAAGAGTGAAAAATTAGTTCAAAATCAAAATTATCACACTTAAAAGTGTGAAAAATTGTTTCAAAACCCTGACACTTAAAAGTGTGAGAAATAGTATAAATCTTCTCACATAAAAATGAAAATATTTGATACACCCAATTGGTTGACACGCATATTAGTGTGAACTTTTTGATTATTCACACTTTAAAGTGTGGTAACATGTTCAAATAAATGTGAGTATGTTAATATTTTGTAGTAGTGATATTTATTTCATGTCTATGTGTCATGAAGAAGTGTTAGTTCTTGAATTCTTTATAATTTTCAACATATTCAATGCATGTGTTATAAGACATTTTATATAGTTATGAAAGTTTATACCATAGTGAATGCAAGAACCATGTTTTCAGAGAAATAGCGGTCCGAATCTTATCTGTAGTCTAAAAATTATTAATTTGATATTTTATAAACCTAATGAAAAAGTTTATCGTTATGGATGTTCTTATAACGAAAGTTTTCAATTATCTTATAGTTTAGGTATGATCTCATATGAATACACATTTTTTCTAAGAGCTTACATATGATATAGCTCCACACCCAATAGTGTCTTGTTAACATTATGATTTCTTAAGAAAGGTTTAAATCAATGGGAAACCTCTGATTTCTGCATCACCTTTAGATGTCGACCGATCATTTCTTATAAGCATAACATTAAATAATAAACACCTGATGCATTAGCTTTTAGCTAGGAGTTGAGATTTAACCCAAGACTTGTATCTCTAAGCCTCTCCTTGATCAGTCAGGTGGATATTTGCGATATCACTCAAGCAATGACCACATACGGTTATTAACATTATACTTTGTTTTATGCGAAATAATCTTGGTGATGTTATACATTACCTCCTAATACAATTTGATTTTTGTCAAAACAGGAAATACAATGAGTTATAACTTATAACCATTAGAGCATTGCTTCAATGCATCACTCACACCACAAACGTTTAGTTGACCGGTCAGTGATGGCTTTTGAATAAATAGGTCATGTCACAACGGGCTAAAGGTCACTTGAATGTGTCCTCTTGCATGGAGCTAGGTCCTTATAGAAGGGTCAGTCGAAAACTTAAAAAAGTACATGTGGTCAAAGTTTCCCTGCGATTTAAAAAAAAAAAAAAAAAAAAAAAAAAAAAGTTATTTACTAGTAAATATTTTCTAATTATAAGAATAATTAACTAGACAAGATACAAAGTATAAAGTGGAACATACATTATTTTAACTTAACAACTCTGAAACATTCAAACATAGCAGTTTCAAAGTCCACCTTCTCATATAAAAAAAATGGTCAATTGCATATATACCCACTAAAACTTGCATATTTGTATATATACCAAAAACATGCTTAACTTGCATTGTACATCATGCATTGAAAACTTGTATTTTAAGGAAATATGCAAGTTTTTAAGTTTTAATGGGTATATATGCAATTCTCCCTAAAAAAACGCAAGTCATGATCATGATCCCTCATCATTAACTTGTGTTTGGTACTGCAGCATCATAAGACTGTTTATATAGATTGAAAAGATGTCCCAAATTTTAAAGAGAAAAATGTTGAAGCTATCTTACATTCTTACTATGTCAAAAGAAGCATAGACTGTATAGAAGAAAAAAAAAAGTAACTCCCAATGCCGTCTTCCACGGGTTATAGTCATCCAATACCGTTTCCGGTGTTTGGGGGAGGTTAAGATGTAGACAGCCTTACCCCTACCTAAGGTAGAGAGGCTGCTTCCAGTTCTACCAAAGATAGAAAAGACCTCCGGCCTTTTGTAGGGAATGAGGATCGAACCCCTGACCTCTCGGTTGAGAGGCAAGAGGTTTTCCAACTGATCCAACCCTACTTGTTAAGCATAGACTGTATGATTTTGTCAAAGATTTGTTCTTTATTCAGTTTGTTATGTTTCACCAAGTACTAATTTTAATTCAAAATTCATATGATGATACAAAATACTGTAATTTTAATGAAACAATAAATCATCAAATAACAAGATTAATACATGATATGTCAAATACATAGTAAGTCATAACTTCCTTTCGATCAGTTTATTATTTCCCACACTTCTTCGATATCCTGCAATTGTTTTTTCAGCTTCTCTATCTCTTGCTTAGTTGAATCTAGATGGTGGTACATGATATTCATTAGTTGCTCATGCGTTTCGTCATTTGTTTGCACCATGCTTGGTGAGTCCTCCTGTGTCAACTTGCCTACCCTTTCATGTAACTCATTTACAATTTCTTTTGCCTCGTTAACTTCATTTAACAGGTTTGAGCCTGTTCCTACCATGTACTTGATCGCTAGATGTATCCACTTTATGCCCAAGGTACTCAACGTAACCAACAATCCTGCTAATATCTTGCGATACACTGTCGGTACACCGCCTTCCACTGGCCTTTCAGGTTCTATTAATAGTTCCTTCGCCTTCGCTTTTAGCGTTTGTAGCGCCAACTTTAGCCTCGTTTCTAGATGCACCATATCTACATGTAGGTTCCCTCCTGCTCTTTCCACCGCTTTAACCGCCGCCGCTTCTGATTTTAGTGCCTCTTCTAGCCCCGCCTTTGTTTCTTGCATCGCCGCTTTCCACACCGCCGCTTCCGCCGCCATCGCCTTCTCCGCCGCCTCCTTCGCCGCCTCCGCCGCCTTCATCAACTTAAACGTCTCCGCCGCCGCCACCGCCACCGCCGCCGTCGATGCCGCCGTCGACGCCGCCGCCTCCTTCTCATCCTTCGCATCCGAAATCAACTTCCCCACCGCTATCCCTGCCGCCGCCCCCTCTAGCCCTGCCGCCGCCACTTCACTCACAATGCCTAGCGCTGAACCCACCGCTTCTATTATCGTGGGTAACCCTTCTATTAGCATCGGTATCACTTCTATTAGAAAAGCCATTGTCTTTCTTATTCACTTAGAAAATGAAGTATTTCTTTTGGAAGTAAGGATTTGATATTTTAAATTGCGTTATGCATGGTCTATTTATACAATCTTGTTTGGTTGAGGGACATGCATGCATGTAAACCTTATCGGACTTGCAATTTGCAAAGCTCATAAGAGCCGCATATACTTTGCTGGCTTATCTACCGGGGTTGCAGAGTTGTTAACAGCCAAATATACTTTGGTGGCTTATCTACGCGTTTTATCAGACTTCTCTAGCTGATATTATTGTTGTTGTCGACTTGGTTCATATTCACTTTAAACATTTTAATTCATATCTTCACTCATATTACTGTATTTGCTTGGATGACAAGTGTTTCACTTATATATATATGTGGTCTCTTGAATCTTAGGTTACTAAAAAACCACTATTATAAATTTATAAAAAGGTCTAAAAATGATGAAAAGTTAATGTTTTATTTCAACTATAGTGGACATATTACAACAAGTTTGTTATTTTTACACGTTTTTTTTTTTTCATATTTTATTAATCGAGATTTTTTTTAAAGATATTCACACTTAAGAGTGTGAATAATTATTTCAAAATCCTCACACTCAAAATATGTGAAAATTTTCAATTTCACACTTAAGAGTGTGAAAATTAATTCAAAATCAAAATTAGCACACATTTAAAAGTGTGAAGAATTATTTCAAAATAAAAATCATCACACTTAAAAGTGTGAAAAATTGTTTTAAAACTATCACACTTAGCTTAAAAGTGTGAGAAATAGTTATAAATCTTTACACATAAAAGTGAAAATATTTGATACATCCAATTGATTTACACGCATACTAGTGTCAACTTTTTGGTTATTTACACTTTAAAGTGTGATAACATGTTCAAATAAATGTGAATATGTTAATATTTTGTAGTAGTGATATTTATTTCATGTCCATGTACCATGAAGAGATGTTAATTCTTGAACTTCGTTATAATTTTCAACATATTTAATGCATGTGCTATAAGACATTTTATATAGTTTTGAAAGTTTATACCAAAGTGAATGCAAGAATTTTTTTTTAAGAGAAGTGGCGGTCCAAATCTTATTTCTGGTAAAAAATTATTGATTTGATATTTTATAAACTTAATAAAAAGATTTATCATAATGGATGTTTTTATAGCCAAAGTTTTCAGTTATCTTATAGCCAAAGTTTATATATGATCTCAATGAATATAATTTGTTCTAAAAGCTTAGATATCATATGACACACAAAATTATGGAGAGATTATGCTTATTTTTTCAAAAAATAAGCTACTTAAAAAATAATTTTTGTTTGTCAAACATAACTTATAAGAGATTATAAAAAAATAATCTTCCATAATCTCTAAAAACTAAAACCGGTTAAAACCGTTTTTCCAAGAACCGGTTAGGTTTTTCCACAAACCGCCATTTCCTAACCGGTTCCACATTTTAGCCGTTTGTAACCGGTATGGAAAAACCGGTTCCAACGATAACCTAAATATTTCGAGACAGTGGTTAAAAATAGAGACGTTGGAGTGTTTTTGATCTCTAATCATAGACCTCACGAAAGCTCTCGAACTTAGTACCTTTTTCGTTCGCGTTTTCTTAACAGTGAGGATGTACCGGGACCTTAGTAGCAAAAGTAGCAATGTATTGAAATCTCTCGAACTTAGTAGGATTAGGAGGGCTACTTGATCTC
Organism: Chrysanthemum seticuspe; assembly: GCA_019973895.1. Taxonomy (NCBI): domain Eukaryota; kingdom Viridiplantae; phylum Streptophyta; class Magnoliopsida; order Asterales; family Asteraceae; genus Chrysanthemum; species Chrysanthemum seticuspe. Next base: position 345,611,374 of record BPTQ01000006.1, read on the forward strand.
TAATCATAGACCTCACGAAGACTCTTCAACACAATATTATATTGTACAACCTTTCCAAATAATTTCATCACGAGGAACGAATCCTTAATTCCATCACTACCCTCTCAAGTTTCATACTTAATGTTTGGTTTGCAGTCAGATTAAACTATTGTTACATACCCAGAAACAACCCAAGTTGATGTGGTTAATCTCGAAATGGGAAACTACTTGACCTTATCATCTGTACAATGATACAGAGAATCAGGTAGTTCTAACAGTTGCACTCTTCATCCAAACACCACCTTAGTCTCACTTATTGGCATTTTGATGTCGAGACAAGCAATTGCTGATTTAAAACATGCAAGTTTAGCTAAAAGAGTAATTTGATTGTAATGCTACATAACCTCAGTTAAAACAATCAAAAAATCTCAGGCACTTGCTGAAGTGGTTCGACCGGTTTCTTAGTGGAACCAGTTTTAAAACCGAACCGAAATGGTTATACCGGTCCCAACTTTTTAGACCCTGGAACCGAAAAAAACCAAACCGGTTTCAACTGGAACCGGTTCGTTGACTTTGACCAGGGTGGTTCTTGTTTTTGGTGGCACCTTGATTTTTGTCAAAGTTCTCATTAATCGGTTCGTTGACTTTTTTTAATCACAAAGTTCTTCTTTTCTGGTTTTTGGCACCTTGAAAAAACTCCTTAACCGTCAAGAAAAGGGAATCAAGGTGCCAACAATCTTTGTTGTTTTCTTTTCTGGGTGGTTCTTGTTTTTGTTGGTGTTAAGGAGTTTTTTTTATCCTATTGCAATGTCGGAGCATTTCTTGTTTCTTTTCGCAGATGTTGCGTTTTTAGTAGAGTATTTGATGAATGGGAAAGGTGTTGCTGGTTTAGCTGAGCTTGAGTGTAGTTTTTTTAGGCGAGTTGAATTTAGTTTGTGCTTTTGCGTGTTTTTATGTTCCATTAGGCCGTTTGCATTTTTTGCTGATTTTTTGTTGTCGGGTGGGATTGTTTCGAAAGGTACTTGGGTTTTTCAAGTTGGGTTGTCGTTGTATCTGTAAAAACTGGAAAATTTCCACTTGTATTAAACTAATATAATATTCTAATAAAAGAATACTTATCCGTTTTCTACATTGATTTTTTTAAGATTAAACGTTATCAGTTTATCTGATCACAAACTAATGTGACGTAACTCACATCCTTATACGTCAAGTATAAAAGTTTTCAACTTTTATTTACCACTTTACGTTATTTCGTTAACGTACGATTATTAAATATTCAAGCTAAACGTTTTCCATTTATTAGAGTTTTCGCGAAACCTTAATTTATCATAACTATGATTTTACGTAAATAAATCATAAACCCTAAAGTACAACACTCCTAAAGCTAAGGTACAAGTTTTTAAAGCACGAAAACCTAACTTTACGTTATTTCCCGTTACAAGCTCTAAATTTACAAATCTATGATTTTATGTAAATAAAATCACAAACCCTAATTAAAAATGTGCATGATATTTTTATAAAATACTACAGTAATTTACAAGTCTTTCAAGCCCATGTACAAGTCCTTAATGCATAGAAACATATTTTTAATATAAATCTTATTATAAACCTTAGTATACCTACTATAAAGCACCTAATACAAGTCCTTAATACACAAACCTTAAAATGGATTTTATTATGATTTGCAAACCTAATATACAAGTCTCTTAAGCTTGCGGTACAAGTATCTAATGTCTAAAGGTTAAATATGTATTTTACTTAAACTAAACCAAACTAAGCTTAAACCTAGTTCTTAACCACTAAACCCTAACTTAAGCATATGAGAACACAATGTAGACACATCATCTTATCTCCTAGAACTTCAACCTTTGTGGCTATAAAATCGAACAAGTATACACATAGGTGTTCTTCTTTTAAACCATTCGAACCAAAAGGCTAGAAATGAAACAAGTATTCATCATGTATTCTAACTTTGCAAAATTTTGGGAACACCTCACCATGTCTCTTAAGCTCTTGACAATACCTTACAAGTGGCAAATCTCATTCAATGAATCCCGACTTCCTTTGCCTATAAATATCGACCCAAATCACATACTTTCTTCTTATCCCATGCTTTCTAACACACAACACTCACACACACTCTCACCTACTAATGTTCACGTCTAAAAGAAGGGGGAGGAAGCTTATGCAAAAGCCAAGAAGTCTTGGAAGGCTATTAGAAGTCCTTTTGGCGTTTTCTTTCCTAATCGAGTTCTAGAGAGAATTGTAAGTCCCAAGCCTTTTTTAATTCCATTCTATACTTTTAATAACACTTATATATGATAAAAAAAATAAGTTCCAATTGGTAATAAAGATCAAAACCATTTTCTTTTCCTTTTTGTTTTTACCAAGAAACAAGCACCCTATTTCATGGATTTATTTCTCCTTAACCATATACCTATAAAATGAATGGTTTATGCCATCTTAAAGAGGGCATATTCAAGTTTTTAAAAAAAACAAGAACATTTGCCAAAGCTTTTATGCTGTGCCTTTATTTTGGTTCTTTTTCTTTTGGCCGCGACATGAAAACCATCCAAACACCCTTTTTCCTTGAATTGTTTAGACCAAATGGTAACACCTGTAAATAAAACCATTATGCCATCTTAATAAGCTCATAGCTAAGTTCTAAAACCATCAAAAATGTTTGTCAAAACCCTCACGACCTCGCCTATATATGGCCTTGTTTCTTGGTCGCGACAAAGAAAACCAAAAGCACCTAAAAGTGCACTTTTAAGCAATAAGCTATTTTAATAATCTAATAAGTTCTCAAAAGCTTTTTTCCAACTTAATATAACTTATTACGTTAAGCCATAACAATCCACACCCTTTCCAAAATCAAAAACGCTACTTAAATAGAATAAGGACTACGTACGTAACGACCAAAATGCTTTGAGGGCCTGTTTTGCTAAAACTCTAAATTTTTATACAACAAGGACTAAAATTGCTATCTACATGAGACATAGGGTGTAAAGTGTCATATTGGAAAACTTGAGGGTAGAAATTATCATTTCACTAAAGTTGAGGGGTATAAATTGTCAATACTTGAACTATAAGGGTATAAAGTGTAACATTTTCATATCTTCTCATAAATATATTTCTAACTCGTTTTGGCACAGTTTTGATAAAAATCAACATACAAAGTATATCCATATACGTATTGAATCGACCAAACTTTATAAATAAACAACGTTTAATATAATTTATCAATCGATCAACTTTCGAAGAAACTTCAAAACTTCAAGCCTTATCATTTGTACTTTTCTCGTTCAACCATACACGTTATACTAAATACACTCAAAGGTTCAACACATAAATATCGACAATACACATGTTATACGAATACTAAACATAATCACGCTTTATTATTTAAAGCCTCGAATACAAACAAATATATTGAGACTTGGCATGTCCACTTAGGGCGCATGTCAGAGTAGTTTATTCTCAAAACTTGATTAGTTTTGGATATCCACCGCATGTATGTTGATGGAGGAGCATCTGCAGACATAATGTACGAACATTGTTTCAAGCGACTGCGACCTGAGATACGCAGTCAGTTAACCCCGGCCATGACAGCGTTGACTGGTTTTACATGAGAAAAGATATGGCCTATGGGGCAAATACGCTTACTACTCAACGTTGGCAATAAGGAACACTCTGCGACAGCCTGGATGAATTTTCTGGTGATCAAATCCCCTTCGCAGTACAACAGCATTATCGAAAGACCAGGGATATCAGACATACGCGCAGTACCATCAACAGCACATGGGATGCTCAAATTCCCAGTGGAAGGAGGTATTGTTACTCTCTACAATGCCACTGTACCACCTAGCGATTGTAACACGATTACATGTGAGACGACAAATAGTTCAGAGCAATGCGCACCTAAAATGCCAAACCTGAGGATTGCAATTCATCCTGAGTACCCCGATCAAGAAGTATCGATTGGGGGATCGCTGTCTGATAAAGGCAGGACAGCCGTGTGCGCACTCTTGCAAAAGAATCTGGATATCTTTGCATGGGAACCAAAGCACATGACCGGTGTACCACGCTTGATCACAGAGCACAAGCTAAGAATCCAACAAGGATACACACCAGTACGCCAGAAGAAGCGCGGTCAAGCTCCAGAACGCGCGCAAGCAATTCTGACGGAAGTACACAAACTGGTGGAGGCAGGTATCATGCGAGAAGTCTATTACCACGACTGGCTTTCCAACCCAGTAATGGTCAAGAAAAGTGACGGTAGTTGGCGGATGTGCGTAGACTTCACAGATCTCAATAAGGCATGTCCACAAGACTGCTACCCACTACCGAAGATAGACTGGAAGATAGAGTCTTTGTGTGGATACCCACTTAAATGCTTCCTAGACGCATACAAAGGATACCACCAAATCCAGATGGCTAAGGAAGATGAGGAAAAAACGGCCTTCCACACAAGCCAAGGCGTCTTTTGCTACACTAAAATGCCCTTTGGCTTGAAGAACGCAGGCGCCACCTACCAACGACTGGTAGACAACGCATTTGAAAAATAGGTAGGCCGTAACCTAGAGGTTTACGTTGACGACCTGGTCATAAAAAGCCACACTGAGGAGGAATTGGTGAGTGACATAGAGGAAATGTTTAAGACTCTACGAGATATCAACATGAAGCTAAATCCTAAGAAATGCACTTTTGGCGCTACAGAAGGCATGTTCCTTGGATATTTGATAGAGCCCGACGGCATCAAACCGTGTCCAGCAAAAACTAAGGCTGTCATCGAACTTCCTTCACCGCGCACGTTGAAGGAAGTCCAATCTCTTAATGGAAAACTGGCCGGTCTAAATAGATTCTTGTCCAAATCAGCAGACAAGTCACTCCCTCTCTTCAAAACACTCAAGAAGTGTATAAAAAAGGGAGATTTTCGCTGGACTACGGAGGCAGAAGAAGCCTTTACACAGCTTAAACAACACCTGGCAGCGCTCCCCACATTAGTCGCACCCCGACCAGGGGAAGAATTAATTATGTACTTATCTGCGACTCATGAAGCAGTCAGCGCGATACTGCTGACGGATAGGAATTCAGTACAAACACCTGTGTATTTTGTAAGCAAAGCTCTCAAGAAAACGGAGATTAATTACAGCGCAATGGAGAAGTTGGTCTTGGCGCTAGTATTCGCTGCTAAACGGCTGTGCAGGTACTTCCAAGCGCATCCAATAGCGGTGATCACAGACCAATCTATCAAGCAAATCATCTCCAAACCCGACCCATCGGGTCGATTACAGAAGTGGAGCGTGTTGCTAGGTGAGCATAACATCTCCTACAGACCACGTACTGCGGTTATAGGGCAGATACTAGCAGACTTTATCATCGAAAAACCGGATACTGAGGACTTACCCTCACAAGGTAAGGTGGCAATACAAGACCCATGGATCTTGTTCATGGACGGATCTTCATGCGTGGATGGGTCAGGAGCAGGCCTTATCCTCACAAGCCCAGAGGGAATAGAATTCACTTACGCACTACGTTTTGAATTCACAGCGACAAACAATGAGGCAGAGTATGAAGCCCTAATCGCCGGACTACGCATTGCAGCTCGAATGGGTGTACGCAACCTGGAAGAAAATGTGGATTACCGCCTAGTAGCCAACCATGTGTTGGGCGAGTATGTGGCTAAAGAAGAAAACATGATTCAATATCTTGACAAAACCAAGTCCCTAATCCAGGACTTCGACAGGTTTACGATCAAACAAGTTCCTAGAGGGGAAAACAGAAAGGCGGATGCGCTGAGCAAGATTGCATCCATGAGCTTTGCGCACCTGTCAAAACAGGTATTAGTGGAAACTCTGAAGAGCAAGTCCATCTCGGAGATGGAAATATCCACGGTGATAGAAGAACAAGGTCCTACATGGATGACTCCAATAGTCGAGTTCATAAACAAGGGTGTATTGCCCCAAGAATAGAAGGACGCCCGAAGAGTACGACGTACATCATAGAGGTTTGAACTTCGAGACGGTATACTCTATCAGCGCTCCTTTCTACAACCATGGCTTCGATGTGTTGGACCACTGCAAGCAGATTATGTACTCCGAGAAATTCACGCCGGTTCATGCAGTATGCACTTCGGACCACGGTCCGTTGTAGCACGCGCTTTGAGGTCAGGATACTACTGGCCTACAATGCACCAAGATGCGCGGGACTTAATAAGAAAGTGTGGTGACTGCCAAGTTCACAGACCCATTCCACGCCAACCACAACAGGAGCTAACACCTATTACGACACCATGGCCATTCTACAAGTGGGGAATCAACATTGCAAGTCCCTTTCCTGTTGTAGCAGGAGGATTGAAGTTCCTCATAGTAGCCATAGACTATTTCACCAAGTGGATCGAAGCAAAGGCGGTTGTAACAATCACTGGCAATCAGGTAAAACTCTTTGTTTGGGAAAATATTGTATGTCGTTTCGGATTACCTGGGGAAATCATCTTGGACAATGGGAAATAATTCTGTGACAACCCTTTTAAGGACTGGTGCGAGAAGTTAAATGTCACACAACACTTCGCATCGGTTTAACACCCACAGACCAACGGCTTAGTGGTGTGTGCGAATCGAAGTCTGTGTGAAGGAATTAAGGCACGTCTAGATCAGCACAAAGGAAGGTGGGTGGAAGAATTATCTCATGTCTTATGGGCGCACCGCACTTCAATCAAAACTAGCACGGGAGACACTCCCTTTTCTCTTGTCTATGGGACAGAAGCCGTCATACCAGCAGAAATTGGAATGCCAACTATTCGCACTGCCGAAATTAATGTTGCAACCAATAACGATGAACGGCGTATCGACTTGGACCTGTTGGAAGAACGACGTGAGCGCGCAGCTATATGTAAAGCAAGAGCTAAGTCAAAAATGAAGGGATACTACGATGCTAAAGTGTGCAGTATTTCATTCAAACCAGGCGACTTCGTATATCGCGCCAATGATGCGAGCCACGCAGAAGATACAGGGAAACTTGGACCGAAGTGGGAAGGACCTTATGAGGTCATTGAAGCATTAGGAAAAGGCGCGTACAAGTTGCGTGACATGGATGGCCGTGAGCTACCATGCACATGGAACATCTGCAATCTCAAACGATGATATCTCTAGGAACGGCTACGGCCCAGCGCACGGACACTCCTGCACTTTAGTATAGTGCTCAATAAATATCCGTGTATTTACATTTTGTTTACTTAGGCAAATGTTTTTCTTTTTTTTTTTTTACAAAATCATGCAAGTGTTAATAAAATATCGTGGTTTCTAGCTAACTCCACGACACATTTTAATTTTTTATTTACGTATTCTTCATATCTTAACATTGTTATTATATTATCTTTTGCCTACATGGCGTGCATGTACATAATACACCCACGATGGTGCACAGGATGAGTAAACCTACTAAACAACTCTGTTGTAAAAATCGGCCCAGGCGGCCGATTAATCCCCGCATAATCGCTGATCACTCACTAAGCGCTTTGATTTATCATAATCGGCCTATTTAATCGTTTTGGTCAAAGATCACTTAAAAATGGTCAATAAACCGATTAATCGAACAAAATCGTTTAAAAATCGGTCAACAAACCGATTAATCGGTCAAAGATCGCTTAAAAGAGGTCAACAAACCGAGTAATATCTATGTTTGACTTTGAACTTTGTAGAATTATGTATTATGTTTATATTTGAACACTTGAAATATTTGAACTTTGATGCACTGTGCTTATCTCATACATATAATATAATATAATATCTAAAATTACAATATTGTTCATAAAAAGTCCAATCCGATTAATCCCCGATTAATCCCCGCCTAACCGATTAATCGCTAGGCCCTACTCAACCGCCTCACTAGCGCCTAGCGATTTTTACAACCTTGCTAAACAACTCGTTGAGTAAGAGGGTTACAAACCCATCAACATTGGATGACGCATCCTTGTTAAACACCTTATTTTCAAGACGTTGGAGTAAGTTCGATGTGCATTCCACGACGGATGCGCAACAATGCACACTGTGCACGTTTAACAAAAATAGGAATCAAGACTATTGGTTCCTTACTATGATATTTACAGTACGCTGCATATCAAACATACACGATTATGTTAAAATACTTATAAGTATAATAGTTCACACACGATTATGAACTCCACATATTGGTCGCGCTTATGTAACAGTTTGCTTCTTAGACAGTTAGTATGCTCTTATTCAAAAGACAACTAAGTACAAACATTATAAGTTACAACTACATCATCACGCATTCAACAAAAAGGAATATTTTATTAAGGATTACAAGTTCTTACAAAATGACATTTACAACGAAGATATAACCTACATACTATTACGGCGCCTATGAGATGAACCCTCCACACGGTGAGCAGCGTCCCCAACATCCTTTAGCTCCTTCAACAACTCAGAGTCTTGGCGGGATATCGTGGCAACACTAACAGGCACCCCGTCAGATCTAGGAAGATGAGCTGCGCCAATGCCGCACAAAATAGCCTTGCCTTTGATACCTTCCTTCTTGGCAAGTCTTGTAGCATGCGCTTCCAAGACTTGCTTTAACGGAATTTCCTTCTCCAAGGCGAAGGGATTCAAGATATCGCGGGGACGAGCAAACACAGGCACCAGCAGCTGGGACTCATCAGGTCTCAAAAAATAATCAGGTTGTGCCTCCGCATTTTCAGCACGATGCCGAGTCAAGGTTAGCCCCTCCATGATGACCCTATTGGATAATCCTGGTCGCGCTCCAACTCAGCAATCAGAGGAAGCTCAAATACCTTCATCTTCTCTATAGCAGCCACTAGATCATCGTATGAGTGCGCATTATAACCGGGCACCTTATCAGCAGGCACCTTCAACAAATCAGCCTCATGAAGCTCCTCAACAGCTTCTGCCTTACCCCGCGCCAACGCGCACTGAACAACTCCCCCAAAGGCGTCCACTACTTCCTGCGACTCCAAAGTGCTGAGGGCAGCAAGTTGCAGACCAAGGCTGATGATCCACCTGCGCTCATTGATAGTAGACAAGAGTTGGGGATATAACTCCTCATCATACTTCAGGCTGAGCTTGCGCAACTTCATCTCTTGCGCTTCCAATGAACTACTCACAGTGGCACCAAAATTTATCAACTGCGAGAACAACTCTTCCTTGCCCTTCTCAAGATACTTCAGCTCCCAGAGACACGAAGCCTTATACCCCGATGACGCAGCACGCTCCTGACTTATTTAACCCAACAGCGCCATCTTTTCTTCAGCAAGCTTTTGGGCGTACAAGCTCAGGCCCTCTGCTTCAACCTTGGCACTAGCCAACTGCTCCTCCAGCAATGTAATTTGTTGATCCTTTTGAGCACTCTGGCTGCTTTATCCAGAGTGCTTGGCCTTTAGCTTCTCCACCAGCGAAGCTTGATGCGCAACCGCCAGTACCAACTCTTCAACAAGCTGATCAATTGGCGCATCCCCAGCCGCCAATGGCTCAGCGCTTCGGCTATTTGGCTCGGAAAACTCAGAGCGTACAGGACTATCCCTGGGGGCGACTCAGCAGAGTGTTCAAACCTGCACACAAGAAAGGGTATTAGTAATTGTTTCTCGCATAAACAGGGGATGCGCAAAAAGCTTTGATGATATTACTTACTGTGGAACAGTGGTATCAGCTGAAGGGGGAGGCGACGCAACGTTACTGGATGCCGATTCTACAACCAGGATAACGGGGCGCTTCTTTCTTGATGAGCTCGCGCCATCACCTCCAAGCGATCTCTTGCGCTTCAACCCTTGGTCCTCCTCCTCCTTTTCTTCCATGTGCTCCGCCACATCTACTTGTGACGGCTGCACTAATGGGGTAGGCACCTTAGGGCTCGGCATGCTTTGCAGTGGGGTCGCTTCTAGTGTGACAGATGAACTAGCCCCCGCTTCTCCCATTTCCATTTCCAGGGTACGCCCTGCTGTAGCCTCTAGAATTGGCTCTTCCCCCTCTTTCAGCGGGCGCGCCCCTACATTAACTTGGCGCGGCTTCACCAGTTGCACGACTCCGAATAGGTCCATTTCTGCGTAACAAAAAACAAACAACAAAACATATTACAACAAGCACAAAGAAGAAAGGAAAAAGCTCACAGTAATATAGCAAAACGGAATGCGAAAGTTTGAGCACCCACCCTAGCCATCCGCGCCTAAGAAGATTGGAACCTCATCAGGTCTACCAAAATAATTGCGGCTAATGCCAATGTGCACCAAAAATTCCTCGGGGTAGGAACTGATGGGGATGCGATTGGTGTTTATTGTATCCGCATCCTCCGCACTGTACGATCCGGGGAGGGGGCGCTCATCCTTTGGCAGTGAACCCTGGGTGAAGAAGTCAAAGCGCCATGGGAAGCACGCTTCATCGACCCAGAAAAATGTCTCTCTCCAATTCCTAAGCGCGTCTAATTTTTCAGTATAACACTGAAGTCGCCCAACGCGCTTAGCGAATGATACCCACCCGTTTGACCACGTTGTGTGGTAAAATGCGCGGAACAGGTGGATAGTCAGGTTAATCGCCAGTAAGCGGCAGTTAACCTCGAAGTTGGTAATTTTAGCTGCACCTATGCAGTGCAACTGGGATATATGCAGACGATAGTAGTTTAATACGTCACTCAAGAATAAAGATATGGGCACACGTTGATTCGCGAACTCGAAAAAATGCGTGTATACCCCTACTTTCCCTTCGGGGAAATCCGCAATTGACGCCTTCGCATCGGGAACTTCCGGATGCACCGCGAAAGGAATATAATAATCAGAGGCGAACTCTCGAAGTTCGTCCTCAGTTATGTCGGACGTGAAATCAGTTAAAACACGAACCATGGTTTAGTTTTTTATGGCGCACGCGCGTTTACCTTTGGAATAATAAGAGTTTTCTGGGTTGCAAGTTGAAGGTTTGTTAAAAATGGCGAAATTTTTTTACTGTGATAATCACAGTAAAAGAAAGGCAGACGGTCATATAGTTTTCGTTATCCACGCGATGCACGACACGTGGATCCCACTAACTCTGAATAAGTGGCTAGGATATGTTGAGGTGACAAGGGGCAGTTACTTTCCCCCGAATTACGAGACATTCGTTTAAATATATTTGGACTAGATTCACCGTATATTCTTCAAGGCGGGAAACTTATCCGCTACGCTATGAGGAATTTAAATGCTACAGTTCTTAGTCTAGCATCCGCAGTTAGTCACTGCGCATAGTAGACTGGGGGGACATGATGACGTATAGTCCGTATTCGGGTCACGAACCCGACCAATGAACGCCACTAACAAGCCCATTACGAATGGGCTAATCCAACAACGGTTTGGGCTCACGAAAGCCCAAGTCCGATGTTATTTATGGAATAAGATATCAGATACCTCCTAACTTTGGAGATAATCGTTTACTAACCGACTTAGGCAGGATACGCCGAAGGTTAGGGAATACGAAACCAACAAGGATTTCGTGTGTATATAAGGGGATCCCATCCCTCATTAAAGGTACGATTTTAAAAAACCCTAATTCCTAACTACACCTTAAACCGATTACTTACTCTCACGCCAGAGGATAATCATGGGAGACAATCCCACGGTAAGCCTAACGGTGTTTTCTGTTTTCTTAGTGCGCAGGTCTCAAGCATTAAGAACCAATTGATACGGAAGCAGAACCCAAATAAGGAACGTCCAACTTTTGTATCAACAATATAGCTCCACACTCAATAGTGTTCTTGTTAACATTATACTTTCTTAAGAAAGGTTTAAATCAATAGGAAACTATGCATTACCTTTAGATGTCGACCGACATTTTCTTATATGCATAGCATTAAATCATAAACACGTGTATGCGATATCACTCAAGCAATGACCACATATGGTTATTAATAGAGGTGGAAAAAAAAGATTTCGAAATCGAAACCGAAAAAAATCCGAAACCAAAACCGGTCAAAACCGCTTTTTTAAAGAACCGGTTCGGTTCTTTCACAAACCGCCAGTTTCTAACCGGTTCCACATTTAAGCCATTTGTAACCGGTTTGGAAAAACCGGTTCCAACGGTAACCTGCATATTTCGAGACAGTGGCTAAAAATAGAGACGTTGGAGCGTTTTTGATCTCTAATCTTAGACCTCACGAAAGCTCTCGAACTTAGTACCTTTTCGTACGTGTTTTCTTAACAGTGAGGATGGACCTGGACCTTAGTAGCAAAATATGCAATGTATTGTACAACCTTTCCAAATAATTTCATCACGAGGAACAAATCTTAATTCCATCACTACCCTCTCAAGTTTCATACTTAACGTTTGGTTTGCAGTCAGATTAAATTATTGTTACATACCCAGAAACAACCCAAGTTAATGTGTTTAATCTCTAAATGGGAAACCACTCGATCTTATCATCTGTACAATGATACAGAGAATCAGGTAGTTCTAACAGTTGCACTCTTCATCCAAACACCACCTTAGTCTTACTTATTGGCATTTTGATGTTGAGACAAGCAATTGCTGATTTAAAACACGCAAGTTTAGTTAAAAGAGTAATTTGATTGTAATGCTACATAAGCTCAATTAAAACAATCACAAATTCTTAGGCACTTGCTAAAGTGGTTTGAGCGGTTTCTTAGTGGAACCGGTTTTAAAACCGAACCGGAACGGTTATACCGGTCCCGGCTTTTTAGACCCCGGAACCGAAAAAAACCATACCGGTTTTAACCGGAACCGGTTCGTTGACTTTCACAAGGGTGGTTCTTGTTTTTGTTGGCACCTTGATTTTTGTCAAAGTTCTCATTAATCGGTTCGTTGACTTTTTTCAATCACAAAGTTCTTCTTTTCTGGTTGTTGGCACCTTGAAAAAACTCCTTAACTGTCAAGAAAAGGGAATCGAGGTGCCAGCAATCTTTGGTTGTTTTTCTTTTCTGGGTGGTTCTTGTTTTTTGTGGGTGTTAAGGAGTTTTTTTTTATCCTATTGCAATACCGAAGCATTTCTTGTTTGTTTGCGCAGGTGTTGCGTTTTTAGTAGAGTATTTGATGAATGGGAAAGGTGTTGCTGGTTTAGCTGAGCTTGAGTATAGTTTTTTAGGCGGGTTGAATTTAGTTTGTGTTTTTGCGTGTTTTTATCTTCCATTAGGCCGTAGCGTTTTTTGTTGATTTTTTGTTGTCGGGTGGGATTGTTTTGAAAGGTACTTGGGTTTTCAAGTTGGGTTGTCGTTGTATATGTAACAACTGGAAAATTTCCACTTGTATTAAACTAATATAATATTATAATGAAAGAATACTTATGAATTTTCTACGTTGATTTTTTTAAGACTAAGCGTTATCAGTGTATTTGATCACAAACTAAAGTGACGTAACTCACATCCTTATACGTCAAGTATAAAAGTTTTCAACTTTTATTTAACACTTTACGTTATTTCGTTAACGTACGATTATTAAATATTCAAGCTAAACGTTTGTTATTTATTAGAGTTTTCGCGAAACCCTAATTTATTATAACTATGATTTTACTTAAATAAATCATAAACCCTAAAGTACAACACTCCTAAAGCTAAGGTACAAGTTTTTAAAGCACGAAAACCTAACTTTATGTTATTTCCTGTTACAAGCCCTAAATTTACAAATATATGATTTTATGTAATAAAATCACAAACCTTAATTAAAAATGTGCATGATATTTCTATAAAATACTAATGTACAAGTCTTTCAAGCCCATGTACTAGTCCTTAATGCATAGAAACTTATTTTTAATATAAATCTTATTATAAACCTTAATGTACCTACTATAAAGTACCTAATATACAAGTCTCTTAAGCTTGTGGTACAAGTATCTAATACCTAAAGGTTAAATATGTATTTTACTTAAACTAAACCAAACTAAGGTTAAACCTAGTTCTTAACCACTAAACCCTAACTTAAGCATATGAGAACACAATGTAGACACATCATCTTGTCTCCTAGATCTTCCACCTTTGTGGCTATAAAATCGAACAAGTATACACATAAGTGTTCTTCTTTTTAACCATTCGAACCAAAAGGCTAGAAATGAAACAAGTATTCACCATGTATTCTAACTTTTCAAAATTTTGGGAACATCTCACCATGTCTCTTAAGCTCTTGACAATACCTTACAAGTGGCAAATCTCATTCAATGAATCCCAACTTCCTTTGCCTATAAATATAGACCCAAATCACATACTTTCTTCTTATGCCATGCTTTCTAACATATAAAACTCACACACACTCTCACCTACTAATGTTCACGTCTAAAAGAAGGAGGATGAAGCTTATGAAAAAGCCTAAAAGTCTTGGAAGGCTATTAGAAGTCCTTTTGGCGTTTGTCTTTCCTAATCGAGTTCTAGAGAGAATTGTAAGTCCCAAGCCTTTTTTAATTCCATTATATACTTTTAATAACACTTATATATGATAACAAATAAGTTCCAGTTGATAATAAAGATAAAAAACCATTTTCTTTTCTTTTTGTTTTTACCGAGCCTAAAACAAACACCCTATTTCATGGATTTATTTCGCCAAAGCTCTTAATGCCGCACCCTTATTTTGGTCCTTTTTCTTTTGGTCGCCACATGAAAACCATCCAAACACCCTTTTTCCTTGAATTGTTTAGACCAAATGGTAACGCCTATAAATAAAACCATTATGCCATCTTAATAAGCTCATAGCTAAGTATCTAAAACCACCAAAAACGTTTGTCAAAACCCTCACAACCTCGCCTATATTTGGCCTTGTTTCTTGGTAGCGAAAAAGAAAACCAAAAGCACCTAAAGTGCACTTTTAAGCAATAAGCTATTTTAATAATCTTATAAGTTCTCAAAAGCTTATTTCCAACTTAATATAACTTATTATGTTAAGCCATAACAAGCCACACCCTTTTCGAAATAAAAAACGCATCTTAAATAGAATAAGGACTACGTGCGCAACGACTAAAATGTTTTGAGGGCCTGTTTTGCTAAAACTCTAAATTTTTATACAACAAGGACTAAAATTGCTATCAACATGAGACATAGGGTATAAAGTGTCATCTTTGAAAACTTGAGGGTAGAACTTTTCATTTCACTAAAGTTGAAAGGTATAAATTGTCATTTTATGAAAGTTCAAGGGTATAAATTGTCAATACTTGTACTATAAGGGTATAAACTGTAACATTTTCATATCTTCTGGGAAATATATTTCTAACTCGTCTTAGCTCAGTTTTGATAAAAATCAACATACAAAGTATATCCATATACGTATTGAATCGATCAAACTTTATAAATAAACAACGTTTAATATAATTTATCAATCGATCAACTTTCGAAGAAACTTCAAAACTTCAAGCCTTATCATTTGTACTTTTCTCGTTCAACCATACACGTTATACTGAATACACTCAAAGGTTCAACACATAAATACAGAAAATACACATGTTATACGAATACTAAATATAATCACGCTTTATTAGTTAAAACCTCAAATACCAACAAACATACTGAGACTTGGCATGTCCACTTAGGTCACATGTCGGAGCAGTTTATTCTCAAACTTGATTAGTTTTCCAACCAGACTACTGTATCACCAAGGTGAGTTCTTATCCCCTACTTTTATACCTCTTGAATTACTTTTTGGGAGAGATACATACTCAACTATTCTCATTCACTTTTACAAGTACTCTAAACTTTTATGTGTTACTGTGAGTTTCATAGCCCAATTTTCAATTGTTTTATACTATTTTTTGGGGAGATACATGCTCAACTACTTGCTTTAATTTCACAAGTACTCTAAACGTTTACATATTACTGTGAATTCATAATCCAACTTTATACGTTTTTGCTACGAACCCGAAGACAAGTACTTTTTTGTATGCTATCCTGAATGTTATTGCCTAAGTACACACTTTTGCCACTGAAAGTACCTCATATCATGAGCTATTAATCACTTGCGAGTGAACGCAAATATCGTGAATAAATCAATTGACAGTTGACGCCCAATTTTTGTTGCTGGATAAGTAACCAAATGCACTTTATTTGAGATTAAACGGGAAGTTGGCAAGCTCCTACCCGAGGGCACTGTTACATACATCATTTTTATGATGTATGTACTAACATCATTTATATGATGTCCAACTGTTAAGGTTTGCGTGTCATGAGCTTAGAGCAATAATACGGTACTGTAATGATACGGTGCTGCAGCTACTGAATTTATGGGTGCAAAAATGTGGCTCACTGTCTATTAAACTTGAAACTTGTGTTCAATTAATTCTTATACAAGCACTATGAATTCACTCAACTTTTGACCCGGTTAGGGCAAACAAGCGAACTATGGGTGTAAAACAACGTAACCCACTAATCATTTTATCGATATTTGTATTTATTGCACTTATCGCCCAAACTTGAAACTATTGAAATCAAATATTTTACTTATAAACTCTATGAACTCACCTGCCTTTGTGTTGACACTTTTAGCATGTTTATCTCAGGTGCATAATGAACGAGGATGTCACGGAGGGGCACGGATACTTAAGAAGGCTATAAATTTTATTATCATTCGAAAACTTATTTAATAAACTGCGAATCTACTAGGACCTCATTTTGTAAACACTGGTATTTATATAATTCGAATGATAAATCTTTTAAAATGACTCAATTAGAGTTCGTTTTCTATTTTTATAACTGTTGTGCCATGAAGTAACACCCAGTTTGAATTCCGCTACGTATCACGAAATTGAGGGTGCTACAGTATAGTGATGAGTTTGCATTTAAAGGGTGTGGTAAGGTGCTGATTGTTCGTGGTGAGGGGAGTGCTGATGTTAACTGTGTTCTTGATGAGGATAGATTGAGGGTGTGGCGTTGATGAATTTGTTGTTTGTTGGGCATTCTCTTGTGGTGTTGATATTGTGTTTTGTGATAATGGGATTATTGAATCGTAACAAGGCGAGGAAAGGTGAGCTTCTAATGGCGGCTTAAATCTTGTAAGAACAGATACAGTAATACACATTTGTTAGCCATTCCTTCGTGATTTTCGATAATTTTTTCCCTGTAACAAATGCCATTTTGATGATAAAATTAATACCGTAAAGGTTTAACAGAAGTCATCTGAACTGTCTTTCATGTGCTAAGCGCCAAAGCGTGATAATTACCTTGTGTTTGGTACTGGAGCATGAGAGTACTGTTTATATAGATTTTGAAACGATGTTCCAAATTGTAAAGAGAATTGTTGAAGCTATGTTACATTCTTACTATGTCAAAAGAAGGATAGACTGTACAATGTTGTCAAAAACTTGTTCTTTATTCAGATTGTTATGTTTCACCAAGTATATACAGTATCAAACCAAAAAACCAAATCAATTTAGTGACTTGTGTAGCAAGTCGCTAAATGTGGTGGGAAATAAAAAGGGGGACAGAAAAGTGTTTAGGTAAGAAATATAAAGACACAAAGTAACATTTATTTGATCGATATGATACAGCGTACGTACACAAATATACAGTAATATGCATTTATTTGATCGATATGATACAACGTACGTACACAAATTTATTTGATCGATATGATCCACGACTTAAGCTTTCCTTTTCAACTTGTTACTTCTTCTCTTCGCCGTCAGGCGGGAGGTTGGCCTCATATTCCTTAAGTACGTCAGTGAGTTCATTTATAATGCCGTCCACTTTCCGAATCTCTTGCTTAGTTGCTTCTGCATGTTGGTTCAAATCTTTCATTACTGGCTCATGCATTTCTTTATTTATTGGCACCTTGCTGCTTGGTGAGTCCTCTATCAACTTGCCTGCCTGTTCATGTAACTCAGCTGCAAGTGCTTTCGCCGCTTTAGCCACTTCTTCTCCGTCCTTTGAGCCTGAAAGTCGCACGAAATTGTACGCTACCAACACCAACTTTATGCCCGTGGCAGCCACCAGCATCTTCAATCCTGCTAATACCTTACGATACATTGTCGGTATTAGCTCTACCGCCGTCTTTACTATCAATGCGTACCCAATGAGTTCTATAATCTTTGTTACAGTTTTGTACGCTATCTTTAGCCCCGTTACAATCTTCGCTCCTAGCTCCGGGTCCATCCTCGTTCCAAGCCTCGCTCCTAGCTCCGCTGCATTTTCCGCCTCTTTTACTGCCTCCTCTTCCGCTTTTTCTGCCGCTTCTATCCCCTCTTTCGATTCTAGCATCGCCACCTCCTCTGCTGTCGACGCCTTTGCTGCCGCCTCCTCTGCCGCCGCCAATGCCTTCGCCGCCTGTTGCGCCGCCTCCTCTGCCGCCGCCGTCGCTTCAGCCGCTGTCTCCGCTGTCGCTTTAGCCGCCTCTGCCGCTGCCGCTTCTGCCGTCTCCGCCGCTCCTAGCGCTGCTGCTTCTCCCTCCGCCGCACCTAGCGCTGCGTCCAACAATGCTTCCGCCGCAAAAAAAGCCATTGTCTTTCTTTTTCTCTTAGAATCAAGTGTATTTCTTTTTTGGAAGTAAGGATTTGATATTTTGAACTGCGTTATGGTCTATTTATATAAGCTTGTTTGAGAGGGACATGTAAACCTTATCGGGTTGCAATTTGCAAAGTTCTTAAGAGCCGCATATACTTTGCTGGCTTATCTACGGATGACACATCGCTATAACAAACTTTCACAATTAAACTCAACTTACTCATTTGAGGTCCACCACTTATAAAAATATTACATATTAAAAAAAAAAAAAAAAAAAATGACAAATTACCCTCGCCGTACGAATGATGAGGGTTGGAATGGCTAGCAATAACAAGGGGGAGCGGTGTGATGAAAAGCCACAACAAAAGTGCCATGTAGGCTATGGTGAGCTATAAAATAATCACACCGGGTGCTCTTATCGGGTTGCAGAGTTCTTAGGAGCCAAATATACTTTGGTGGCTTATATTATTATTTACGCGAACCTTATCAGTAGACTTCTATAGCTGATATATATATTATTGTTGTTCAAAGTAATTTAGACTTGGTTCATATTCACTTTAAAGATTTTAATTCAAATTTTCAGTCATATTATTTGCTTGGATCACTAGTGTTTCACTTACACTGTGTTCTCCATTTTTGTTTTAAGGGAAGAAAGTGAGTCAAATGGAATGAAACATAATATGATAAAGGTTTAAAGTGTAAAAACACAAGTGCATGTGAACCAAGACTATTAAAATGATTGAAGATTGAATTAAACTCTTTAAAGTGAATACGAACCAGATTGGTCTCGCAGTTCTCGCAATCTGATTCGTTTATTTTTTGATGAATGGCTATAAATATTTGTGGCATAATTGTAATTAAATAAAAGATCGTGTAACTTTTTATAAATGGCAAAGGGGTATTAATGGAATTTTACATTCAACTTATCAATAACAGTCACTACAACTTTAGGCATGGATTAATGATATGCTTTTTCAAGTTTAACCAAAAAACCTATGTCATCTCTCTCTTATTATCACGCGTACCTTATCAGAAACACACCATTCATGCAGGTTGGTATGCATTTTTTAGTATGGAATAGTTTTGTGAAATATTTTATGATTTACATGTATGGTTTTGATATAAGATTGGTTATATATAGACCATGTAATAAATGTATATTTGTTCAAATGAATAACGTGGGTACAACGATTACCACATACTAGTAGAAAGGAACCTATGTTTTGCATTTTGAAACAACAAAATGGTTTTTATTGGACTGGTTCTTAGCCATCAGCAATTTTATTATTTTGGTTGGATAATAATTTGTCAACTACTGGTACTTCTTAAGCACGTGGCTACAACATCTGAAACCAAAATAGACACATAGCCCAATTTTCAATTGTTTTATACTATTTATATATATGATATTTTAGAGACAATAGGTGAAATACATTATTTTATATATTATTTTAGTAGATGCGTTATATATAAACATTCGTATCTGAATGAATGATATATTTGTTTCGTTGTAAGAATATATATATAAATGTGAAACTGTTAGATTGGAAGGCAAGGGAGCGTGACTCGCTCACCTTACCTCCACTCACTCGTGAACCTCCACGCCGAGCAAAATAACTCACGCGCTAGTCACTCGAATCAATGCAGATTAAGGTGAGTGGTTCACCTAGTTGATAAACGTGCCCACAAAAAATTCGACCGTTTGGTTAAAAAAAAAAAAAAAAAAAAAAAAAAAAAAAGTCCCCCACCACCCTATTTTTTTTTCTTATATAAATACACACCAAGTTCATTTTCTAAAACACAAAACTAACTTTAAACTCTCTATACACACATCTCCTCATATTCTTTTAGTTTTCAAATGAATTTCGACACGTTTATGTTCACCGACTCTGAAGAAGAATAAGAAATTGAAAGTCGGAATTTGACTTTTATTGCAAAAGCGGTTTCGTTTATTAGAAATAGCCGAAAACCAAATCGGCCGGCAATAAAACGGATTAATCGTGATCGTTATGGTGCTTATGACCGTTTAGTCGCCGCATATTTTTCTGACGACCCTTTCTACGATGAACTTACATTCCGAAGAGGTTCCGAATGAATCGACCTCTTTTCAACTGGATAGTTCGGGAGGTAACTCTTCATTGTTCGTTTCTTAGTGATAATATTGATTGCACCAGAAAAGAAGGCATTTTAGCTTTGCTGAAGTGCACCTCCGCAATTCGTCAATTGGCATACGGCGCGAACACGGATGCTTTAGATGAATATCTACAGATAAGTGAAAAAACATCTCGTTGAGCTGTTGATTTCTTTTGTAAGTCTGTTATGGAATTTTTTTGCCCAGAATATTTGTGGAAACCAACTATGACTGATGTCGTAAAGCTTTATCGACATTACGAAGAAACACACGGGTTTCCAGAGATGTTAGGAAACCTTTACTTTACAGATTTTTTTAAGAAAGGTTTAAATCAATAGGAAACCTCTGATTTTCTGCATCACCTTTAGATGTTGACTGACCTTTTCTTATAACTAGCAGGGTACCCGCCGCTGTGATTGAAAATTTTGACGAACAATATTTTGCTATTATATATTTACCGTGACAATAACTTTATAGAAAAAGAGATTTTTGTTGTAACATCTTTAAGCGATAGCATACTATTTCATGTAAAAATATTAGTGCACCCAAGTGATGTTGCAACAATATGCTGTTTGTATCAATGGTTATTCGTCTAGTTTTTATAAAATAAACGTAAAATAAATTTACTTCCGTGACAACTTATAGCAAAGATAAATGCGTCAAAAATTTGCAAATTTACTGAATTGTTCTTGGGCTTATTAGCAAACTTTAGTTTTTGTGAGTTTGGCCTCAAATACGATTTATAACTGTACTATATAAAAATAGGGTTTCATTCTCCACTTTAAGTCGCCTCCAAAGTCTGAGTCTGCAACAACATCAAATGTCGTATCATCTCTTTTTATTTTTTTTCTTAATTTTCTCTTTCTTTTGTTGGTGAAGAAATGTTCAATATTTCGAACACAAAACATAAATGTGAAAGGCAGTTGCAACAAGGAGATATTATACACATGTGTCAATGGGCCATATGTTGTTTTCTTTTGTTCTTAGTTCTTTTTATTTGAAGATCAATGAAGGGTGTTTTTTGTAAGATCTTGTATTATCTGTTGAGAAATCTTTACCAGCCCGTGATCTTCTTTTTATTTTTCGAGTATATGGTAGATCGATGATGGGTATTCTTCGATCTGTAAAGATCTATCACAAATAAAGAAACCCGAGATCTTTCTTTGTTGTTCTTTTGTTTTCGAATTTAGTAAGTTTTTTAGAGATGTAGTTTTTAATGTTGGTAGTTGGTGATGTAGTTGACTCTTACAAAAATAATTAAACAAATATGTTTGGTTATTTCATTATAAATTTTTGCTATTAAAAGAAGTTGTGCTTTTTACAGAAATGCAATGGTTTATGTTCAGTCGGGTTGGTATTTGTACAATGTGTTTAGGTAGTGATATATTTTGGTGAAGGGGTAAATTAAATTGTGTATTAATTGTATGTTGAATAGTGTTTTTTTTTTTAATTTTAATTATACTTTAAATAATTGTAAATGATGCTTTTTTACTTGTATTTGCTTAAAAATTTATATTAGAAAATCTTAAAAAATTAATAGGAGGAACTGTATCACTAAACTTCTCCTTGATCGGTCAAGTGGATATTTGCGATATCACTTAAGTAATGACCATATGATTATTAACATTATACTAGTACTTTGTTTTATGCAACATAATCTTGTGACGTATACATCACCTCTCGATACATTTATTTATTTTATTTATTTTTTAACAAAAACATGAAATACAATGAGTTATAACCATTAGACATTGCTTCAATGGTGTCACTCATTACCGCAAACGTTCAATTGACCGATTAAGTTGGAGGTTGACAATGTATCATTTAAGCCAAGTTAGATGAGATTAATGGCCAAAGGGGCTAATTTTTTTTGTTCGCTACGTCGAACTGCTTTTTGTAACAAGTATGATGCTTAAATATGTTATTTGAGCTTATAAGAATAATTAACTAGACAAGATATACAAAGTATAAAATGGAACATACATTATTTTAAGTTTACAACTCTGAAACATTCAACCATAGCAGTTTCAAAGTCCACCTTCTCATATAAAAAAAACGCACGTCATGATCATGATCCCTCATCCTTAATATTCAAAATGCAACCTTAAAAAGAACATTTCATTCTTCAAAGAAATCTGATAAATATGGGTTCATTAGGAACACATTTCACGTCATTCATGTTCTTGTTTCCTCTTGGCATTCGTCGTCTCGTCTCATCATTCTCAATCTATATCAACAACAATAGCCCTTCTAGCTACCGATCCAAAACATGGTTCTTTTCAAACTCACCCACTTTGAAAAACCTTGACTTTTTTGCTTATATTATTGCTCTTCCAATTGCTTCTTTTTCAAATTTCTTCCTGTTTCTTGCTTTTTCGGGTCACCCAGTTTATAAATTTTCATTCATGCAGCAATCTTTAGTTGTTTTGCTTTTCTGGGTGGTTCTTGTATTTGTTGGTGTTAAGAAGTTTTATGATCCCATTGCAATGCCGGAGCATTTCTTGTTTGTTTTCGCAGGTGTTGCGTTTTTAGTAGAGTATTTGATGAATGGGAAAGGTGTTGTTGGTTTAGCTGAGCTTGAGTATAGTTTTTTAGGCGGGTTGACTTTAGTTTGTGCTTTTGCGTGTTTTTATCTTTCCATTAGGCCGTCTACGTTTTTTGCTGATTTTTTGTTGTCGGGTGGGATTGTTTTGAAAGGTACTTGGGTTTTGCAAGTTGGGTTGTCGTTGTATAGTGATGAGTTTGCGTTTAAAGGGTGTGGTAAAGTGGTGATTGTTCTTGGTGAGGGGACTGCTGATGTTAAGTGTGTTCTTGATGAGGATAGATTAAGGGGTTTGGCGTTGATGAATTTGTTGTTTGTTGGGCATTCGATTGTGGTGCTGATATTGTGTTTTGTGATAATGGGATTATTGAATCGTAATAAGGCGAGGACAGGTGAACTTCCAATGACGGCTCAAATTGAGTCTGATCATATGCTGATGTGCCCTCTTCCTGCTCTCGAGATGGAATGAGAGTATCTTGTGTTGTCAAAAGTAATTCTAGCCTTACTTTTAATGTTTTCTGAACTATCGGATTTTGTTTTGATCTGTCTTTCACAGATATATTAATACACACTTGTTAGCCATTTCTTCATGATTTCGAATATTTTTTCCCTGTAACAAATGCCATTTTGATGATGATATGAATACTGTAAAGGTTTAACAGAAGTCATCTGAATTGTCTTCTATGTGCTAAGCGTTTTATGCTAGTTAGCTTATTTGCAGTGTAACCAAATTATGCACTGTGATCATTACCTTGTGTTTGGTACTGCAGCATCATAGTACTGTTTATATAGATTGAAACGATGTTCCAAATTTTAAAGAGAAAAATGTTGAAGCTATCTTACATTCTGACTAGGTCAAAAGACTTGTTCTTTATTCAGATAGTTATGTTTCACCAAGTCAGGAACGTAGAACACTTTTACATAAGCCAAGCATTTAGCCACCGAACCATTTTGGTTTGTTGACATTGCTATATCGATAGAACAATCTATATCTTCTCTTGCATTCAAAGGTTCTATTATCGAAGCAATTCCCGAAGCCAAAAGGCAGAAATTTTTTTTGTCGTGTACATATCAGGTAATTTTAATCGTTTATAGTCTATAGCAGGTGCTGTTATTTATCGTGATAGTCTTAATCACAGAAATCTGTGATGAAATTAAAGTTAGCATTTTAGCATTACAATACTAGATTGTTTGGGATTTCTTAGAGTCATGTGAACAAATCATCTTTCCACACGGGAATTAGAAGACTATGTCTGCTTATTTATATGATTAGTAGGTTTTTGCCACACCGCAAGTGGTCCTTTTGCTTTAATCTTTCTCCAACAGAGCTGTGCAGCAAGATTCTCTAAACGGGTCAATTCATTTTTAGGATCCTTAGTCGTTCCATCTGATGCAGTGTATTTAGCTTTCCAGTTGATGGGTGGCCATCAGGCCGCAAAAGCAGGTCAATTTCCATTAGATATAACCCATCTAGCAACACAACACCATCATAGAGTTATAGTAATCGTATAGGTGGCAACTTTTGACCGAATAGTAAATGAGTCGATTTTGTTTATCATGTCTTTTAAAGCAAATTATTCTTTATTAGTGACACAGGTAGTGCGTAGGGCTAGTTTCTGTACCGTATTCAGTCCATGGGATAAGGTAGCGTGAGCAATGAGCCATGTCGAATGACCTTGATGGGTAGGGTAGCCTGTAGGTGCCGAGAACACCAAGCATAGCAGGGAGACCTCTTTCTAAGGCAAATTGCACTTGAGCTTCATGTATGTCCCTTGAAGCTATAGACATTGTTACGATGTTATAGTCCATTAAAGCATCTCCAAAGCTTGCAACCTGTCATGTTTGATCTACTAGTTATATAGGTGACACTCAACTCTCTTACATAATAATGGGTCGATTCGGTCTATGTTTTGTCTAAGTCAAACGTGTGAACTAAAAAATAATACAGTAGCTTCAAACGGATTAGGTATTGGGTCGAAAGTTACCAACTAGCATGTTTACATATAAACATCTTAGATATTCACCCAAAAAATGTGTGAACACAACCCGACCAAGCAAAATTTGTCTATTTTGACCCGAAACCCATTACTTAATTTGCTTGACCTCCAATCTTGCCACTCCTATTACCACTCCTTGATCAAAAGATCATTTGGGTCCACTAAAGCACTACTATAGTCAAAACAGTAAAGAACATTAGCTTACACAACCAGAATCTTGATAAAGTAGCTTTTATTAGTAGTAAATGCAAATGAGCCACCAACAAATTTATTCATTAATTAATTAAACGACATTACACAACAACTCGATCACTACTTGATTACTTTGATTAATAATAATAATAAATAATTCCTCTAGCTAGCTGGATCATCATCGATCAGTCGTAATAGTCGATCGCCACTACCGACATAAGGCCCATCGATGCCTGCAACGCGGCTTGAAAGTTTGCGGGGTAACCCTGCCGTTCACCCAGATTACACCAACATCATCTTGATTAACACGTCGGACCCTTCAGTAGTCACAAGCCTTGTTGTGACTTCCATCACATTTTCGCTGGTTGTCCTCACCCCAAGGAGCACATGGAAAATGATGGGTTAGTTACGGTGATTCTTGGGGTGAGGACATCCAAAGAAAATGTGATGGAAGTCACAACAAGGCATGTGACTATTGAAGGGGTCCGACGTGTTAATCAAGATGATGTTGGGGTAATCTGATGAGTGATTAGTTATGATGTTGGGGTAAGCTGTGGGGAGCTGGGTTTATATACATGATTTGGAGACATCTGATTGGTTGAAACACAAACACACGGATTGAAGATTCTGACCATTGGATTGAATTTGAAATATAATCCAATGGCCTATATCTTTGATCCGTGTCTCATGGTTTCCACCAATCATAGAGCAGGTGCCATTGCTGAAATTGGGAGAGAGAGAAAAGAGGAGAGGTGTTTACCATGCACCTGTAAATAGCAATATATCAGTGATGGATAATTTATGTTGGGCTTGGGCTTTTTATCTTGCTAACCAAAAGTCCAAAATGGTACCTACGTATTTGTGCTTAATTACTCAAATATAGCAATTCATATAGACAGACGTATGTTATCATCATCATAAAGTGAGGCATATATATTGAACGTGAATGCAAATACTCACAATCAAGGTGATAATGAGAATGGATAAACCTATATATGACATTTGCAACAAGTGACTTGTTGTCCATAGACGCCAAATAATAAGCCATTATTAAGTTGGAGATCATTATATATGCACATAAAGGCCAAGCTACCATATTGGCTACTTGATCCACCCAACCTGGTCTTTGCGACTGTGATCACAGTGATAGAAGCAGCTAGCATTGACCATTGAGTGAAAAATGTTTACATGGAAACCAAAATTTTCTATTTCGAAAATCAGAAACCATGACAAGAATGCTAGCTATTGATATGTACACCATTAGGCTCTATACTTACCCTTGACATCCAAAACCCATACTCGAAATCTTCTAGCAAAGTATTATGTGACTTGATGCTAGTTGTTTACAAAATAGAAATGAGCATCTCTTTTGTAGTTCATACTTATATATTCATATGCAGAAATTTTGAGGATATAGCAACTGAATTGCCATGACATAATTGGAAGTACGTGACAAGAGCTTTCCCATTAGAGCCTAATACAAACAATCTAGGGATTACTTGTAATCTTTCTCATAGTAAACAACACAGACATTAAAGAACGCCTTATATATCGACACATGGAAAACTGCACTTAATTAAGTACCTGTTATTTCAATTATACAGTAATTCCATAACTTCTCAGCTAGTCGGCTTGCTGTAATTTTTATCTGATCAAATATACTATGAAAACTGATAACTTTTATATTGCATATAGATCGAACCATTCAATTCGCACACTACTATTATCTCGTGGCCACGTTATGGTCATATATAGTCCACCACAAACCACCTTATAGAATAAGAAAGAAAAAAAGAAAGTTGTTTTGTGTTTGCTCAGCGGTCAGAAGCACGAGCAAGGAAACCACGAGCCTGCCGCAAAGGGTGACCCCTAGTTATAGTTGACCCCGAGCTGCACCACCACAAGCTTACTATTCATTTCAAAATTAGGGGTTGTTTGGATTGCTAATATAATGAGAACTTACTTATTTGCAACTGCTAATATCACTCGCAAATAATGTGTCTAGCACTCTTGATAATGAATTCCAAACACTCTCAAATAATAATGTGTATGGCAATTTTGGGTTAATTCCATATATACCCAATTTAAACTGACATATTTACCCAACTAAATTTCATAATGCCATATATATCCAATATAAACACCATATTTATCATATTTACTCATTTTATTATACAACTCATATAAAGTAAACTTACATCATTAAATTCCTATGATACCCATAATAGTATAAGTCATTTTCATAACTACATACAACGTAACCACATGATATATCAAGAAAACCAAACAAAAACCTTAACAATGATTATGGAACAAACCTCCAGAACCACAAAAGCAAGAAACACCAACTATAACTTCAAGTCCTAAACATGGGAGGGGAAGGAAGTTCACTTTACATACCACAACAAAAACACCAACTATACGAGGATCAAAAATCTCATCTAACAAACAGGAACCATATAGATAAATTTGGATACTGTTATAAGGTTCATGAATATGATGAACCTTCTTGATGAAACTATAATCATGCAACAATAATGGATATTCTTTATTGAAATTCTGATAATGTACTAATCATGCGCAACACAACATTTGTTAAATCGTTTATCTATAAACCTAAATTAGGGTAAAAAGGTGTGAGTAATAAACACTTAATAATAAGGGTATAACAGTCAATAATATTGTAATTGACAAATTATAAGAGTTTTTAATTTTTTTTAATGAATAAAGTAGTGAAATGGGTAAATATGATAAATATGATGTTTAAATTGGGTATATATGACATTATGAAATTTAGTTGGGTAAATATGTCATTTAAAGGTTTAAATTGGGTATATATGGAATTAACCCGGCAATTTTTATCCTCTCTGATATAAACCATTACTCTCCAAACATCACTCTTATGAGAATCAAAAAGACATCTATATACACAAATCATTATAATAAAATATATAAATCCATAACTAGTTTTAAAACTGGACCCGTATATATAAAATATAAAGTTTAATATGGGAAAATCAAATAAAACCGAACTACTTCAAAGACATAGAAAAATTAGAGCTAAAGACATCATGTCAAAAAATTCAATCACATTATACTGCAACATACGGGATAATTGTCAATTGATACTCGTTTCTTCTGCGAGAGCCTTCAGTATTTTAAGAAGATTTTTCTCGAGTCTTATCTGAATTCATTATGATGTCGGTAGCATTCCCTGCACATTCGCCAACTGCTGTGATTGTGTTATCAGTTGGGGGATTTGTACTATTACTTGACGGCATTTCTGTCTTTTTAACCAAGTGATGGAATGAAAATTTATAACGCACTAGCTTTTCCTTTTTATCTAATTCAATCATACACGATATGATTTGGAATGGACAAAAGTCACCCGAGATATGTACCGTCCCATTCTTTTCAATCGTGCAACTTATTGCTCCTTTTACCAAAAAAAAGGAAATTGTTTGATTAATATTAGGAACATAAATATTCAAAGTATAAACTAATGATAGATCACAAAAGCATACCTTCCGTATTATCACTTGCTTTTTTTAGTACAACTGGCCACGAACCTTCCCTACTCACCTTCACAGTGATATTCTGCAATAAAAAACAAACCATATTAGAAACTATGGTTCCGCATAAGCAAAAGAAGTATATACATTAGATGTTATCTACAAACCGTGAATACAGGGTACTCTTTTAGAGTTTTGCACTTTGGTTCCCTTGAACAAGCTGTGACACATCGGCTTGAGAAATGTGCAACCCCATGTAAAAATCCCTTGAAACTCTCCATGTCTTAGTAGCTCTCACTCGTTTTCCTAACAAAATATATTCTCTTATCATATTCCAAACAAGTAACACTCCTAGTTGATTGGTCGAGTTTATCAATAATGCATTAATATTGGAGGTGATACAAATAGTGTCATGGCCATATACACATATATACACATACTTCATGTACTCACATTTCCGTAACCAAACAGTTATTCACATTCTTCTACCACATATTTATAAAACTCATCATATTACATAGTAAACTATTACAGTACGCAATACTCTGCGGTTAAAAGTCTTAAACAACTTTATGGAATTCTATACGAATATTATACTCCGTAAGTTTATAGACTTGTTCTAATATTAATTAAACAATCAGCACACTATAACCTTTATTAATATAACACGTAAAGTAACTCACAAAAATCTTAGTTAACTAATTAGCCAACTATCCCAAGTCACGCTCTAGACTCCATTTCTGCTTCTTCAACAAAGTTTAACATAAGGTTATCAGTCATTTAGAAACTGTATCTTTAGGCAAATTTATCATCAAAACCGGTATCATATGAATTTTTTTGGAAACATATATACTAATAGCAGAATAATGACAACGACCCTGTTTGGAAGTTAAAAAGTGCTTTTTAGAGGGGCCAGAATTGTAGGTTAAAGGGGGCCGAATTGTCTTACTTACGAAAAATATTGTATACAAACAAATACTCGTAACTAACTAAGTTTCATGGTGTGGCCAACACAAGACAATTTGTTGTATTAAAATACACCGACCGGCAACCACCATAGACAAAAGATAGCTTTCGCGGTTGATATACTCCCATCACGAAATTTTATCTAGCTACTATATGCGTCCAACGTTTTTGAGTACTAGAATTAAAAAGCAGCTATTGAACTTTATGTTCTAACCTGAATATATTTATGCGGCTTGTTAAAAGTATTATGGGAAGCAAAAATCATTCATAATTAGGTACATTATTATATACTCAAATTTTGAATACAGTATTATGGGTTTATTTGATACTATTAACTTATCAAATTTAGGGTAGAAACTGTGAATATTATAAACTTTTTCACACCTAAAAACATTGAGGGGGCAAAGTAGACAAGACCAAAAGTCATCATCATCCTGTTTACTTCATTCTTTAAAATAACCAAGATGCACGACAATCAAACTATAAATTATCATGCACACACAAGATAGATGCTAATTAACGTACGTACTGCATATTAATGATTTAAAAGCACGTAATCTTAACATATTATGTGTGTGATTCTTTCAGCTAAAATTACATGCATGCATGAGAGTATTACCTTACTTGGCGACTGAAACCAGCTTTGATTCTAGCTCCTATATTGCTTCTCGGTTTCTTTCTAGGGTTTATAATAATGTAGTGTGTTCGTTCGTGAATTATGTTATGGTATATATAAGGATGACTAAAGATCTTGTGAAAATCTTTTCTAAATATACTGGCCTTCCTTTTGTATCAAACATGCAAGTTTCGTTTTTAATTCTAGACTACCCTTTATATGCTACAGGATTTAAGATCTTTTGACTTAATAAAAAGGATTTAATTAAATCATTTCCTTTACAAACAACAATGCAGATTTTTTGTCTCCCGTTTTTAGAAGATAGGATCTGGATTTTTTTTATTTTTTATTTTTTTAATTTAATTACGGAGTATTTGAGTAAGATGGTTTTAACAGAATCACCAGCTTCCTATGCTTTATGTATAAAGTAATTCTAGCCTTACTTTTAATGTTTTTCTAAACCATCTTTGATCGTGAATAGAGGATTTTGTTTTGATCGATTTGTCTTTCACAGATTTAGGGTGTGTTTTTTTTATTAAGATGTTTTGGGTCTGAATCTGATTACCATATCTTACTGGTAAGAGGTAGTTGTGTAAAAATGGTATCAAAACAACAAGAACACAAGGTGTAATCACTCAACCAACCACCCCTTGGTGATATTTATCTTTTATTATAACAATAAACACTGATAGCTTGTCTCCAACACGGATGCAAGCAAACAATACAACTGAAACAATATGACAGTCCCTCTATAAGGTGTTGTCTACAAAACTCACACACTAAACCTGAACCCAATACAGCCGACAAACTGAAACAAACTACTAACCAAGATCAAGAGGATCTTAATACAAAACCAGACTAACAATTACAAACTAGTGAAACAATAAACCAGAAACCAATAGCAAGATGATAATCGCCAGAGATGTGTGCAAAGTTATGAAACCCTAGAGAGATAAGATCCTTTTATAGCCTCAGATGTTTTACTTTAACCCCTGCACAATATAAACTAAACAATACTGGCAAAAACATTAAGTGTTAAGAAAACTAACATAAAATATTTACCAAAGTAGTCCTTATTCTTTCATAAGATTGTTATTTTAACACCCTTCCTCAATCTCATGAAAGAAATAAGTTTACCATTCCCAGTTTTTTTACCAGAAAACTATGTTGTACTGAACCAAGACCCTTAGTTAAAATATCAGCAGTTTGAATTTTGGAGTTAACATGCACATTTTTTATCAAACCAGAAGCAACCTTTTCTCTAACAAGATGAACATCAATGTCAAAATGTTTAGTTTTTTCATGCATAACAGGATTAGCTGCAATTTGAATAGCAGACTTATTATCACAACATAGATCAACTGGCAACAACCCAGTTTCTCCCAAATCCTCTAAAACCTTTAAAACCCACATAACTTCACAAGTAACTGAAGCCATACTCCTATACTCTGCTTCAGCAGAAGATTTAGACAAAGTAGCTTGTTTCTTGCTTTTCCAAGAAACTAGATTTCTATTTACAAAAACACAATAACCAGAAATAGATCTTCTGGTAACAGGACATTTTGCCCAATCAGAATCAGAATAAGCAATAACACCAAGCTTATTCTCAGATTTATTAAAAGCAATTCCATTACCAGGAGCAAGTTTTAAGTACTTCAAAACCCTTAAAGCAAGATTCATATGTGACTGCAGAGGAGCATGCATGTATTGACTCAAACATTGAACAGCATAAGAGATATCAGGTCTGGTCATAGTTAAGTAAATAAGCTTTCCTACCAATTTTTGATAACCAGTAATATTCTTTCACAGCTTATCAGAATCACTTTCTTTATGAGCCAGAACATAATTCTCAGGTAAAGGAGTCATAACAGGTCTACATGCAAGTAATCCATAATCACTTAACAATTCAAGACAATATTTCCTTTTATTCAAACAAAGACCAGTTTTAGTCTTTAAAACTTCAATTCCAAGAAAGAACTTTAATTCACCCAAATCTTTTATTTTAAACTTAGTTTTTAAGAACTGTTTCACTTTTTCAAATTCTTCAATACTATTTCCAGTAATAATCAAATCATCAACATAGACTAAAAGGAATACAACAGTATTACCATTTCTTTTAATAAAGAATGAGTGATCATTTTTAGACTGAACAAATTTAGCTTCAAACAAAGCTTCAGACAACTTAAGGTTCCATTGTCTAGGAGCTTGCTTAAGCCCATACAGAGATTTTTTCAACCTACAAACTTTATTGTGACCTTTAGTAGTATAACCAGGAAGAGGAAGCATATATACTTCCTCATTAAGATCACCATAAAGAAAAGCATTATTAACATCCATTTGATGTATACACCAACCATACTTAACAGCAATACTCAATAAGCATCTAACAGTGCCCATTCTCACAACAGGGCTAAAAGTTTCATCATAATCAATTCCTTCTTTCTAACTATAACCCTGAGTAACAACTCTAGCCTTATACCTTTAAACCTCACCATTAGACTTATACTTGATTTTCCAAACCCATTTACTACCTATAGGTTTTCTATCTATAGGTAAATCAGTTTCTTCCCAAGTATCATTTTCATGTAAAGCATATATTTCCTCATTCATAGCATTAACCCACTTAGGATCTTTACTAGCTTCACTTTAACACTTAGGTTCAATAGTCTTATTAAGATTAGTCACAAAACAACAATTCTCAGGACTCAAAACAGCATGATTAACATACTTATTCAAACCATATTTAACACTGGTATTTAACACATAATCATTCAATTTAGCAGGTAACTTAGAAGATCTAGAAGACCTCCTATGACTAACAGACCCTTCCTCAACTTGATTTTGCAAAACAGTTTGAAATCTATTCTTATCTACTAGACTTGGAACAACATTTCCCTCTGAGTTTATATTTTCATCTAAAGGAGTTGCAGGATTTACATCATCTCCAGATGATAACAAACTATCAGAATGATGTATCTGTTCATTATTTACATTCTGATCATTGTTTGCTACATCATCTGGTTGATGGATCCTACCATTTCTACCAACAGATGTTGCTTCCTTATCTACATTATCATCATTGGGAGAAGGGACATGAGTCTTGGTTTTTGACACATACTCAGAATCAATAAAATCAAAAAAGTTTAAGTTTGACACTTCTAAGTCTTCTATGATATCAACATTCTGATTCATTTTATATGGAAAGATAGTTTCATAGAGCTTGACATCTCTAGAATACAAAATACTTCTGTTTTCAAGACTTAGAAGCTTATAAGCTTTCTTTCCTGTAGCATATCCAATTAAAACACA
The DNA here is from genome assembly GCA_019973895.1 of Chrysanthemum seticuspe. Lineage (NCBI taxonomy): Eukaryota > Viridiplantae > Streptophyta > Magnoliopsida > Asterales > Asteraceae > Chrysanthemum > Chrysanthemum seticuspe. Next base: position 345,645,042 of record BPTQ01000006.1, read on the forward strand.
TTTTTCAGATTTTTTAGAAAACTTATCAGACCCTTTTATAATAGCAGCAAAACATAAACATCCAAAACTCCTAAGATGAGACAAATTTGGTTCCCTATTATAGACCAGAGAAAAAGGTGACTTACCCTTTAAAACAGAGGAAGGAAGCCTGCTAATTAGATAAGTAGCAATGGGTGTTTTGTATTGTATCGAACCCCCTACATGGTAGCGATCCAACTAAAGATTTTGATTCCAGTGGGGACAGCTATGAACACAATCAGGCCAATAGACAAGAGGAATTCCCCCTGAAACATAAGACTTCTAGCAACATTCAGCAGATGTCTATGTTTCCTCTCAGCTATACCATTCTGCTGAGGTGTATATGCACAAGTTGTTTGATGTACAATTCCCATAGTATTTAAAAAATCTGACATTCTATTATTCAAAAACTCAGTGCCATTATCAGACCTTATCATTTTAATTTTTTTATTAAACGGAGTAAGCACCAAATTATAAAAACTCACAAACATGGAAAAAACTTCATCTTTAGTTTTAAGCATATACACCCAAACAGACCTACTATAGTCATCCACAATAGTTAAGAAATATCTAAAACCTTCTCTGCTAACCACTTTATAAGGACCCCAAACATCAAGATGAATGAGTTGTCCAAAAACCACAGATTTGTTTTCACTTAATGGAAAAGAATCTCTTGTTTGTTTTTCCTTATGACAAACCTCACAAGGCCCTTCATGATCAATATTAGTTAATTTTAAAGACTAATTAAGCATTTTCAAAACCTGGTTAGCAGGATGTCCTTGCCTATTATGCCAAACTTCTTTAGAAACATGACAAGCAAAAAACTCACTTTGATTAACCACAGAGGACTTATTATAATCTCTATCAAACAGATATAAACCACCAAACTCACTACCAGTCCCCAGAACACTCTGCTTTTTCAAATCCTGAATATAACGTTTAGTCTCATCAAACCCAACAGTCAACTTACTGTCCTTAATCAGTTTATGCACAGACAAGAGACTAACACTATACTCAGGAACAACCAACACATCAAATAACACAACATTATTGTTAAGTCTTAGATTACCAACATGTGTAATTTTAGCAAGAGTACCATTAGGATGACCAACTGTTAAACTTAGATCAGATATATCAAGTAAGCCAAACATGTTTGTTAATACAAATAAGCCGTAAAAACGTTTATTTATATTTTACGATCTTCTAATGTTTTGTCGATAACAAACGTAAAATCATTTTAACGAAACAAATAAAATACGTAAATGGTTTGAACTAATAGTTTCTAACATATTCACACTTTCACATAAAACACTAAAACAAGTATAAGTGGGTTTATGATTTAGATATATATGTACAACAACTAGTGTTTACATATTGGGTTAGCATATACTTAAACTAAGTATACTAAAATGGGTAAAAACAAGTATATACTAAAATGGGTAAAAACAAGTATATATTAAGGTAAAAACTAGCAAATGATATTGACCCATAACCCATGGTTTTATATATACCACTTAACCAAGTTCATTGTATCCTTAAGGTACATTGTATCTAGAAAGAAAACCATGGATCAAACCATAACCCATGACCCATGACCAAAAATACCCATGGGCAAATAGGAGCGTTCCATGGATCCCTGGCTTTGTGCTAGCTGGATCCCAAGTGGGAGGGATCCGTGGGATCCGGGGAACAGTAGGATTTTCCCTCTATAAATAGTGAGTCATTTCTTCATTATTTCTCACCCCTTTCTAACATACTTTCTCCCCTGAGTTAAATCTCACTAACCTTAGATCCAAGAGATCTATGTTTGTATTTTTGTTTTTGTGTGATCTTTTAGGTTCCTCTTAAAGGCAAGATCACCACCTTTGAAGTCGAGCAAGCTCAAGTCCATGAGTTGCCATGCTTCCTCATCATCAAGGCTACTGAAGTCTTCTTGTTGATGATTCCTTTCTTTCTTCAAAGAAGTGTAGTGTTGAAGACATTAGTGAAAGATGTCTCAAGTGTCAAGACGAAGATATTAGTAAAATGTATCTATCGTCTATAGGATAAGCACTTGTGGTAGGTGCTTAGAAGTCAAGACAAAGAAGCATTAGTGAAAGGTGCTTAGAAGTCAAGATAAAGAAGCATTAGTGAAAGGTGCTTAGAAGTGAAGACAAAAGACATTAGTGAAAGGTGTCTTGTAGATCTAGTCAAAGGCATTAGTGAAAGGTACCTTAGATGTACATTCGATATGGTATGTTTCGATGTAAAAGATAGACTAGTATTAGATCCAAGGATATTGATGTCCTTGATGATGTTGTAGAGGAGTAGATCTCCTTTGGGATTAGTCATTGGTGTAGTGTGGTAGTAGTTCCTCCATTGCAATGGAACTAGGTGCTTAGCCTAGTACCTAATAAAAGGTAGGTGACGTTGTGAAGGATTAGTTCTCCTAAGGTGTTAAAGAACTCGGTGGTTAGCCTAGCACCGTATAAAGGGTAGGCGACGTTGTGTAGGTGTGGTTCGCCTTGGTGTGAAAGAACTCGGTATTTAGCTTAGTACCGGAAAACGACTAAGCGACGTTGTGAAGGCTTCTCCGCCATAAGGAGATTGGTGTAGTGTTTACGAACTCTCGAGCAGGTGACTTGGGGAGTGGAGTAGGGCAAGGAAGGTGTCCTTGTAGCCGAACCACTATAAATACTCACGTTGTGGTTTTGTGCTTCTTACTCTTATCTTTCATTACTTGCTCTATATGTTTGTTTATCAACATCCAACACACACATCAAAATAGATTGACATAAGTCGATCTAAATAAATTAAAAGGAAATTTTAATTGGCAAAACTATTCAACCCCTTCTAGTTTTCTACAATTGGCATCAGAGCTTCGTTACCAAGTTTCTTGAAGTATATTGTACTTTAAAAACTTGATACGATCCATGGTTAATTGAAAACTACAAAGAAGGTTTTTCATAAAAACAAACACCATGTCTTTTAAAAACTATATGTTTGGATGTTGAGTTGATAACAACATTTTTTATTTACCTTTTTTCATTTAATTGCACTAATCTTCTTTGTCATGTTGATTAGTCAAAACTCATACCCACCAAGCTTTAGGAGTCGCTTGGTAACAAGAATACCTTCTTTAAGAAGATATCTTAAACGCAAAGGAGCGGGAATCATCTATGTGACATTTGCTGTGTCATTTGTAAAGACATTCCTAAGTGCGCTAGAGGTATGATTTTCTTTTTACTTTGCTTGATAATTAAGTATACCTATTTAGATATTTATATGATTATCTTTTGTGCTTATACATGTTTTACATGAAGCTTCATTAGGAAGCCTTTTTCTCACATACGTGCTTCATTTCTCGTCTAAAGTTGTGGTATATAAAACTTATGTTTTATTTCGTTTAATCCAATAATAAAAAAAACACGAATTTCAAAAATTCCTCCTTCCCTATAAATCATCCACTCGACGCCCACTTTACCAAATCCTCACTTTTTTCAAATCTTCCAATTTCAAAAATTCCCTCTCATTCAAAACTTCATCATCCTCTCCATTTTCATCTCAACCGAAACCAAGAAGAATCATCTTCAACATGGTTTACATCGCCTTCGTGCTCATCGTCTTAACACTCATCGCACTTGTGTTCCCTATGATGAAGTTCACATATGGAGACATCTACTTTGTGTTGTTAATCTACATTGGGGTTATATACCCAATCCTTTGTATCATTCTTAGTATTGAAATGAAATATTACTAATAATCTAGTTATCTAGGTTATTATGTGTTTATCATTTTTCTTTGTGTTATTTCTTTCTCTCGTGATACATTACATGTCATGTATGCATGCTAAAATAAAATGTAGGATAAAACATATTTCGTGGTATAAAAACTGTAAAACATATATTTTCATCAAATCTGTTTTTGTTACTACAGTTCCACGGATCCCGGAAGTTATACTTACCGGATCCCTTGTGAAAAGGAACCGTGGGATCCGTAAGACAGAAGAACAGTTTTTCATGCAAATTAAAAACCTCTTTTCTAAAAGTAATTTTGCACTTGAAATGTCAAAACCATAAGTGAGTTAAAGTGTGTTTCGTATTAAAAATCATTGTTAATAAAAATCTAAAAAAACGTTAGATTATCATAAGCCATCCACAAACATCACTTTCTATTAACTCGTCTTTTCTATAGGTGTCACTATGACGCATGAATATGAGTTTGATTTTTCACTCACTAGCGTCTACACTCTGAACATCTCTCTTGAACCCAACACCCCTGGCAATCATGTCCGTGGGTTCAATAATCTCGAAAACCGTCACTTCCACGAAGGACGTATTGTAGACACCTCTCTACAATTCGAAGAAGGTATCAATACCTCTTTCCGAGCCATAGGACTAGAATGTCGTCTTGAAATCAACGAGAAGATATGTCCAAGGTTCATAATGGAATTCTTCCGTCAAGTCGAACTCGTTCGTAATGATGATCGCTCTCTATCTCTTTGGTTTTATATCAAAAACCAAAAATTTGTTTTAACCCTTGGGCATTTTGCTCACATCCTCCGGATTCCAAACCATGGACAATGTGCCTTCACAGAAGATTGGTCTCTTGATTCTCTCTTCAACTTTCATGAAGAAAATAGTCCATATTGTTCACACATACCCTCCCCGGAAGATTTAAATCGCATTATATGCAAACCTCGACCATATTACTCCGATCCAAACATTATCTTTACAAAGGATATCCGAGAAGAGTACAAGCCTCTTGCACTCATCCTACGTGAAAATATTTGGAGTCCTAGGGGAAATCGAGAAATTCTTCCCGCTTGTTGTGCTCACATGTTGTACTGTTTGCTAACACAACAACCATACAATCTCGCCTACTTCTTCGCAAGGCGTATTGCAAATCTTCAAGGCTCCAAGAATAAACTCATCCCTTATGGAATGTTCTTGACACGCCTCTATCACAACGTTATGCACTTCCATCCTCAATTTCAAAGTTCGTTGTACGTACTTGTGAACAAGATGATGGAACCGCTAAACATTTCCCTCATGAAGACGTTCTTCAATCCTACATCCGCCAACTCTCATCAACCTTTTTGAAGACCCTTCTAGCGATAACGCTCAAGAAACTTAGTAGCCTTTCAAATAGGATCAATCCTTTTGTACTCGTGCTTTATCAATGTAATCCCATTTCTTTCATGAAATGAAATATCTTACATTTTGATATCTTAGTATTTGAACTCTTTTTAGACTATCCTTGAGATATAATGCATTGTCAAGATCGTTGCATACCTTTAGTAAAGGTCCTGCTGAGCAGATAGGCGGATCCCAAAGATTGTACGAGACGGATCCTTACTCTTAGGGAACCGTGGGATCTGACAAACAGAAAATGCAATTGCAAGCATTATATTTCAAACATAACCTTAGAACACCTCACACTAAACTAAACATAGTGTCTTAAGGCAAATTAATTCCTTATCAAGATAAGTAGATCCTTCCTACTCACACATAACTCACATAGATCACACTCTAGGACGCTTGTAGATCTATCACTTTAATTTTAATCCATTACTCTTCCACTCCTAAAACTCACATTTCATTTTTAATCTACTGCTCTTCCGCTCTCTATAGATCACTCATCATTCTCACATGATCTATCAAATCGAGCTTTAGAAATCTTTCAATTATGGCAAGGTTTGATCATAAATCATCTTTACATCAAAATTGATCAAAGTTGATCAAATTATAATTTTCCCATCTCAAAGCCTTTAGGATACTCTCCAAAACACTATCCTAAGTCACAACCTGATCTCTAGGATCATTTAGCTTCAATTGACACTCTCATCTTTAGTGTCATCCTTGCTCATCCATTGGTACCCTTAAAAGTTCCAAAATCCTTCCATAAAAGACAATCATTAGCTACATCACTCATTACCTTCAAGTACTTAAGCACCCCTTCATTCAAGACACTTAGGAGGACTTAAACACTCAAGATGTTATAGGTCTTAGATCTTAGAAACATCACTTCCACTCTTTCATGGATGCTGAGAGCCGGATCCCTAGGATTAGCCTAGACGGATCCCTTTGAGGAGGGAACCGTGGGATCCGATGACAGTCCATATGAAATCTTGCTAAAACAATAATTTCAACTCATCTTCCTAACTCAAACACTCCATCTCATCTTAAATGAGTTCCTAGATCAGTACAAACTCTGTATTTGACTCTTGTGCATGTTAATCATCACATTCCAATGAATCTTAGTGGCTTTAGGCTTAAATGCACTTGCCAAATCTTTCCTTTATAAACCACATTGTTAGGACCTCCATAGTCATCACTCTCATCCTAACTTTCAGCTCTTGCAACCTCTTGAAATCATCTCATCATGAGGAAAACCCCAAGTAGTAACTTATCCACCAAAGAACCACCCATGAAAAAGGCTCGTGTTATACACGAAATCTCTTCAACCGAATCATCTCCGGTTAAGCCAACAAATGATAGGATCCTTCCTCAACCAATCAAACCTATTCCTAAAAGGATGGTACCCACAAAACTACCTATGCCAAACACCACCATACCTCCTAAGCCAAACAATATCATCTCCACTAAACCATCACCATTGGTTCCTAGAGCTATTTCATTTACATCCCCACTATCATCACCACATCTCTACAATTTAGAGGACTTGCCCCCTAGGCCGTCTCATCCGCTTTCAACGACAACATTTTCCTCATTAGGAGGAATAATGATACAAAATCAAGGTGTTGAGACAACACTTGCTCCGGCTTCCTTTTCACCGTTTCCATCATATAATCCCATTTGGATTATAAATAATCATCAAAGTCAACCACCCGACCATATGGAAGTTGACACTTCTCTACCATCACCATTACTCTTGGTCGAGCCATTCTTAAATGCGCCTCCACCAATCCCTCCATCGTTTGAAGCCCCACAAGCCGCTTCACTTGATCCTTCGCATCAAGCCATTTCATCTCATCCACCACCACTACCTAGCCATGACAAAGATTGCTATCATTGTCAACATGTTGAAGGTTTGATACATGAAGTACGAGAAGAACAACTTTTCATGTTCTATCATCTCCTTGAACGTTTCGACGAGATTAAACCTAAAACTTGAGCTAGAATATTTTAGTGGTGTCCTAGCATCAAGCGATAGTTGGTTTAGAAATTCCTATTCACGTATTTCATTTTCTTAGTTTGTAGAGTCATGTATATCATAACTCTAGTTTTATTAAATGAAATTACATGCTATTTGCCATATTTCTGAGTATATGATTACATTGTATTCATATATCCTTTTTGTGATAACATTATTTGTTATACCACCATTTGCTGAAATTATTCTTCAGCTATACGGATCCCTCAGAATTGCCTAGACGGATCCCTACTAGGAGGGAACCGCGGGATCTGTGAGACAGAAAGCCTTCTTTTTACTAACTTGGACCACATTTGCAAGAAATTGTGAATTATACTTTCTTTCTAACTTTTGTTTTGTAGTTATTCAATTTACACATGAAGACTTTGACATCCTAAAGCTAGGGGGAGCTTTATGTCAAAGCAATACATTAAAAATTACTTGCAATACTAGGTTTACATTTCATGACATCCCCTTGCATAATTGCAATCATCAAGGGGGAGTACATTCTTCACTTAGACGAAATCTTTTGCAAACTTACTTGCAAACAAACTAGATTAGTATCACTTTCTTGACGCCCTTACATAGGGATGGACTCGTCAAGAGGGAGTAAAGACGAGATCCTTTCCCGTTAATTGCTCTCTATTTCTTTTTACTTTTTACTTTTTTCACATATTTTTCTTAAAAACAATGTGTTGCTTTCCTTCAAACTCTTTTTGTTTCGACAAAAAGGGGGAGAAGAAAGTAAAACTATGATGTAGACTAAATAACGAGATAACAAAAATCGGACCTGTTGATTCACATGAATACCAGGAACGATCCTACCAATAATCGTTGATTCACCCGAATGCCGATTATAGGGAATTCTTAGCAAAGCTGCCAAAAATAGACTTTTGGTATTTCATAAAACTGATTATTCCACATTACAAAGGAAGTCTTAAATAGGACTACAAAACAGAAACGGGCCCTAGAAGACAAACGGGCTGAAAGTTATTACATAAACAAAGTCCAAAAAAACCCGAAAAAACACTAAAATGCAAATAACTCATAAAATAGAGTGTTTCGGGGCTCGAAAGTTCTAGAAACCCACGAAGTCAGTTTCCCACCACGTGCTCCTCGTTCCAAGATTCGATTTGACTAGTAATTCGCCTAAAACGGAGCCCCGTAGCCCAAGTTATGCCCATTTTAGTGAGGCCCCTTTTGTCACACGATCTTGGGCCTCCAGAAACATCATGGCCTGTTCATCAACACTTGGGCCCACATCAAACTACAAATTCAAACTTTTACGAATTTTAGATTTTCCTTAAAATAATTTTATGTTTTGTCATCAACAAAAAGGGGGAGATTGTTAATACAAATAAGCCGTAAAAATGTTTATTTATATTTTACGATCTTCTAATGTTTTGTCGATAACAAACGTAAAATTATTTTAACGAAACAAATAAAATACGTAAATGGTTTCAACTAATAGTTTCTAACATATTCACACTTTCACATAAAACACTAAAACAAGTATAAGTGGGTTTATGATTTAGATATATATGTACAACAACTAGTGTTTACATATTGGGTTAGCATATACTTAAACTAAGTATACTAAAATGGGTAAAAACAAGTATATACTAAAATGGGTAAAAACAAGTATATACTAAGGTGAAAACTAGCAAATGGTATTGACCCATAACCCATGGTTTTATATATACCACTTAACCAAGTTCATTGTATCCTTAAGGTACATTGTATCTAGAAAGAAAACCATGAATCAACCCATAACCCATGACCCATGACCCATGACCAAAAATAACCATGGGCAAAGAGGAGCGTTCCACGGATCCCTGGCTTTGTGCTAGCCGGATCCCAAGTGGGAGGGATCCGTGGGATCCGAGGAACAGTAGGATTTTTCCTCTATAAATAGTGAGCCATTTCTTCATTATTTCTCACCCCTTTCTAACATACTTTCTCCCCTGAGTTAAATCTCACTAACCTTAGATCCAAGAGATCTATGTTTGTAGTTTTGTTTTTGTGTGATGTTTTAGGTTCCTCTTAAAGGCAAGATCACCACCTTTGAAGTCGAGCAAGCTCAAGTCCATGAGTTGCCATGCTTCCTCATCATCAAGGCTACTGAAGTCTTCTTATTGATGATTCCTTTCTAATAAGGTTTTAAAAGGTACCATTTTGAGGGGTCGTTTTAGTCCTTATTTGATCACTTTTGTATCCGTTATTGCTTAATATCGTTCCTTTCACTTTTTAGGTCTCTTGAAGGTAAAATGCTGGAATGGCACTTATTTGGACGAAAAGGCGCGAATATATGAAGAAAATGGCTAAAGTCAAAATCGAGACACTCACAGTTGCTGAAACTAGAAGGCGACGGCGTCAGGTGCTAATGGCGACGCCGTCCCAAAATTATTGTGACGGTCCAGAACTCAAAACTCGTATTTTCAAGTGACGACGTCCAGTTGTGAAAGAGTAGGCCGTCGCTACTCAGACGGCCTAGATGCAATCCAGACGACGTCAGAAGCTGAAGAGGACGGCGTCACGGACATAAGGTGACGCCGTTGCAAGGTTAACGTGGCCAAGACGAAACCCTAATGGCGGCGACACGACGGCGTCACTAAACATAAGGTGACGCCGTCGCAATTGTAATCTTATATATAGAATCCGAATTTTTCAGTCTTTGGGTGGAGAGTCTTTGGAGTAAAAACCTAAAACCGAACCTAAGGTATCTTGTACAGTATTTTAGGGTTTTAAACCCTATCTTACATCAAGATAAGTCTTTACTTCATTAATTCAATTATGTCTTTGATTATTTGTGTGTATGCTTGCATGTTCTCCATGTCCGGCTAATTTACTTGTGTGTTTGCTTAGGAAGTATGAAACTTAATTATTGAATATTGATTGGTTGTTTCTTATCTTTGTTGATTAATGATCTAGTAATGCGATAGGTCATTCGTTGTGTACTTAATGCTTGATTCATCTTTGTGAACCTTAGAATATAATTACCTGAGTAGTTGTAGGCTAAACCATCCAAAGAGCGCCTTAGAGTAGGAGTTTATCATCCCTAGTGGGTTTGTAGACGAGACCCTTTGGTAAGTTCAAAGAGTTAGGGAGAAACGCATACCCTACAACTTTAGACACACAACGCAATTAAGAATAAGACGTGACACTCAACCATCAATAGGAGATAATTAAGGAGTAATACAAACTAAGTAAACACATCTTTAAACTATCATACGAGCACACATTAATTAGACATAGACTCCCACAACCTTAGTTTAGATAATTAGATAATAGTAGAGTAATCAGTAGAAATACCAACCCCCCAAATCCAATACCCGAGATTCGTACCTTTCCCTTTCATAAAACATAAAAAGATAAAAAAATAATCTTCCTCAACCTTAACCTTAGCGTAGTAACTCCTTACTAGCATTCCTATTCCCCTAGAGAACGATATCAATACCCGTGGCTTACCCTAATTACTACACTACAACGATTAGGTTCACTGCCTAGGGTGTTATAAAACTTGCTCGAAGAAAAGGAAGTTTCCTTGACCCCGAACGACGCGTGTAGCGTTATCAAGTTTTTGGCGCCGTTGCCGGGGAATAGAATAGCTAGTTAGTAGTCCACATCGTTTAGGTTCTTTGCTTGATTCCTATCAAGTAAACTTTTTTCTTATTTTTTTTAGCTTCCTCTTAGTCTATCCCCCTTCTTCGTAACCTTTGTTCGTAACCCCATCACTTTTCATCATGGAAGGTGATAACCCACTACCATTCATCAACCTACCACCAAATGACCCGCCAAGAGCCCGTACTCTTGGTGAATACTCGAGACCAAGCCACCTAGGCTATAGGAACACCATTGAGCTTCCCGACCAAGCCCAAACTATGGCCCTGCGATCCGACACCATCCGGTTGGTGCAAAATGGATGTGCATTCCATGGACTTCGTTCCGAAGATCCAAATCAGCATCTGAGGGATTTCCTCAAAATCGTCGATTCCATCGACCTTGATGCTACTACTCGGGAGACCACGCGCCTGCATCTCTTCCAATTCTCTCTACGGGACCAAGCTAGTAATTGGCTTGAGCGACTTCCCGCCGGCTCCATCTCAAGTTGGGATGATCTTACTTCTCGCTTCCTGGCTCAATTTTTCCCACCGGGGAGAACCACTAAGCTTAGGAATGACATCTTGATGTTCCAACAACGTCAAGGTGAATCTCTCTACGAAGCATGGACCCGATTCAAGGACTTACTTCATAAAGTCCCTCATCACGGCATTGATCTTTGGCTCCAAGTCCAAATCTTTTATTATCATGTCAACTTCCCCACTAAGCGATCCATTGACCAAGCGGCCGGTGGAAAACTTAGTGATCTCACCGCAGAAGAATCATGGGAAATAATAGAGGACCTCGCCCTCTATGACAACGAAAGTTGGGATGACCCCCGTGAGCTGCCCAAAACCGTCAAGGCAATCTCCTTGCCTTCCATCAACTCACAACCTTCCGACCGTAGGATGATCGAACTTGAAGATCAAGTTAAATTCCTCATGAGTTCCTACAAAAATCCTAAGTCCTCACGACAAGTGAATCAAATCACTCTACCTTGTGAGTTATGCAGAGGTCCCCATGACACTCGTGATTGCACAAGGCTCTCCGAACAAGCTTTTGCGGACTACGCCTCCATACGTACCGACGGAGCGGGAGAGAAGTGGTACACTTTCAAACCCGAACAAAACAACTTAGGAAACTCATACAACCCCTCATGGAGAAATCACCCTAACCTTAAGTGGAACCAAAACTCAAGCACACCCCAAAGCTCATCTAGTTCACCTACTAGGGTCAACACTTTTAATACCGGGAACCCCACTAATCTTGAGGCAATTGCATCTAGATTTTTGTCATCCCAAGAAACTCGATTGAATAAGCTTGAAGCCGATTTTAAGCAAAAACAAAGCGAGATGACAACCAAGCTTGATGCCCTCTTAAAAGCCTTCAATGAGCGGGAAGTTGGAGCACTCCCAAGTGATACCATAAAGAACCCAAAAGTAAATTCGATTGCATCGACTTCATGTTCTAGTTCACCATGGGAGAGTGCACATCCATGCCCATCCCACCCAACGGTTCACTCGGTAAATGCTATCAAAAAGGGTTCCAAGCCATCCAAGAGATACCAAGGCCCGGCACCTTTGGTAGAGCCTACAGATTCGCTCCCGAACAGTCAAGTTTTCTCACATAAGCCGGCCACTTGTGAATGGCCGACCGTAAGAAACTTAAAACGGTTCAGAAACGAATGCAATGAAGATCTGGGGAGTATAGTGTTTCCCCGGGTCGTTATGTCCCAGCGAGCTATGCAATGGATCACCAAACGTATAGTGATCGAGAGATTTGAACAGAAAAAGGGATTGTGATATGATTATAATTAAAGAAAAAGCAAACAAATTACAGAGGCTTAAATGCAAATTAAAGGAAATTAAAAAGATAAAAAATATTAAATAAACGCTATCACTATTTGCAAAATGATGTTTTTGATTTTATGTTTTTATAAAACTGAATTAAAAACTATGTAACGTATAAATGAAAATGTGAAACTTGCACAATATTAATCCTAAAAATATGAAAATGATATTTTTACAAACCTAATGATAAAAGAAAATTTATAGAAAAAGAAAATTATTTTTATAACTATTTATCTAATTTTTATTAATTAAAAACTATTTTTAACTATTTAATAATAACCTAAAATGAAAGAAAATATGAAATAAAGCTTGAAAAATAAAATTATGACTTGGAAAAATCTAAAATAACAAAAAAGAATTTTCAAAACTATTTTTATATTTTTCTGAATATTTTTCTATTTTCTATGAATTAAAAACTATTTAAAACTAATTAAATTGCTTAAAAATACAAATTTAACTAAGAAAAATTTGGAAAAATAATTTTTTGACTTTTTATATTTATCTTAACTTAAGAAAAATGAAAAATTATTTTTTTGAAACTTTTCTGAATTATTTGTATTAAATGCTAATTGAAAATGCTTAAAAACTAATTAAAATCAAGAAAAATACCAAACAGGGCTAGAAAAATCTGAAAAATTCAAGATAAGCTTAAAATAATATGAGGAATCTAGGAAAAATAGAAAAACAAGTGCTTGTGTGTAAGAAAATGAAACTGCTAGGCAAGTGCTTATAAATAAGCACTTGAAATAAGCCAAATGAAAACAAATAAGCACCAACTATTTACAGAAGCTCTAATATACTACAAGTACTTGAAAACAACTTATTTCAACTATCCTAGACCACTGAAATTCAAAATGCTCAGATTTGATGTTTTAAGTTTGTGAACTAAAAACAGTTTGGGGGTCTACTTTTGAGCTTAAGTTCAAGCTTCCCAATAAGCTACAAATGAAAAACAGAAGTAAGGACCTGACCTAGACCTGGCTAACTATGCCTAAACCAAATATGAGCCCTGGAAGAGCTCTGATGAGCTAGGTACAAGCTTGGCACAAAACCTGTGCACACTCAGTTAATACTGAGTGTGTACAGGGCAGTTAAGCCCATTTTGACAAGCCCTTTAGGAGCTTATAAAAATTTCACAAAATTATACAAAAATGCTAATAAGAAATTAGACCAATAGGAGATTCTAAAACATCAAGTTTCACTAAGTTTGACACAGAAATGAGTCAATGATAAATCAACTCAGTTGGCTCAAAATGGCTTTTTCCAAGGTTTTGACTTTTTTAGCAATTGAGAAAAGTTGACTTTGGTGAGATTTGAAATCAATTTAAGGACTGAATGTAATGTATTATGATGAAATGAAGCTTCTGCAAGCTTTGTCTATGAATTTTACAGACAAAACAAGATCTTGATTTTCCAAAACTTCAACAGATATGCAAATAAGACAGTGGAACTGAGATTTGACTTTGACAGTATGTAGGCTAAAATTTATGACAGATATGAGTCAATATGGACTAAGCAAACCTAAAACAACAAAAGTTAATCACTGAACAATCCTTGAACACAGATAAAGCAATAAATCCAAACACCCCTAAATCCAACTGAGATGCAATGAAAATGAGATAACAACATATTCAGTTTATATAATTGATCAAACTAAGTCTGTATATCCTAAATACAACTTAATGAACATATTTAAACCAGTTATAACTACAAATGAAGATTATGCAAAGAAACCTTAAAATTCACTTACAACAAGTCCTTAGCCACAATGGCTTGAAACCTGTGAAACCAGAACCTCTAACCTATATTATCCAACCATTTGAACTTAGAATCAACCCAAATCCAGACTGCATCACCCATTATCCATTTACAAGTCCAAATGAACCCTGTTTGACTTTCTTTGACCAATTTCCAAACTAGCTAGAAACTTGAATTTAAGCTTATAAAAAGCTATAACCAGCTTATATAAGCTTGTATGAATGTGGAAAGAAGCTATTTGAAGCTTGATTATCAGAGTTTGAAATTGAAAATTTCAACAGTAAGCTTGAAACTTGAAGTCTTAATACAAACTTGAATTTATAATTGGAAATAGTTTATAATGATACAATACCCTTAGTTTGATACAAAGAAACAAAACATTACAGATTTTACACTAAATTAAAAGCTTTAAGTTAAAAACGACATTGATGATAAACTAAAAACTACTAGACTCCCCTTTCTTCTCATCCTTTTGCTTTCTTTTATACCCAAACTCTTTCTCTCTCTCTATTCTGAGCAGTTCCCTGCAATTTTCTTAGCCATTGGATGGTTTGAAGCTATCTTGGCCCTTGGATCAATTTTTGGCGCCAAAAAGAGTAGTTGACAGTTGGGGTTGAGTGAGGGGATGAGAGGTGCATTTAATGCATCTTGGAGGTTAGTAGAAGGTGGGGGGACATGGAAAAGTGGAGGTGAGGAGGGGGGATGGGAGGGTGAAGTGTTGCAGGCTTAGCAGTTGGAGAGGAAGACTTTGGCGCCAATGGGTGGTTTGACCATTTGGTTTGACCGGCTTATTATTAAAGGAAGGGTCCAAAATGCATATTGACAGGGGGTCCAAAATGGGATGGCAGGGTCACAATTGAATTTGATAGGGACCAAAGGTGATTAATACAAGGACTCTTTTTGTAATTTCTGAAAATTCAAGGACCTAGGCTGCCATTTTTGTAAAGATGTTTCAAGGGACCAAAAGTGACACGCTTCCATAATACCAGGACCAAACTTGACATTTTCAAATTTCCAAGGGCCATTTTTGCCAATTTTCAAACTTGAAGGACCAATTTTGTAATTTCTCAAAACTTTTGACATTTTTCACCAAAGGACTAATTTTGACAAGTTATGATTTTAAAAGGACCTTTGGTGATTTTTCTTTTGAAATTAGGGCTCAGGGACTATTTCTGACAATTTTAGAAACTTGGGGGACTGAAACTGCCAATTATGCAAACTTAGCTCATTTTTCATCTGATTTTGAACATTTTGCATCTGAAACATATAAAATGCAATTTTGGAATATTTTTAGTATTTTGATGCATTTCTGAGCATTTTTAAACGTTTTGCAGTTCAGATTTGACCAAAAATGATGAGTATTTACACACTCGTCAATCCCCCACACTAAACTATTGCTAGTCCCTAGCAATCTTTTGAGAAAAACTTAATGGATTTAAATCTCTTTACCAAAAGCCATTACTTCTGGAGTAGCCAAATGTTTCAGTTCAAGTAAGAACCATGGTACACCGATAACCATGTGATTTTGAGCAAACCACCAGCTTCCAACGGATTTGATTTGTCTTTACCAGAAGCCGTTTGCTTCTGGACTAGCCAACTCTTAGATAAATTATCAATATTATCTTTGGTGAGCTGATTACCAATTATGGTTTTTCCACTGCCTTTACCACAAGCCATAAACTTGCGGGCTAGTCAACTCTTCACTTTTTAGGATATGGTGAGCTGAATACCATACAATTTTGGGCAAATTGCAAGCCGTCAACGGATTTGAGATATCTTTACCAAGAGCCGTTTGCTCCTGGATTAGCCAATCCTTTTGTTTATTAGACATGGCGGACTGATAACCAATTGAGTAAGTGCAAAACACTTACTCCAAAAAAAAAATTTGGCCAAAAACGGGGGAATTAGGCGGTATAATTACATGATAAAATTCGTGAGAATTCCCCCCCACACTTAGAAATGAATATTGCCCTCAATATTCAAAGTACCGGCGGTTATGCCGACACTGAGAACGTGAAAGGGAAATACTACGACCATTATTTGAAAGATTTTTTTTTTAATACTTGCATATATATACAACATGTGGGGCAACCCCCCCCCCCCCCACACTAGGGTGGTAGAAAGATAGAAAGAAGTCAGAAATATGGGTGAAAACCCATATGGCATGCTACTGTTTTTGATTTCCGAGTCGCTAGCTTGACTCGACCCCGTATTCATTTGTTCATGGGAAAAGTAACGTGGAAAACCAATCTCGATCGGACTTTCGTTCACAATGTTAATAAACATATGAACATCAGAAAGTTCCACACCGACGAGATATAACCGCGGTATTGTTAATAGTAGAAACTATAAAGGATGATACCGGGGTCAAAGGTGGTGTCCTCATTCCCGAAAGAGAAAAGGGAAAGAGCAACCACACCATCTGTGAAGAATGGAATAAAGACGTACATGAGAATGCAAGTCCATTCCTCATCAGAAAGAAGCAAATCACCAGTTTTGACATCTTTAAGCTTAAACTTGAAGCTTATATGGTGATTGTCAAGAAGATGTCCGGGAGGGAGGGTGGGAAATGGTTCTTCAATCAACAGATTTTCCAGAAAAAGGATGTCTACCTCCGGATCAAAGTATGTGTTATCAATTCCCGTTGGAATTGACTCATCACTAAGAAATGCATCGACTTCGTTCCAAAAGTTGTCATCTTCCTCATCAGGAGTGAGAGAAGGGATGGAAGAGTCGGTAATAAGACTAGAAGATGATGGATCATTTTTGAGCAATTCATCAATGGGAAGAATGTCTCCCATTGGATCACAAACATCATCATCCAATTCAGATGAAACAGAAGAGAGTTTGGTTTCATCCACAGAGTTAACAAACTCGATGCGACAAACTGATTCCGGAGGTGGGACAAGTGGTGTGCTCTTAGAGCTAGCAATTTCCACCACTTCCGATGAAGTCTCCGATTCTAGATCATCATCATCAAGAACACTTTTGATTTCCCTGGTACAACTTTCAAACCATTTGTTTGAACCAGGGTTGATTTTCAAAGCTTTTAACTCCGCACGTTTTTGAAAACTCCTCTTAACCGTGAAATTTGAGAGTGTTGCATTGAATCTTTCAGATTTTTGATCAATTGTGGCAACACTCTGTTTGGACAGACGTTTGGAGTTCTGGTTGATATTCAATGTGAGCTCTTCGTTGTCAACCCGTATGGTCAACTCTTCAGCAAACACATCAATCAGAGCACGACTCGTTCTCAAGAAAGCTCTCCCTAAGATGAGGGGAACTCTAGGATCTGCATCGAAGTCTACTACAACAAAGTCAGTAGGAAAGTGAAACTTTCCCACTTTCATCACGACATCCTCGGCTATCCCAAGTGGATGAGTTATGGTACGATCCGCTAGCTCGAGTGTCATACAAGTGGATGAAAGTTTAGGAAGAGACATTTTCTTCCATACTGAGAGTGGCATAAGGTTAATGCTAGTGCCAAGATCGGCCAAGGCGGAGCATTGAACCATCCCCAAGAAATCACACGGGATTAAAAATCTGCCAGGGTCTTCAAGCTTTTTGGGAAGCTTTTTGAGAAGGACCGCTGAGCATTGCTCATTGAGAGGGGTTTTAGCCATCTCTGATAGCTTATCTTTGTTGGTCAGTAAGCCTTTAAGCGTGGATGCAAATTTAGGCATTAGAACGAGAGCATCAACGAAGCTTATATCAAAGTGTAGCTCATTGAAGATTTGGAAAAATTTTTCCATTTGCTCTTTGTTTTTGTCTTTGAGCTTCTCATCATTCATTCTTGATGGGTAAGGAAGCTGACTAGACTTTTGAGCCGGGATGGAAGTCATTTCTGGCTCAGGATTTTTCTTCGGAACTTCGGGTTCCGGACTTAAAGCTTGGACTACCGAAGGTGGGACGTGTGCGGTACTTCGTGGGCTCGAGAATTGCACCTTGTCCGTTGTATCCTTGGTAACTTGACTCATTGCTACAGGAGGAGGGGGCATTGGAGTCGAAGGTCCATTGTGCGTCTTACCACTACGAGTGGTGACGGCTTTCAACTCGGCATTTGGATTAGGAATTGTATTGCTTGGGAGTCCTCCAGAAGATGATGAAGCTTTGTTCATATTCATGTTCATGAAACTGCTCATCATATTCTTTAACTCATTTGTCTGCCGAGACATTGTGGTATCAATTTCCTTTTTAAGCTCAACTCTCATGTTATTGATCTGAGTTTGCATTGAACGTATGTTTGACTCAGTAATTTTTATGAAGTCATTTGGCATGGGAGCTTGAGAAGGTTGTTGATAATTTTGATGATTAAGAGCTTGATATGGTTGGTTGAAATTGTTCCGGTTTTGATTGAAATTTTGAGAGTTATTGAAATTTTGTCCTTGATTCGGAACAAAGCGATTTTGATTGCCATGGTTTTGCACAGGAGGAAAACCAGGTGGTGTCATACCGCTAGGTGCACGGTAATGAGGATCAGCTTGTGGTCGGTATTGATTGTGGTTTACCGAAGCTACGGGAGCTTGGTAAAAGGAAGCATCGGTTGCTTGACAATCATAATACGCATGTGGACCACTACAAGTTTCACACACCTTGTTTACGGCTTTGACTGGTTCTGGCTTATGAATTTCGCTTTTGATTTCCTTAACATCCTTAATCATACAACGGATGGCATCCGTTAGAGCGGCTATCGGAGCTGCTAACTCAGAAGAGTTACTGGATGAAGAAGCAGAAGGGTTAGGAGTATTGACTTTGTTGCGAGAAATAGGAACTTTTGATTTTTGCTCGCAAATCTCAATCACATCTTTGGGTCTACGATTCAAGATATTGCCGCCTGCGGCTGCATTCAAGGAATCTTGATCGTTACCGTTCAACCCATTGTAAAAGATATTGACTTGTTGAAGCTCCGTGAATTCATGATGGGGGCATTTCCTGAGGAGATCTTTGAATCTCTCCCATGCCTCTCCAAAGTTTTCATCGAAATTTTGACGAAATCCAGAAATTTCATTTTTAAGATTAGTCGTCTTTGATGGAGGAAAGAAATAATTGACAAACTTTTGAACAAGATCCTCCCAAGTTTCGATAGATCGAGGGGGTTCTTTTTCCAGCCAAATCCGGGCTGTCCCCTCAAGAGAGAATGGAAAAAGCATCAACTTGATGACTTTTTGTGGCACATCCTTGAAATTGATAGTTGAAGTCAACTTGTTAAACCAACGGATGTGTGCATACGGGTCTTCACGATCAAACCCGTGGAATTGATTTGTAGACACAAGTGTGATCAAATGTGTCTTCAATTCGAAGTGATCAGAATTGAATACCGGTAAAACGATGGCATCTCCGTAACCCTCGGTGGGTGCCTGGAGCATTTCCGCCATAGTACGTTCGTCTGCCATATTGTTGATTGAAATAGTACGAATCTCGGGTTCGACTATTTGGGCAGCACGTCTACGAGAACGTCTTCTTGGAATTTCTGCTAGATCACGCAAAGGGCTCAATGATCTAGAAGAACGAGTGCGCATGCACTAGAGTCAACTCTAAGGAATCTCAGAGCCAAGGAAGGGAATTATGAAAATGGGGAAAGAAGATTATTTTTGAGTTTTATGGTTATACATATATAAAGAAACAAAAGAAAAATATTTTTGTGTTTTATAGGTTTTGAGATGTTTTTGGGTTTTTGAGTTTTTTATAAGAAAATATGGATATATATATATAGATAGATGGATGATATGAACAAAGAGTGAATATCCAAATCACTAATCTGCTAGACGGAAGATAATCAGCACAGCTCCCCGGCAGCGGCGCCAAAAATTTGATTCGCTCCCGAACAGTCAAGTTTTCTCACACAAGTCGGCCACTTGTGAATGGCCGACCGTAAGAAACTTAAAACGGTTCAGAAATGAATGCAATGAAGATCTGGGGAGTATAGTGTTTCCCCGGGTCGTTATGTCCCAGCGAGCTATGCAATGGATCACCAAACGTATAGTGATCGAGAGATTTGAACAGAAAAAGGGATTGTGATATGATTATAATTAAAGAAAAAGCAAACAAATTACAGAGGCTTAAATGCAAATTAAAGGAAATTAAAAAGATAAAAAATATTAAATAAACGCTATCACTATTTGCAAAATGATGTTTTTGATTTTATGTTTTTATAAAACTGAATTAAAAACTATGTAACGTATAAATGAAAATGTGAAACTTGCACAATATTAATCCTAAAAATATGAAAATGATATTTTTACAAACCTAATGATAAAAGAAAATTTATAGAAAAAGAAAATTATTTTTATAACTATTTATCTAATTTTTATTAATTAAAAACTATTTTTAACTATTTAATAATAACCTAAAATGAAAGAAAATATGAAATAAAGCTTGAAAAATAAAATTATGACTTGGAAAAATCTAAAATAACAAAAAAGAATTTTCAAAACTATTTTTATATTTTTCTGAATATTTTTCTATTTTCTATGCATTAAAAACTATTTAAAATTAATTAAATTGCTTAAAAATACAAATTTAACTAAGAAAAATTTGGAAAAATAATTTTTTGACTTTTTATATTTATCTAAACTTAAGAAAAATGAAAAATTATTTTTTTGAAACTTTTCTGAATTATTTGTATTAAATGCTAATTAAAAATGCTTAAAAACTAATTAAAATCAAGAAAAATACCAAACAGGGCTAGAAAAATCTGAAAAATTCAAGATAAGCTTAAAATAATATGAGGAATCTAGGAAAAATAGAAAAACAAGTGCTTGTGTGTAAGAAAATGAAACTGCTAGGCAAGTGCTTATAAATAAGCACTTGAAATAAGCCAAATGAAAACAAATAAGCACCAACTGTTTACAGAAGCTCTAATATACTACAAGTACTTGAAAACAACTTATTTCAACTATCCTAGACCACTAAAATTCAAAATGCTCAGATTTGATGTTTTAAGTTTGTGAACTAAAAATAGTTTGGGGGTCTACTTTTGAGCTTAAGTTCAAGCTTCCCAATAAGCTACAAATGAAAAATAGAAGTAAGGACCTGACCTAGACCTGGCTAACTATGCCTAAACCAAATATGAGCCCTGGAAGAGCTCTGATGAGCTAGGTACAAGCTTGGCACAAAACCTGTGCACACTCAGTTAATACTGAGTGTGTACAGGGCAATTAAGCCCATTTTGACAAGCCCTTTAGGAGCTTATAAAAATTTCACAAAATTATACAAAAATGCTAATAAGAAATTAGACCAACAGGAGATTCTAAAACATCAAGTTTCACTAAGTTTGACACAGAAATGAGTCAATGATAAATCAACTCAGTTGGCTCAAAATGGCTTTTTCCAAGTTTTTGACTTTTTTAGCAATTGAGAAAAGTTGACTTTGGTGAGATTTGCAATCAATTTAAGGACTGAATGTAATGTATTATGATGAAATGAAGCTTCTGCAAGCTTTGTCTATGAATTTTACACACAAAACAAGATCTTGATTTTCCAAAACTTCAACAGATATGCAAATAAGACAGTGGAACTGAGATTTGACTTTGACAGTATGTAGGCTAAAATTTATGACAGATATGAGTCAATATGGACTAAGCAAACCTAAAACAACAAAAGTTAATCACTGAACAATCCTTGAACACAGATAAAGCAATAAATCCAAACACCCCTAAATCCAACTGAGATGCAATTAAAATGAGATAACAACAGATTCAGTTTATATAATTGATCAAACTAAGTCTGTATATCCTAAATACAACTTAATGAACAGATTTAAACCAGTTATAACTACAAATGAAGATTATGCAAAGAAACCTTAAAATTCACTTACAACAAGTCCTTAGCCACAATGGCTTGAAACCTGTGAAACCAGAACCTCTAACCTATATTATCCAACCATTTGAACTTAGAATCAACCCAAATCCAGACTGCATCACCCATTATCCATTTACAAGTCCAAATGAACCATGTTTGACTTTCTTTGACCAATTTCCAAACTAGCTAGAAACTTGAATTTAAGCTTATAAAAAGCTATAACCAGCTTATATAAGCTTGTATGAATGTGGAAAGAAGCTATTTGAAGCTTGATTATCAGAGTTTGAAATTGAAAATTTCAACAGTAAGCTTGAAACTTGAAGTCTTAATACAAACTTGAATTTATAATTGGAAATAGTTTATAATGATACAATACCCTTAGTTTGATACAAAGAAACAAAACATTACAGATTTTACACTAAATTAAAAGCTTTAAGTTAAAAACGACATTGATGATAAACTAAAAACTACTAGACTCCCCTTTCTTCTCATCCTTTTGCTTTCTTATATACCCAAACTCTTTCTCTCTCTATTCTGAGCAGTTCCCAGCAATTTTCTTAGCCATTGGATGGTTTGAAGCTATCTTGGCCCTTGGATCAATTTTTGGCGCCAAAAAGAGTATTTGACAGTTGGGGTTGAGTGAGGGGATGAGAGGTGCATTTAATGCATCTTGGAGGTTAGTTGAAGGTGGGGGGACATGGAAAAGTGGAGGTGAGGAGGGGGGATGGGAGGGTGAAGTGTTGCAGGCTTAGCAGTTGGGGAGGAAGACTTTGGCGCCAATGGGTGGTTTGACCATTTGGTTTGACCGGCTTATTATTAAAGGAAGGGTCCAAAATGCATATTGACAGGGGGTCCAAAATGGGATGGCAGGGTCACAATTGAATTTGATAGGGACCAAAGGTGATTAATACAAGGACTCTTTTTGTAATTTCTGAAAATTCAAGGACCTAGGCTGCCATTTTTGCAAAGATGTTTCAAGGGACCAAAAGTGACAAGCTTCCATAATACAAGGACCAAAATTGACATTTTCAAATTTCCAGGGGCCATTTTTGCCAATTTTCAAACTTGAAGGACCAATTTTGTAATTTCTCAAAACTTTTGACATTTTTCACCAAAGGACTAATTTTGACAAGTTATGATTTTAAAAGGACCTTTGGTGATTTTTCTTTTGAAATTAGGGCTCAGGGACTATTTCTGACAATTTTAGAAACTTGGGGGACTGAAACTGCCAATTATGCAAACTTAGCTCATTTTTCATCTGATTCTGAACATTTTTGCATCTGAAACATATAAAATGCAATTTTGGAATATTTTCAGTATTTTGATGCATTTCTGAGCATTTTTAAACGTTTTGCAGTTCAGATTTGACCAAAAATGATGAGTATTTACACACTCATCACCTACTCTTGAGAAACCCGTCAGCCAAGAGTCCAAACCTAGTCTAGAGGAGGAGTACAAGGAACTCCATCAAGAAAAACCGATTCTTGAAGTCTTAGCTCATGCACCTTACTATAATGCTTTAAAAGAAAAATATGAGTTAGAACTTAGGCTTGGAAAACATGGGTCCGCCTTTGTGCGAAACAATTTACCTAAGAAGTTAGACGATCCCGGGCTATTTACTCTTCCGTGTAGACTTGGAACTTCCAAACCACTCGATGCTCTAGCCGATTTAGGATCATGCATCAATCTTGTTCCGTTGTCCCTCCATAGAAGCCTTAACTTAGGTAAAATTGAACCAACGGAAACCATCTTAGGTCTACCGGACGGTAGTATAGCACGTCCGGTAGGAATAATAAAGGACATGGTAGTACATGTAGGAGAGTTGACTCTTTTGGCCGACTTTCATGTGCTAGACATGAATAAGGACCCGACATGCCCATTACTAGTTGGAAGAGGATTTTTAGCTACCGCTAGTGCCATCATCGATTGTAAGATGTCCAAAATAGTGGTAGGGGAGGGGAGTGCTAGATCCGTTTACGATGTTAAAAAGCATACGTACTACAAGGATGAGGAAGTCCCACAAGAGATAGGGTTGGATAGAGAGCCTTCTAGATATGGACCTTGGATTGATAAGAACATCATAGGCCCCCAAAGACCTTTTTACCTAGACAAAGCCTTCGCTAGTGTAGCAACTTTCCAAGAAAAAGAAATGGCTAGGGACATAGAAGTGAACCCGTTCGAGGACGCCTTAGTATTTAGGAAGATGACCGAGTTCCTAGGAAGCTTGCCCGTTAACCTTGTCATGAATAAGTGGATAGTTGAGAAATCTGAACACAAGTGGGATTGGAATAGACCACCTAGTGATGGTAATGGAAAGTGGCACATTAGGATACAAATCTATGATCCCGATGGTGAGATGTTTGAAAAGGCATATTTAACCGAACGTACTACTAGGAACTTGAATGATAAGTTTGATCCTTACGACATTGTTGAGGATAGACTTACTTATATCGGTACGTAGGAGTACGACTATGAGTCTAGCTACAAGACTCTTAAATAAAGAAAAGCGCTTCGTGGGAGGCAACCCATGCTTAATTGTTTGCTTGTTAGTGTCATATATCTTTTATTAATTGTTTATCCTCATGTTTAAATTTGTAAAAATGCTTTATTTTGTTTTTAACCTCGTCTTAATTGTATATAAAGGTATTTTACATAAAGGATAAGTGTAGGGAGGATTACACACGTTTTCAAAAGAAATGTAAACATGAGAATAACAATTAACTAAAAGATATTTATGTTTGTTTGTTCAAATCAAATGCTTGTATCGAGTCATAATGGATGTTTTGCAGAAATTTTTCCAGATTCTAAAGATGTAAATTTTCCAGAATTTTTTCTAGAAAATCGCAGACCAGTTTTTGTCAGGATAACCTGACGGCGTCAGGATTGCAACCTGACAGTGTCAGGAAGGAGTAAAAACATCAGATTACTTTTTTTCTCGTTTTCTGAGCTACTTATAAATTTTTGGAATTTTCCAGGTCTTAATTTTCTTAGAAATTCTGTAAACATCCATTCCACAAGCATTATATCCTAGTTTAAATCGAGTCTTATATATATTATTACCGCCGATTTTAAGCGAAGGTTTCGTTTGTTTTCTTCAAGTGTGCAGGTTTAGTTTGTCAAGAAGAAGTTACATAAGATTGGAGGAGCTTTTCACGCAATAATTCTTCTTGGAAAGGATTTAACCACCACTTTACAGTTTACACGGATCCTACCGAGCTAATCAGGGGAGTATTAGTTTCTTTCATTTTTGATTACCTTCTTTTATCATAACTATGATACTTTCGGGGAACATTGGGGACAATGTTCAGTTTAAGTGTAGGGAGGGAAAATAAAATGGAAACTTTGAAACTATGCTTATCCTTGACTATTTGCTTTGTCCAATTGCACTTTTGTAATAAACCATGAGAAAATGTCGGTTAGGGTAATTTTGGCACCAAATTTAAAATTTTTCATGACATATAGGAGTGGGCCATTAGTCTTAACAAAAGCGTCTCACGGATAGGAAGTTATATGACTAGCACAAAAACCCTTTACCACCCAAATATCCGAGACTCCCCAATTGATCCCCATAGCACATGATTTCTACTCATGTTGCGTTTCCCACAACCCCTTAATGAGTTGGCTACACCTTCTTCATTAATATAATGTCCATAGTTTGTTCCCAATAGGATTACGGAGAATAGTAAATCAATAAGGATTGATGTGTTCACATCGGAGTGAACGCTAGAGCCTTACGTAGTGTTTTGTTCAAGATCTTAGATTATATGATGGCCAAGTGTGAGATTCGTAATTTCTACTTACGAAATTAAGGATGATTAGATTCCCACTAGGAGTGTAAAACCACCTTAAACCCACCATTTCCCAAAAACACGATCAGTATATTGAAGGATAGGCACTCTGCGAAAACAATTCTGATTACCGGGTGAGGATATACAGTACTTTTTAAAATTTAAACCACGGTTTTAATGGGATTGGCTGTAAAAGAGTACCAAATAATGTTTTCACGTTAACCTGTTTCGTTTATCAGTTCCTATTCGTATCAAAGTTTCAAAGGTAAAATAAAAGGGAGGGATGTGAATTTGACTTGTAACAGGGGTTACAAGGGGCTTTCATAGTATCAATACTATTTTCTTCCATTAGTTTTTACTTTCTTTGATTATGAGGGGACTAATCGAGCCATCCTAGGCACATTTGACATTTCACCACCAATTTAGGAAAGGTTCTTCTTAATAACGCACTTTTCGAGGAGGTTAGAATACATTGAAGAAGAACTGTTTGATTTGGACGTGTGAACTTCTTTTGTTTGCTTTGGAAGCG
>BPTQ01000006.1:345671528-345700389 GCA_019973895.1 Chrysanthemum seticuspe
TGAAAAAAAAAAAAACATACGGGCTACCATCCTACATCTATCCTTTAAATTTATGTTTGTTTATTTCCGTTACATAGAGTTTTAGAGTGTCGAGTCTTGGTTTAGCAACGCCATTCTTCATATGCATTTAACATAGAGATTTTTGACTTGCCACCACTAAACAGCCTATCCCACCAAACCCTTATTTCCCTACCGTAAGCCTAACATTACAACCCTTTAAAAGACCTCTTTGATAGTCTTTCCTAGGTGCTTACGCCAAAGCGATGGAGGTTTGATCTATTCTCAAGCCTATGGTAATCTATGTACTAGGACCGGTTAATGAGTGTTTATCTTCCATTTCCTATTTGTTATATTTCATATATACACCCGAGAGAGATGTGAGTATCCAAACACCCCATGTGAGGTGCTAGTATGTAATTTCCGTGCTTGTTATGACTTTTGCGGGGCTTATATGTGTTGTGGACCGTTTTGAATTAATGCTTCATGACCCCTAACTTATAAATTAATTGGCTAAAAGCACATTTGCTTGAGAACAAGCAAATAACAAGTGTAGGGATATTTGATAAGGTTTTAAAAGGTACCATTTTGAGGGGTCGTTTTAGCCCTTATTTGATCACTTTTGTATCCGTTATTGCTTAATATCGTTCCTTTTCACTTTTTAGGTCTCTTGAAGGCAAAATGCTGGAATGGCACTTATTTGGACGAAAAGGCGCGAATATATGAAGAAAATGGCTAAAGTCAAAATCGAGACACTCACAGTTGCTGAAACTAGAAGGCGACGGCGTCAGGTGCTAATGGCGACGCCGTCCCAAAATTATTGTGACGACGTCCAGTTGTAAAAGAGTAGGCCGTCGCTACTCAGACGGCCTAGATGCATTCCAGACGGCGTCAGAAGCTGAAGAGGACGGCGTCACGGACATAAGGTGACGCCGTCGCAAGGTTAACGTGGCCAAGACGAAACCCTAATGCCGGCGACACGACGGCGTCACTAAACATAAGGTGACGCCGTCGCAATTGTAATCTTATATATAGAATCCGAATTTTTCAGTCTTTGGGTGGAGAGTCTTTGGAGTAAAAACCTAAAACCGAACCTAAGGTGTCTTGTACAGTATTTTAGGGTTTTAAACCCTATCTTACATCAAGATAAGTCTTTACTTCATTAATTCAATTATGTCTTTGATTATTTGTGTGTATGCTTGCATGTTCTCCATGTCCGGCTAATTTACTTGTGTGTTTGCTTAGGAAGTATGAAACTTAATTATTGAATATTGATTGGTTGTTTCTTATCTTAGTTGATTAATGATCTAGTAATGCGATAGGTCATTCGTTGTGTACTTAATGCTTGATTCATCTTTGTGAACCTTAGAATATAATTACCTGAGTAGTTGTAGGCTAAACCATCCAAAGAGCGCCTTAGAGTAGGAGTTTATCATCCCTAGTGGGTTTGTAGACGAGACCCTTTGGTAAGTTCAAAGAGTTAGGGAGAAACGCATACCCTACAACTTTAGACACACAACGCAATTAAGAATAAGACGTGACACTCAACCATCAATAGGAGATAATTAAGGAGTAATACAAACTAAGTAAACACATCTTTAAACTATCATACGAGCACACATTAATTAGACATAGACTCCCACAACCTTAGTTTAGATAATTAGATAATAGTAGAGTAATCGGTAGAAATACCAACCCCCCAAATCCAATACCCGAGATTCGTACCTTTCCGTTTCATAAAACATAAAAAGATAAAAAAATAATCTTCCTCAACCTTAACCTTAGCGTAGTAACTCCTTACTAGCATTCCTATTCCCCTAGAGAACGATATCAATACCCGTGGCTTACCCTAATTACTACACTACAACGATTAGGTTCACTGCCTAGGGTGTTATAAAACTTGCTCGAAGAAAATGAAGTTTCCTTGACCCCGAACGACGCGTGTAGCGTTATCACTTTCTTTCTTCAAAGAAGTGTAGTATTGAAGACATTAGTGAAAGATGTCTCAAGTGTCAAGACGAAGATATTAGTGAAGGGTATCTATCATCTATAGGATAAGCACTTGTGGTAGGTACTTAGAAGTCAAGACAAAGAAGCATTAGTGAAAGGTGCTTAGAAGTCAAGACAAAGAAGCATTAGTGAAAGGTGCTTAGAAGTGAAGACACAAGACATTAGTGAAAGGTGTCTTGTAGATCTAGTCAAAGGCATTAGTGAAGGTGCCTTAGATGTACATTCGATATGGTGTGTTTCGATGTACAAGATAGACTAGTATTAGATCCAAGGATATTGATGTCCTTGATGATGTTGTAGAGGAGTAGATCTCCTTTGGGATTAGTCGTTGGTGTAGTGTGGTAGTAGTTCCTCCATTGCAATGGAACTAGGTGCTTAACTTAGTACCTAATAAAGGGTAGGCGACGTTGTGAAGGATTAGTTCTCCTAAGGTGTGAAAGAACTCGGTGGTTAGCCTAGCACCGTATAAAGGGTAGGCGACGTTGTGTAGGTGTGGTTCGCCTTGGTGTGAAAGAACTCGGTATTTAGCTTAGTACCGGAAAAAGACTAAGCGACGTTGTGAAGGCTTCTCCGCCATAAGGAGATTGGTGTAGTGTTTACGAACTCTCGAGTAGGTGACTCGGGGAGTGGAGTAGGGCAAGGAAGGTGTCCTTGTAGCCGAACCACTATAAATACTCGCGTTGTGGTTTTGTGCTTCTTACTCTTATCTTTCATTACATGCTCTATATGTTTGTTTATCAACATCCAACACACACATCAAAATAGATTGACATAAGTTGATCTAAGTAAATTAAAAGGAAGTTTTAATTGGCAAAACTATTCAACCCCCCTTCTAGTTTTCCACAATGTTATCAGTATTATTAGTCATATGTTGATTAACCCCTGAATCTATGATCCATCCCAAATGATAAGTCACACCCTTAACATTTATCTTAGCACAGAAAAATTGATAAATATGTTGGTTAAAAAACACATTGCAGTTAAAAAAAGGAACAAGAACTACTACCTGCCATACTAGTATGAGCAGCAGAACAGGTTTTATCATTCAAAAGATTCATCAACTTCATAACCTGCTCATTAGTGAAAGAAACAGTTCATGTATTCTTAACATCACCATTTAGAATAGGCATACACTTAACCTCAGAATTATTTGTTTTACCAACATTAAAACCAGTTGAAGGTTTCAAGTTAGGATTCTTTTTAAAACCAGGAGGATAACCAATCAGCTCAAAACACCTTTCAATAGTATGCCCTTTCAAACCACAATTTTTACACAACAAATTGTCATAATTCCCTCTATTACCATTATTATTTCCAGACCTATTATTATTAAAATTGTTCATGTTATTACCATTAGGCCTAGAAACAAAAGCAGATATTTGAGGTTTTTCAGTTTTAGCAGAAGTAGAAGGAATCCCCCTATGGGATTCTTCTCTAGAAACAATCACAAAGGCATCTTTAACTTCAGGCAAAATTTCCCTAGTTAGAATAGAGCTTCTAATAGGTTGGTAGATATCATCCAAACCCATCAGAAATTGCATAAGTTTTAACAGTTTAGCATGATCAACTAACTCTATTCTAGCATCACAAACACAATCAGGAAGCTTTGTTAAAGTATCAAACTCCCTCCACAGGGAGTTCAGTTTATGAAAATATTCAGACACAGGCAAACCTCCTTGTTTAAAGGAGTTAATCTTTTGCATCAAGTTAAAAACCACAGAACCATCAATTCTATCATATGTATCCTTTAAATCTTTCCAAACAGATGCAGCAGAATCAGAAAAAACATGCCCAAGATACACATCTTGAGATAAAGAACTCAACAACCAATTCAACACAACAGAATTACATCTATCCCATTGTGCCTCTAACAATTGACTAGCAGCATAATTAGTTCTAACACAAGTACCATCAAGAAATCCCATTTTATTTTTAATCTGCATAGCCAATTTAATAGCACTAGAGCAAACTCTATAGTTCTCAACACCAGACAATTTCCCAGTAACAATAGATGCACAATTAGAGTCATTAGGATGAAGATGCAAATGATTACTCTGATCCAAACTACTAATCATAATAGCCATGATGCAAAACAACAAACTAAACACACAGACCAGACAAGAAAACAAACAAAAAACCCTAAACTCTAGCTACATCTAAGATCCCAATCACAACTTCCAACAAACCAAACCTATCCTCCTTCGACCTATAAAACCAAAAACAACTATACTAAACACAACACACACCCAGATACTTCCTAAGTCAAGCTCGTAGACTGTGACTGGTCAGAGCAGGTATTCATACCACTCTTGGTGGCAGATCAAGATGTTAACCAGTCCGTTTACGCCCACTACACTTAACTCAGAAATATCTAAGAGAAGAAAAAATATACTTACAGTGCTTATAAAAAAACCAGCAGCGGAAAAAAAATACCAAGAATTAGCCCAAGAACCACACAATTCCCAGTACAGCAAAAAACCCCCAAATTAGCAATTAGGGTTTTTTCCAATCGAACCAAGAAACCAACAATTGATCCAAGAAATCAACAATTGGTCTCAAGAAATACCACAAATCACCAGCAATTGCTCCAATTAACCACGAGAATCAAAACCCCCAAAAATTAGGGTTTCAAGAGAAAACCCTAATTCTTGAATTAAACTTCAAGAACTCCAATTAACCACAACCGTAACCAGATCCAAGAATCACAGACTTGAATCGATTGATTCAAATCAAGATCCCCAAATCAAACCATAATCAGAACCTAGGGCTCTGATACCATGTAAAAATGGTATCAAAACAACAAGAACACAAGGTGTAATCACCCAACCAACCACCCCTTGGTGATATTTATCTTTTATTATAACAATAAACACTGATAGCTTGTCCCCAACACGGATGCAAGCAAACAATACAACTGAAACAATATGACAGTCCCTCTATAAGGTGTTGTCTACAAAACTCATACACTAAACCTGAACCCAATACAGCCCAGAAACTGAAACAAACTACTAACCAAGATCAAGAGGATCTTAATACAAAACCAGATTAACAATTACAAACTAGTGAAACAATAAACTAAAAACCAATATCAAGATGATAATCGCCAGAGAGACTAGAGAGATGAAAACTAGAGATGTGTGCAAAGTTATGAAACCCTAGAGAGATAAGATCCTTTTATAGCCTCAGATGTTTCACTTTAACCCCTGCACAATATAAACTAAACAATACTGGCAAAAACATTAAGTGTTAAGAAAACTAATATAAAATATTTACCAAAGTAGTCCTTATTCTTTCATAAGATTGTTATTTCAACAGGTTGTAAAGTCTGAATCTGAATGAAATCTTGTTGTTTGTTTTTATATAATTGCCTGAATGATTTTGTCTGTTTTTTGAATTTATATATTAAGTCATCTCAATGCTATGAACAAGTAGCTTGTGCCAATATAAAACAAAACATTTTTAACTCAAACAAGTGCAAAAAAAACTAGGTGTACATTTTATAAAACCAATTTTTGTTAACATGATCTATATAATTTTTAATATGTAATATGGTGTTTTTATTTAAAAATAACTATTGACTACGGGTAACTGTCGTTTACTTTGACCTCGTACCTTTGTAGCATTATCAACTAACGTCTTTATATTTTCGTAGCACCAATTTTTCTATAGCTTTTATCTGAATTAGTTTAATATTGCCCATCACTTTGTTTAAACTCAAACTTAATATTTTCGCTATTTATAAAGTTATTGTAACGAAAAACATAAAACTAAAAAACATTTTTGCCGAAAAATTTAATACAAGGCACCTCTGTCGTAACGCACGAGTGTGATAATTTACTAGTTACATTAAAATGCAACAAAACAATACATGTTATAGTTTTCATTCAATGGATACAAAATCAAACTACCCATCCAATATTCTAATCCTATCCACAAAGCAAAAGTACTGTATTTTCTTCCATATGTTCTAAATTATAACATCATCACCATCACATTCAATCTTTATAACGGGAGACCCTATTCCTAAACCCTTTTAACAAAATCCATTTTTTTCTATTTTTTTTTCTTTTTTCTTATACTTAAAAAAAAAAAAAAAAAAAAAAAAAAAAAAAAAAAAAAAAAAAAAAATTCCAATCTTTAACCAACCATACATCACAAAATCATTTAAAACTAACTCAAAATAACAATAACAAGAATCACAAACAATCGTCCACTTGCAACATCTTAACCATCATTAACACCTTTATAAACAAGAAATAGCAAAAAAAAAAAAAATAAAAAAAAAAATAACCCACATACACAATCTGAAATCTTTATATACATGAGTTCACATACTTAAAAATCTAATCAAACAACATTGATTCAAATAAATAGAAAAAACAACCTTACTGTTGTAAGTGGGTGAAGGGTTTTGTGGGTGTGGATAGATTATAAGGGTTTGGGTTGTGTGAAGGGTTTTGTAAAGGTTAAAAGGTAGTAAGATATAATCACCACATCTTAGTGGGCAAGACATTTTAGATCTGGCTGTGTCTAACTCATTGGAGAAAAACAAACAAGCTAAATGTGATCGCGTCTGACTGGTAAGATGTCAGACGCTAGTAAGACCTTTTTGGCAAAAACAAACAACACCTTAGTAATACACATTTGTTAGCCATGATTTCGAATATTTTCTTCCCTGTAACAAATGCCATTTTTATGATGAAATTGATACTGTAAAGGTTTAAGAGAGAAATGCTGAAGCTATCTTACATTCTTACTATGTCAAAAGACTGTATAATTTTGTCAAAGAATTCAGATTGTTATGTTTCATCAAGTAGGCCAGGTATGTACAACACTTTTACACAGGCCAACCATTTTGGTTTGTTGACATTGATATTATACATACACTTTCATTAAAAACATAATTATGTTTATTTACTCTGTAGTATTATCTCCTTTTCATCTTACATGATATCACATGGCCCTTTGATACGTGGCAGCTGCTTAAGCTGGTTGGATGAATGGTTAGACCATTCATGCGGTTATTTCCACTAATCCTAAGTATTAGTTCATGTTCAGCCTATCGTTTTATTGCTACAATACACATTTGGTCATCAATCAGGAACTAACTCTGATCGTCCAAGAGTTCTACTGGGAGGATTTCTAATTAGAACACACAACTATACTAATATTAATTGTCTTTTGGTTTCAAAACTAACTTGGGGTGATGGAACGGGATCTAGACTTTTATTTGATGTTCCTCTGTCATCTTATGTAAAAGGTGTTGTAGGATTAGCTTGAGCATAGTTTGTTAGGTGGTTTGACTCTAGTTTGTGCTGCTGCTTGTTTTTATCTTTCCATTAGGCCGTCTATGTTTTTTTGCTATTTTTTGCGGTCGGATGGGATTGTTATAAGAGATACTTGGGTTTTGCAGATTGGGTTGTCGTTTTATAGTGATGCATATGCGTTTAAAGGGTGTGGTAAAGTGGTGATTGCTCCTGGAGGGGAATGCTGATGTCAAATGTGATCTTGACAAGGATAATATTAGAGGGTTGTGGCTTTGATGAATTTGTTGTTTGTTGGGCATTCAATCGTGGTGTTAATATTGTGATTTCTGATAATGGGATTACTGAATTGTAACAAGGCGAGGACAGGTGAGCTTCTGATGACGGCTCAAATTGAGTCTGATCATATGCTGATGCGCACTTTTCCCGTATAGGTTTACTATTGTGGTTAGTTCCCTCTTTCCTGTGAGATCCTGCAACATGTTAATAAACTTTAGCGGGACTACTGGAGTAGTTACTAGTCTCAATATCAACGGCTTCATCTTTGTTTGAAGACCTGCAGGAATACTTTGACCGTCAATACCGCATATCTCTTATTTACCAGCATGCACCTGTGCCTATGATCTACAGCATTACAGAAATTGCAGTAAACAAGTGTATAATAGACTCTCATTCCAATGTGCACATATATTCAAAATTTTGAAACCTAGAATGACGAGAAGAAAGTTGAAAATTTCGGCTACCAAACCTTTTAGCTGTTATTATTAAGTTATGATAAGATCAAAAGGAGCTAGCATATAACTGTAGTGAAGTATTGTATATTTTGTGATTTAGATTAGAATTAGATGGTAGTCATGGACAAAAAAGTTGTAGTAGTAAGTCAATGGTTGTGCTCTTCATTCCAAACAAGCAGTATCAGTATCAGTATCAGTGACTCCCAAGTCCCAAGAGTACAATTAGTCCTATTAATACTCACCCAAAAAGAGTTTTACTTGCTCTGGTTTGTTTACAAAAAAAATGTTTCTTGAATAGTACGTCTTACAAAATAGGTGTCGTCCGTTGGTGCTCGGTCATGATGGATGGATCATGTATGAGTATGATAGGGAAAATGAAACTGCGCGCAGTGATCCTTGATATGATTTATGTTGACATTATATTGTTTCCTAATATTGAGTAAATAACACTTACTGGAGGTGGAAAAATGTGGCCAAAAGCAAAAAAGATGGGCTAAATGGGCAAATTTTTAAAAGATTTGGGCACATTTAACCTCATTTTTTTTTGAAATGGGCACATATAGCACATTACAACAACAACAACAAACCCAATCCCGCCGAGGCAGGGTATGGGGGAGGTAAAATGTAGACAGATCCTACCCCTACACCAGGGTAAACCCGTGGGTAGAGAGACTGCTTCCAACGAGACCTCCGGCAAGTGCATGTGTGCAGGTGCGATAGTAAATAAATAAGAACAAATGACATAAAACAATATGCAAAACGCAGACAAAGAAAGCATACCGAAACAAGAAAACATAGCATAAAGGGAAGAAAGAAACCGCGCTCAAGCACACGCAAAGTAGGCAACATCAAAGCGCAAAAAAAAAAAAAAAAAAAAAAAAAAAAAAAAAAAGAGCCAAGGCACACAAAAAAGCAGACCAACTAAAGGGGGCAGCACAGAGCAAAGCAAAACAACACATGGGCCAAAAGCTAAGGCAAAAAACATGAAACACCTAAACCAAAACGCATGGAGCAAGAAAAAGAAGGTAAACCTAAGGGGGAACAACAAAGCAACACAAACCACGCACGGGGCCTAAAGCTACGGCAAAGCAAAGGAGAGGCCACAAAACCAAAAACGCAAAGGGCAAGGAAAAAGGGACAACTAAAACCCAAACAACCTAAAGAAACACAGAGCACCTAGCAAAACTACCCGCAAATCCTAATTCTATCCCTCCACCCCTTCCTATCTGAGATCATGTCCTCGGTCAATCGAAGCTCCATCATGTCTAGCTTAAGTCTATCCTCCCACCTGAGATTGGGTCTACCCCTCCTCCTCACGTCATAAACTACTAGCGCTTCGACCCTTATAACTGGCGCTGACTGTGGCCTCCTCATGACATGACCGAACCACCTCAGCCTTCCTTCTCTCATTTTTGAAACAATATTCCCGACCTCAAGTTTTGTTCTGGAAACTCCCTTCGGGATCATGTCAAGCAAGGTTTTACCACAAGTCCATCTTAGCATCCTCAGTTCTGCCACCTCTACCCTGTAAGCATGAGCCTTTGATACGGGCCAACATTCAGAGCCATACAAAATAGCAGGTCTAATCGCCACCTTATAGAATTTTCCCTTTAACTAAAAGGGGATGTTCCTGTCACAAAGAACTCCTGACGCCGCCCTCCACCTCGCCCACCCCGCTCTAATCTAGTGAGTTGCGTCCTCATATATCCTCCCTAATTTATGTATAATCGATCCCAAGTATCTAAAAGACTCCTTGGGTGGCAGGATCTGGTCACCGATATGAATATCAATTTGTTCGTGGTGACCTGTCTCGATCCTCCCAAACTCACATCTCAGGTATTCAGTCTTCTCTCTGCTTACCCGAAGACCATTATCTTCAAGAGCCTCCCTCCAGTGCTCAAGTCTGATGTTTAACCCTTCCGCTGATTCTGCCACCAACACAATGTCATCTGCAAAGATCATGTTCCACGGGATGCCCTCTTGTACCCCTCGAGATAACTCATCTAGAATCAAGGTGAATAGGTAGGGACTAATGGTGGATCCCTGGTGGAGCCCAACTTCTACAGGGAAAAACTCTGAGATCCCCACCGTGGACCGTACACGAGTCTTAGCTCCCTCGTACATATCCCTAATGACTCTCACATATCTCTTTGGAGTTCCTCTGTCGATAAGCGTTCTCTAAATCAACTCGAGCGAGACAATATCATAAGCCTTTTCAAGATCAAGGAACGCCATATGCAAGTCCTTTTGTCTTTCTCTATACTTCTCCATGAGACTTCTGAGAAGGTGAATAGCCTCAATCGAGGACCTTCCTGGCATAAAACTAAATTGGTTCTCGGACACCATCGTTTCCCTTCTCAATCTTCTCTCAATAACTCTCTCCTAAAGCTTCATGGTGTGGCTGAGAAGCTTAATGCCCCTATAGTTGCTACACTCTTGAACATCCCCCTTATTCTTGTAGATTGGGATGACTTCACTGACTCTCCATTCTTCTGGCATCTTATCCCCGGAAAACATCTTGTTGAAGAGGCAGGTCAACCAATCTAACCCCATATCCCCCAGACACCTCCAAGCTTCTATGGGGATTTGGTCCGGCCCTACCGCTTTGTTTCTTCCTATCTTCTGTAGTGCGACCTTCACTTCTGGTTGACTAATCCTCGAATAGTAGCACTCTGTTCGTTGGCTAGGGTTCTCTTGTTTCGCGCTGCCTTCAGCACTTCCTTCATTGAAAAGAGAGGAGAAGTACTCTCCCCATCTTTTCCTAATATCCTCTACGTTCACAATGGTCCATCCTCCTTCATCTTTGATATACTTTACGCATCCCAAGTCCCTCCTTCTTCTCTCTCGGGCTTTAGCAATCCTGAAAATATCGTTAGCCCCCTCTTTGGAGTCCAATCTCTTATACATATCCTCGTACGCCTTGTCCTTTGCTAGAGCTACTTCCTTTTTCGCTTCTCTATTAGCTACTTTATACCTCTCTTCTGTCGAGGAAATGTCAGCTTGGCGACCCTCTCGGCACAAAAGAAGCTCTCTGAACCTAGATTGTTTCTCCGCGACTTTGGATTGCACTTCCTCGCAGAACCACCAAGATTCCCTGTTGCCCTGTTGGGACCTCGCTTGTGACAACTCGTAATTTCAGGTCATTTCTCAACTTTACTATTCATCTCGGGAATTTACTATTTACATATCAATATTCATCATTTTACTATTCATCATTTTTTAAGTCGGTTTGAGACTTTGAAAGGTTATTTCAAAATCTTACTATTCATAAAACACTATTCATCCAGGAGAAAAATCACTATTCATGATTCACTATTCATCATTTTTCGTAAACTAGGTTTACGAGTATCAAATACGCGTAACCTGGAGGGTTAAGCTGCGTATTCATGGAACATCATTGAGGACATTTCATATAGACTATAATTAGTCTACATATCATCAGTAACATCATCTTCATATTAATTTATGCATGGGTTTGCATATTTCATTAACGTATGTTTATTTATTAAATAAACGCTATCGCACGATCATTTATTTTAAATAATTGATCCGACACTTCCGACAATTGTCCTGATATATTTTTATACTCATTTAAGACTATAAAAATTATATTATTAGTTTACCCGATGTTTTGAATTTATTTTGTATATATATATATATATATATATATATATATATATATATATATATATATATATATATATATATATATATATATATATATATATATATATATATATATATATATATATATTCTTATATTATATATATATATATATTTACGACGGTTTACGTAATGTCGATACAATAATTATATAACCACCCGTACTTTTACGACTATTAAATTAACTATAAACTTTTATTTATTATCACTTTTACACACCTCGATAAACCCACGACTCATTTTAAATATTAAGATTGAGTATGATGATAAGTTTTAACATTTTTATGAGCATTATATTTTTACGTTACCTGATTTGGATTTTCGTAACTTCAAGGTTTAACATTTGTAATAACCGGGATCAAACTATACCCGCTACACCCGAGACTTAGCTACTAAGGCTAGCAAAATATCTTTGAACTCTCTTTTATACCAAACCGACTCCATTCACTTGTATATATCTGCTCTTTTTGTTTCTTTCAGTTAGAACACAGACAATGAGATAAAATTGACTCATCTCTTCCTCTCCCCTACCTTACTGCCTTACACCACCCATCGCCTCACCACCTCTGCCACACCGCCACAAGCTGCCACCATCACCAACATCAACACCATAAGGGTGGTCCGTTGTGGGTTGTGTTTGATCTCTGGTTGACAAGAAACCGCAAGGGTTTTGTTGATTTTGAGTTGGTTTTGGTTTGAGTAGTCACTACCACAGCTCTCCTTCATCACCATCTCTAACTTCCTCTTGGATTTGGTATGTTTACACGTCTAAATCTATCCTTTATTTCTCCTTTGTTAAAACCGATTATCAAAACATTAATAATATAGTTTTCGTGGGTTAAAACAACTTTTCTTGAAATCGTGTGGTAAAGATTAACAAAAGCTGTTTTGTTTTGTCTTTCGGTTCAGGCCGATCACAGGCCACCCAAAAGGGTGTTGGTTTTTGCGCGTCACAGCCCGAAAGGGTGTTTATTTGTGGGTTCACAACAGTTAACACAAAGGGTGTGTTTGTTTCTATGCGAGTCAGCCACAAAACCACCCGTGGTGGTATTTATTTGGCTTGGTACACGGCAGCCCCGAGGGGTGTCGTTGTTATTGTTTGCTGCCCAAATAGGGCATTTGGTTCTGCTTATTTTCGACCCATACATCAGCCCCAAAAACGGTGCGTCTGGTTTATTTGTTTCTGACCACACAACAGCCAACAAGGGTGCATCTGGATTGTTCATATTGACCCACACCACAGCCCATAGAGGGCGTTTGGTTGCTGCTATAACAGCAGCCCCAACAAGGGTGCGGTTGATTTGATTCTCGGCTCAACCACATCTTGAAGGGCGTTGGTTTTCCCTCATTCGACCACATCACCACAAGGGTGGTAGTTTGTGTACAAACACCCGAATGGTGTTTGCATTCTTACTCTCGAGTCAACAAGAAAACCCGCGAGTAGTGTAAATTAAGGACTGTTTCAGGTCAACAGCTAAATCGAGTTGGTGTGCAGTATTTTTGGCTTATGGCATACTGGGAAATCACATTCTTAGATAGATATATGTCTTAGATTCATGTGGTGAATTGGATGGGTTATCAACTCCTCCGGATGAGGGAGTTATGGCAATTTTACGATTGCTAGTCAAATCTGTAGCATCATTTGGAAAACGAGTTAAACTCCAGGTTAGTACTCTAAAATGTAGGATAGGAAAGCTAATCTCAGTAGTGTACATCTAAATCTAACTTCTCCAAGTGGAATCACTTTAATAGCTATCACGGTTTGGGAAAAACGTTAAGATTAGTGTTTCGTAGGAAAAGTTGGGACTGCTGCAGACCAACAGTATAGATGGATTAATTGCAGAAAACTTTTGGCCTAAGAAGGTCTATATTATTTGATGTTATTATGGAAATAAGTTTAAGGTACATGTGTTGAATTGGATGGGGTGATATCTCTTCCGGATGAATGAGATATGGCCATTTTATGGAAAAATGTAAATTCTGGAGCTGCTGTTGGAAAACATGCTTTGCTCCAGATTTTTGTACAGTAGGCTTGGGTTTTAAAACATGGTTCAACACTAGACATTATAAGCTTTCACCTCCAATTGGTTTCAACTTGATAGCTATTATAGAATAGTATTTATGACCAAAACCGTAAGCGTTAGAATTTCAGCGAACTTTCTGGTTAAAGCTATAGTTAGTAAAAACTCATTTCCCGTTGATTGGTAAATGATTTGATTGAATGGCCTAATGTTTTGGAAACTAGACTTAAGTATATTTCCAGGGGTGAAAACCCCATCCTTGTATCTTTTATAGGTTAAGAGATACGATGGTGTGAAGTTGACTAAAATTCAGCAACATGGTTTTTACGTCTATTCTTGAGAAATAAAAGTGTGATCAACTAAGTAAAAGTTAAAGATGGTTAAGCAATACTTATTAGACTTACTTAAAGGATTTGGATAATACGGATTGAGACATGACAAATTGGACTTGTATCGTTTGGACAAAACTAGACTTATCGGACTCATAACGGATTATATATATTGGACAATACATATATTTGATATCAAACATTGGACTTGTATTGGACAAGCTTATTAGACTAATATTGGATTAATATTATTTGGACTTAAGATATCGGATTAAGAACTTTGGACACATTGAACTTGAATTGGATTTAAGTTATTATCGGGCTAGAGCCCAATTGACTTGTTTTGTCATTATCCTCTCGCCTAGAATTCACCCGTCAATACTTTTGTGACTCGTTTTCTTGAGACATTTTGTCTATTCTTTTACTTCATAATATATGGGATATATATATATATATATATATATATATATATATATATATATATATATATATATATATATATATATATATATATATATATATATATATATATAGAGAGAGAGAGAGAGAGATTGGTTCATTTAAAAAGTTAATCTCAAGAGAAAAGTGAGAGAAGTGATTTCATCCATTAGATCATCCTCCCTTCCCTTTTTTTTTTCCTTCCTAACTCAAGGGGCTTATTTGTTACTTTTTTTATTTGTCAAGGGTTGTTTTTGTAACTTTTAAATTTTCTTATTACTAATGTCAAAAAGGCCCCAATATAGATTCACCGTGACTGAGATTTTTTTTCCTGCACATGTACACATAAGATAGAATTACTTTTTATTCCGATCTACCATTTGAATGAACAAATTAGATAGACAATATTTTCTATACAACATAAAGTCATTCCCAGGTCTTAAAAAAAACATTATATTGAACATTTTTACATAGCATAACACACTTTAAACCATCATATTCAAGTCTGTTAGATCATCCATCTTCCCGACTTCTTTTCTTGACACGGTTGCAGGATCTTGGACCTTTTCGTGCCTCTGCAGCTGCTTTTGAGACCTCTGCAGTTGAGCAAATGTAGATGCAACTTGAGATCCCGATAGCCCCGCAACTTCTTCATCATTTGACTTTTCAATCAGTGACGATTCCTTATCTTCGTTATGATTATCAATCTGAATTGCAGACCGTAAATATTTTTTTGGCGAATCACCTTTTGCATCTATTAGACGTGTATTTCTAATGCATAAATCATACTAAACCATTTTATTAAAAATAACTAGAATATCACTTATTTAAGAAATAAAACCTAAAACAAAAAAGTGTTTTGAGTCGAAGCAAACCAAAGTAGCTCGATTAACACCTTAAGTTCTACCCATTTTGACCCGTTAGACAACATGCCATTTGGCCCCCTTCTGTTGGTAACCAACGAGCAAAATCATACCAGCAGAGAATGCCACACTTCGTA
This sequence comes from Chrysanthemum seticuspe, assembly GCA_019973895.1. Lineage (NCBI taxonomy): Eukaryota > Viridiplantae > Streptophyta > Magnoliopsida > Asterales > Asteraceae > Chrysanthemum > Chrysanthemum seticuspe. The sequence goes on from BPTQ01000006.1 coordinate 345,686,986, forward strand.
GTGAGACCATATATTTATAGCTTTAACGTTTAAGCAGTCAAATGAAATAAGTCACATGCCTTAATATACTTTCATTCAGTTCCATATGGTGTACTCTTCCATTTTCTAAAGTAAATTTGGTTTTATAAAATTTTGCAGGCTTGGGAAGGATGGGCTTAAGACTTATTGTATGGAGAATCTAAAAACAGTTGGTGCTTAGGGGTTTGTCCTTGGCTAAAGAAATCTAATTTCTAAACTTTTTATTATGTTTCCGTAGAGATAAAATTTACCTTTTGCCAAAAAAAAATTTATATGAAGTATCATCAATGAAGACCCTAGATAACTGACATGATCTATTACTTAATGAAGTAAAAAAATTTCCATTTTAACTGAATATACCCATCACAGAAAACTGACCATGCTTTGATAAGATAATAGGCGTAACCTGTGAGATAAAAAAAGGTCATTTCTGCCAATCAGTTCCAACTTCACACAAACATACGACCAAGAGCAGCAACCTTCAAGGCCTTGCACCTATAGGGTCAGTCACCATGGTTTAAATTTATGCATGCATCATGAGTTCCCATTTTGGAAATCTCAAAAGAAAATGATAAAAAAAAAAACAGTTAAACTGCATATAAAACAACTTTAATCAACAATAATACACATCTGAATCATGAAGTTTCCATGAAATGCCGTTCACGACACATTTTCTTTTAAGCTATTTTTTTTGTTGTTGTAACAGTTTAACCAATTTGATCCATTATAGAGGAATACAATCGGCCGGTTCATATGTAAATGGGTCGAAATAGCGTCTCTAATGTGAAACCACAACAAATACTAAGGAGTTTACTAGTAATTAACGTTGTACCTACCTTTTCAATTCGTTTTGATGAATATCTGTGGAGATTCTGCATTAAAGGTTGGAAACGAATCAGATTTGGTGTAAATCCAGAAACAAAAGGACCATGAGAAGCATATACACAAGCCGAATCCAATGCAGTACGCACAACATCTCTAGAATAGACATCTTTAGCACTTTTTTTTTGTTTACGTCATCCAAAACAATTCCAGAATCACTAACCTCACCACAATAAGTTTTTATTTTTAAACCCGAGCCCTAAATCCCAATCACCCAATAGATCATATAGCCACGCCGACTGCTCCTCCAAACGAAAACTCGTCGACATATATTTCTGATGCCGCGAACGAGAGACCTCATCTTTGAAAGTGGCTAAAGAGGGCGAATCAAGAGAATGTGCCCGTGACATATATAGTTGAACAAATTCCTACACAAACCATAAGAAATTATATAAAAACATTAAAAAAAAACATGATTCATATCTGCAGATAAATATTTTCCTTAACAAGTAAAGTACTGATCTCCATTTGAAATTTTGCTGCAATCTGAGTAAACAAAAAAGGATCACAAATATGTTACTCACAATTGTAAACTAGAACAACAGTATTTCATTAGCCAATCCCAAACACCCCATAAAAACAAGCACATTTCACAACCAAATCCTGCATTCTCAATCCATTAGGCGCAACAATTACTTGTATATCATTTATACTTTTTACTACTTTTACCCACAACATCAATGATAATAACGGCAAATGTCTTGTGATTATCATCACTAAAATGTTCAAATACAGTAGATAGAAAACAAGTCAAATGTCATCTGAAGTTTATGTTACAATCCTAAACCTCATAAAACATTCTTTAATACACTAACTAAAACTTAAAATTTTGGACAAAATTGATTCGAGTAAGGTGAATCCAACCCGAATTGCACAAAGAAATCTCATTTGACCCGTTACCCAACCTAGTCACTTTCTATGTCTATGTGTCATATCATACGGCAGGGATGCCAGTTGAAATGAAAGAAATACAACAGATGCAATAACAAGAAATACAACAGATGCAATAACACTAGTTTCAACCGGAACCCATTTTGACCCGTTACTCAAATTACATGGACAATCATTAAAATCATGTACCTGGCCGCAAGAAGATTGTTAGATTCACCACATGCAAAAAGCCATCTCATCCATCACACCACACGGGGGTCCAACAACTGAGTTTTCTACCTGTAAATACCGATATGGTCTGATTATTGCACAACCAGGTCATCCATATATGCAGCCACCTTCAGGCACTCAGCAATATCGTCCAATGGGTCAGCCCGGCCAGTTTTCCCAACCAATGCAACAGATGCCTGCAAGACCAGGTCAGCCTGCTCCGTCTTCGCAACCAATGCCCATGTCGTATATGCAGCCACCACAGTACCAGAACCCTGCGGCTGGTCCTTGAGTACCTCATTCTTCATATCATGTATGGCACTCTTCTCCTTTAACGGTTAATGTGTTTGAGTGTGTTTTCCTTTGGAATATGTATAATTATTTTCTTGTCTCAGTTCACTGCACCGCCATTTGGGCAACCAACAAATGTGTCTTCTCAATTTCATGCTCTCTCATAGATGCACACACCTGTTGCCCCAACTGGCGGACAACTAGGGATGCCTTCTGGAAACCAAGGTCCGGGTAATGTTACTCCGGTGCCACCGTGCCACAACCTGGACAGCAGCCTTCAACTACCGCTCCCACAAATCAGGTATGTATATGTTATTCATATTGTGGCTGCTTCATTTATTTGATTATCCATGGTTGAGGTAGTGAATTAAAGGCACTATAGCATAGACCCTAGTGACTGTAGATTCTTAAATTGTTCTGGTGTCTTTTTATAGCACACTGGCATGAGTGTCAATGTATTGCCTAGGAGATGTTTTTGGTCAAAACTGTGTGTTAAAGAGTCCATGTTTTGTTGGTTGAGAAGTGTGTCTTGCCAAGAAGAGCAACCTCTTTTAGTTCTCACTTTTCAGTGACACAAGGTTCGTTGTATACATTTTAATTTTGGATGGTGGCTGTCAAAGGTGTTTTGCATGCCTTTCTAGACGCCAGGAGAGCTTCAGTTTCATGCTTTCTCTAAGGTTTTTGTGGATGATTTTGTGTTAGACGACTCTAATGCGAGCTCTGATGACAATCGGTCACACAATAAGTAGACCTACTTGGGTATTATAACTTTATAATGTGTTTAAAACTAAACAAGTGGCGGCACATTATTTTTACAAGAAATCGGAAGGTGTGAAGCAGGTTTACGGGTGGTATATTCGTGGGTTGAGGCCTCTCTTTTGTGTTTCGTTTTCTGCCTACTCAACCCAAAAGGAAACCTTGAAAATCATTCTATATGAGCCATGTATAATCATAAGTAAAGTCATGCAAAACTTAACCAATCATTTATTCTAATCCTAAACATGAAGCTGTTAACACTTATTCGAATGAAGCTATAAAACTGTGGGACTTTAATCATAATGTGTTACCAATGAATGTGTTCTATGATCAGCTTTGTTAAGCCTAAAAAACTTACTAAGCGTGATGTAGGATAAACATATATGCGTGTGACCAAAACTGATAATGTATATATATATGATTTCTAGGGTCTTGAACATTATGGGTCGAATAATATAAGAATGCTTGCATGCTCGTAGTCGTTTTGTTAATAAACTAAATATCGTGTAAAGGGTCAAGTATATATAAATCGGTATGGAGATGAATGCGTGTGTTTTGCTTGACCGAAGAACCGTAAGGGAAAAATGGATGCACTAATATCTAACTTGTTTATGCACTAATCATACTCATAGATGCCCTAATATCTACCTTTTGATGCACTAATCATACTCACAGATGCCCTAATATGTTCATCGATGCACTAAATAACAAACATATGCACAAGTAGTTCCAACAATGCACTAAACATAACAACAGATGCCCAAGTAGTTCCAATGATGTAATAAACATACACATTGATGCCTTAATATGTCTAAAGATGCACTACACTAGTCATACTCAATGATGCCCTAACTTGTTCTTCGATGCACTAAACATACAAACAGATACCCAAGTATTTCCAACGATGCGCTAAACTTACAAATGGATGCCCTATTATGACCAATGATGCACTAAACGTACATACAGATTCACTCATTCACTAAACATACATACTGATGCCTTAATATGTTTGATGATGCACTAATAGGTGTCGTAATACATTTATTGATGCACTAATCAAACAAACACATGCCCTATTTTAACATTAGACTCTTAACATACTAAGAGATGTTGTAACACATTTTTTTGATGCACTAATTATACAAACAAGTGTTGTAACAAATCGATTGATGCCTTAATTATACTAACACGTGCACTAACTCTTATTTTAGATGCAATAATCAAACAAACAGATGCCTAATTTATAACGTGATGATATTATCTAACAGATGTCGGAACACATTTTTTGATACACTAATCAAACAAACAGATGCCCTAACTTACAAGATGATGCTCTTACCATAGTAAGAGATGCAATAACATGAATCAGGATGCACTTATTCAGACAAACTAATGTTGTAACATATTATTAAGGCATATGCACTAAATTGTAATTTAATTTATACAAATGCTTTAATATGTAATTTCATTCAACAATAAAAACAACTATTTTATAACTGACACAATGATGCACTAAAATAACATATAAATTAATAAAACCTATAATTAAAAACTAACTTTTTTTTCTAATGAATGGAATTAGGTCGCTTGCTATCCTTAAATTTTTGAATATTGATGATTGGAGTGTATGTTTCTGATTGGAGTGTGTGTTTCTGAATGGAGTGTGTGTTTCTGATTGGAGTGTGTTGGTTTTTGATCGAATTTGTGTGTGATTTATGATTAGAATATGTGTTTTTTGACCGGTGCTGGTGTGACAGTGATGGTGGCGACGGTGGTGGTGATGATGATGGTGGCGATGGTGGTGGTGGTGACGGTGCAGGTGGTGATGGTGGTGACTGTGAGTATGTGTGTTATGAGTCGGTGTCTGTGATATCTGGATTAATAAGATGGAAACTTCCTTCTTTTTAGTTTTTTTCTTTCTTTACCCTGAAGTTTCAATTGTTATCAAAATCTACCCTGCAACTTTTTTTCTCGCTTTTCTATCTAATTATACTTTTCTCTAGAACCGGACTCTATATATATATATATATTATGCTTTGCCATGAGTTGTACTTCGAGTCTATGATTTCATACCACCACACGAATGATGAAACTAAACATTTTACAAACGTTGATACGAAACTTCCACGAAAACTAAAACGTATTACCTTTTGAAACTTATACGCATCGATTACTATTCGCGTATTATATTTTGAGACGAGTTTATATTCATTAGGTTACGCTGACTCCGTATCATTGCGCCATACTTCTTTATACTGTTCTGCTATACTTCTTGACAATGTTGCATTACTTATGTCACTACACTCTAAGGTGAGTTTTCATAGCCCCGATTTATTCAAGTTTTTACTTTATTTCAAACCTACGGGGGAGAATACATTGCACATCATTTTTATTATGATACCAAGTATATCAAATTCATTTACATTGCTTAAGTTACTTCATTGCCAATTGAATGTCCCCATATCAGAAATCATGAACCGTTAATTACTGGGTAAGCGAGGGTGAGTGGATAGATCTATCGAGGGTGACTCCTCCATCTGGGTTGGTGGATTCCAACTGGTCAAACGGATGCATTTCATTTAATATCATTATTTGAGTTGTTTGACAAAACACTCTGTTGGGGCGAACATCATGATCAGTCTAGCTTCGGTGTCATGTGCTTATAGCAATTGTAACATTTTTACGTGACATATTTGTCATACATGGCCTATACTTGTGGTAGTCGTATAAAACATTTACATAAACTCTATGAACTCACTCAACCTTTGTGTTGACACTTTTAGCAATGTATTTTCAGGTATCTAAGGCATATACTTCATGGCATGCATGTGGACTTATCATAGAGTCGCGGTGACGACGCGTCTCACTTGGGTTTTATGCACTTTAAAACATCGTTTGGATTGTAACAAACTTATTTCCGCACATGTCAATTTTCAATTGGGACCTATTTTTTGTAAACTCTGAATGTTTTTAATATATCAAACGATGTTCTTTTCAAACGACACTTTAGGTCGTTCAATATAACTGTGATTGTGATGCTATGACAGTCAACCCCCAGGAATTCCATTCCGCTGCAAAACAGGTAATTTGGGGGTGTGACAGATTGGTATCAGAGCTTCGGTTATAGAGAACTAGGTTGCATCATTGACCCTAGACTATAACTACATAATCATAGCATCTCATCATTTCATCATAAGTGCATATTTACTATACATGCGGTTTCATACGCACATTTTGTGAGTTATTTACTTTCATTTCAAAATCGATTGTCACATAGATGCCTTCAAATACCCATCCCATCATACTCACATCAGACTCCAACGTGAAGAATCACCTGTTGATTTCGATAAAAACAAACCGTCAAGCTATCTCACACAAGCTAGCCACTTGTGAATGACTAACCGTAAGAAACTTAAAACAGTTCATAAAATAAAACCAATAATAGAGAAGAAGTGTAGTATGTTGGGTAACTCAAACGTGTTAGGTTTGAGCACCGAGATCGTTCCGAACGAGGGTTGAATGAAATTTCCAACTCACGTCTCGATTATCGGGATTTGAATGAGAAAAGGGGATAATATGAAGTTATCTAAACTACGGGATAAGGAAAGCATAAGGAATTAAAATCTATGGGGAAAACCTAAGAATTACGGCAAACTACGCAATTCTACACTAAAACGCAAATACGGGATTAAAATGAAACGCGAATAAAAAGCAATTACGTCTAATCTAAATCCTAAAAATAACCTAAAATTACTTTTACTCTAAAAATGATATTAGAAAACTAATTATGAATTAAAGCTAATTTTTAGGAATTTTCTGGATTTTATTAAAATTAAAAACTAATTATTAACTATTAAAACTAATTTAAAATACTAAAAATTATGAAAATCAAAGGGAAAAATATGAAACTATTTTTATAAAATCTAAAATACCATAAGAGAATTTTCAAAACTTATTTTTTATTTTTCTGATTATTTTTCTATTTTCTACAAATTTAAAACTAATTAAATCTAATTTAAATTGTGAAAAATACCAAATAAAAGGGGAAAAATAGGGAAAAATATTTTTTATGCTTTTTATATTTTTCTTAAACTGGGAAAATTGAAAAATTATTTTTTTTGAACTTTTTCTTAATTATTTGCAATTAAAGCTATTTTAAAATGCCTAAAAACTGATTTTAATAAAGAAAAATAGTGAACAGTGACCAAAAATTATGAAAAACTCAGGAAAATTCTAAATTATTAATCTAAATCTATGAAAAATAAGAAATATGATGCTTGTGTGAGAGATATAAGGGCTGCAGTGTAAAATGATAGCAAATTAGCACTTTAGAATAAGCAAATAAGCACTAAAAGTTATCAAACTGTTACAGCAACTAAATTATACTAGAATAAGCTAAAATCAACTGATTACTTCTACTCCTAATCTCTGATAAGCAGTTCAACAAGATTTAATGCCAACTGATTTTTATTTAACAGCAGGTTCTGACCCACCTGTTTAAGCTACTGCACCAGCTAGTCTAAGAAACTTAAGTGAAAACCAGATATGTGGTCTTCAAGACCACCTAGCAAAGAGCAAATGGACCAAATATGAGACCCTAACTACTTGTATTGAACCTTGTGCAGTGTCTGCAAGATCTGAAGAAAACTGGTTTTGACATGAGTTTTGACTTTTGAAATCAGATTTGATACTTTGACTTTATTGAGATTTGATCCTCAAAAACAGATTTATAATGATGATTTAAGAAGAAATGAAATCAAATAATGTTATCCTATATGGATCTACACCTAATATGCAAACTCTCTTATTCAAACAGTTTCAGATATGCAAATGAGAACAAGAAAATGGTGATTTTAACTATAGATGAATGAAAGCTCAAATTAATAGCCTAAGTCTACTGAGTGAACCTAAATGCAAATATCTAAACCACTCCTATCCCATTTAGTAGCCTGCAACTCTGATATGTAAGCTAATCCAAACAGTCCTTCTGAGATAGTTTCACTAATTCTCAAGTATCCTACAAACCCAAGCTTAAACAACCTTCAAACCAGATTCAACTAACCATCTTACACCTATATGAAGCATTATCAATAGCACTAAGCAACTTGATGAACAGTTGACTATTAAGACCAAGCCAAGACTATGACAGTTTTAACGAGACATTTGCAAACTCACAAACTTGACTAAGAAACTTTAAATGTTGATTACTAAGGCTATAAAAACATCAATTGAAACCACAACTCTCAGATTCAGCTGTGCAAATGGACTAAAATCCAAGAATTAAGTATAAACCAAACACTCTTTCAAGTTCAAAAATGTAATTTAACATGATGACATCAACTAGTATTGCCCACAAATGAATTCAGAAACTCAAAAACCACTTAAAACTCAGCTATAAAATGATTTTAGAACAGAGATTAATCCAAAAACATTTTGACTAAAATGTTTGACTTTGTTTGACTATATTGGAAAACTGAAATTGAGAACAAGATCTGAGAAACTTCAAAATCACAGAAGCTTAGATAAGCTTCTGTGAGTCTTAACAACTAATAACACAAGCTTAAAAATCATATTAACAATCAAAAAATCAATGGCAGAAATTCATTAAACAAACTGAAAAGTAGATTTGCATTAACAAAAGATTGCTTACAACTTCAAAATGAAATTACAACTACTTAAAGATAAAAGAGCAATGACAGAAAATAAATGGTCAAAATCTCTCTAAGGCTTAAGAGATTGGACGAATTGCTCTTGTGACATGAATGGGTATATATAGCTGTAAAGAGAGGCCTTGGAGTCTTGGGATCCTTTTCAGAAGATACTAGAGTGTTAGGAATTAGAAATTCCAGGTATTAAAGAGTCGGTCACCTCAAGTATTTGTATTCGTTAGAAAGCTCGTAGTCGTAGTTATTTTAAGTTAAGTAGCATTTAGTTAAGTAACACCGTGGAGGACGGACGGGTCTTTACCCACTGTATGCCTGATCCACAGCCCGATGTGTGGCGTTTTATGTAAGACTATAAATACTCTCTACCTTCCAAGGTAGAGAGTTGGAGCTCATAATAAGATTTTTCTTTCTCTCACTAAAGTTCCCTAAACCTCTAACTTTCTCTCTCTAGAATTCCATCTATATGCTACTTTGTGTTATGGTTTGATGTGTATGTGAAAAGTTAATATCTAACAATTGGTATCAAGAGCCATGGTTAGATCATATCTTGCACATCTTTGGATTTATAGTGGTTTTTAGGTGGTTTTTGAGTTTGAAAAAGTTTAGTGGTTTTTGCACCATTTGGTTGATTTCTTGTGTTAAAGTTTGAATTTTGTTGGTACTTTTATGTTTAGAATCATCAAAAGTGTTTAGGTTTTCATTTGGTAAGCTTGAATCATCTTGGTTGGGTTGTTTTTGGATTGAAAAGTGAAGTTTATTTGGTTTTTCAAGCTAGCGACTTAGCTCTCGGACTATTTTCTTGGTAGCGACTTGCTTCACAATTTTGTAGCGACTTACAGTGTTGGGGCTAGCGAGTTAGATCTAGCGAGTTAAAGTACAAGTAGTGGACTCTCCACTACGGGTAGCGACTTGGTGGTAGCGACTTGGTCTGTAGCGAGTTGCTCTTTAGCGACTTGCATTGTTAGCGACTTGAGTAGCGAATTGCTGCCGAAATTTTGCTAGCGACTTGAGTGTTAGCGAGTTACCACTTAGCAACTTACATCTGGCTAGCGACTTGGAACTCTAGCGACTTAGCGTGGTAGCGAATTAGTTGTTAGCGACTTGGTTCAAGAATTCGTAGCGACTTGGTTGATTTTTCCCGTCAAAACTTCAAACGGCCATAACTTTTGAACCGTAACTCCGTTTTCAGCGTTCTACCCATCAAAACGACTGTGAGAACGAGGAGAATGGCACGCCGAATGAACTGGGTCAATCTTCGAGGTCTAAATCCGCTCCGAAAGGAAGTTATTGAGGTTTTAAGTTTTTAGACCTAAAAATTCTCCGTAAAAACGTGCATCAACCAATCCAAATCTCAACCAATCAACATTTCAGCTTTTCCTACGAACAATCTAAAGTCCTATCACACAATCGTCTTTCATTGTATCATTCCAACGGTCATCTTAACACCCTCTACTGGTCATTGCTTAACGGTTTCGTCTTGATTTTAGTAAAATCCCGCGAAAGATTCTATTTCTCGGTTTAAATCATAGACGTGTAAAATCCCGTGCATCCTTCCACATCATGTCTTACTCTACTGACCCAGTGATTTCAGAAGTGCTTAAACTGTATGATGTTGTGGACAACAATGATAATGTATGCTACACTGAACGATTAAAGATGATTGAATTAAGCAATGAGGATGTGAGATCTCCGTGTTCAGAATCTAATGAGAGAGAATTGCACCAGTCCAAGCTACAGAATGCCATGCAAATGAAATGCAGCATTGAGCCCTATCAGCTACTTCATCTGCACCTCATTCAGCTGTTATCCATAGCTGGGGATCGTACATGTAGTGCTCTTTTCCGCCAGGACTTACCTACATTGACAAGAAGTTTGCTGTTGAACTTAGAACATTTAAAGCTGCAACTTACTTATGAAGAGGTTCAAAAGGATGGTTCCAGTGCAGCTCTTCAAGTAATCTACAAACAATTTCAGCCATTCATCAGTGGGGAATATTCAGCAGATTACGATCAACACTTGACTGGAATTTCCTTCAAAAAACATACTGGAATGGAAATTCAGGAATTCATTGAGACATTTATCCAACTCATGGATAATGTGAAAAAGTACATTGAAGAATCTGCACAAAAGAATGAAGACGTTAATGAGTGTCAGGTGCAGTTGAAAGATTGTTGTGATAAGTTGGGTAATGTATCTGTTGAAGAATCGGGTGTTGCTGAATGCAGAATGTCAGTGACAACAAAAATTGATGAGTCGGATAATGGAAAAATGAAATCTTCGTGTTCAAATTCACAAGAGAGAGAGGTGCACCAGACACAACATGTGCGAGTTAATGCAAAGGAACGCTCCATGGAAGCTTCGGATGTACCCAAGATAGAGATGCACCCATCACACACTGTGCATGTCAATGCTCAGGTAAGTTGCATGGATGTTTCTGCTGTACCTAGTTGTGCATCTTCTACTCAAAATGATAATTATGAACTGCATGAGTACGCTGCATTTGTGCCTGATGATTCCCTTACCACTGAGCTTAACATATATAAGGATCAAGTTGCTATTTATGAACAGCGTGCTAAGTTTGAGTTGACCACCCGTGAGCAGGAAATGGATGTCCAAATACGTACAACTATTAGAAAAAGTAGGTTTAGAGAAGAAGTATTAAAACAAGAGTTAAATTCCTTACAAGAAAAGCTTTCTAAAACTGCTAAGCAAAAACAAGAACTTCAGGAAAATGTTAAAGTGCTTAAGCAAGAATTTAGTGCTAAGGAGTCAAAACTTTTGAATGATTTTTCTAATCTAAAGACTTTGAAAAACAAGCTTGAAAATAAGTTGTACGTACAAGGAAACACCATTCAGACTGCTCATATGATCACTAAGCATAGAGTTCTAAGTGACAAACACAGTGTTTCCTTAGTTGATGAACCAAACCCTGAGGCTTGTAAAAAGGCTAGAGAAGCTCATAAGGTACTGTATGATGGTAATGAGATCCTTAAGCCTAGACAGAAACCTAGTTGCGCTGAGTGCACTGAGGAAGACAAGAAATCAGATGAAGTCACTAGGGAGAAAATGAATAAGAAGCTAGAAGACCCTGAGTGTAAAAAGAACAAGATAATGATAAAACCCCATGATTACACTAAGGAAAATTGGATATCCTTAAACATGTTTAAGCCTCAGACTCTATTGACCCCTGAACAAGTGTTCTGGAAAAAGGATATGGACTTGCAAAAAGCTGAAAATCTTGTTGAAAAGAATCCCCCTTGTAGGAAATTCCCTAAAGCGATTGTGTATCCTCCAAATACACCAATGCATTTAGTTCCTAGAACTATTGCCACTAAGAGCAAGACCTTAATCAGTCAATATGTTATTCTTCAACTATTTACCGATTTTGAGAAAACTTGTAAGAAAAGGATCACACCCACTGGGATAACTGAAGGGGAAAGGGGTTTTGAGCAAACAAAAGAATGCTATCTAACTGAGGTCATGCCTTTCTTTAAACAACTAAAAGATCATTTTGAGAGTCTTAAAAAGGGGATAAAATCTGATATTAAAGTAATGGAAAAGGAATTTGATGCAATGATAGTTGAGGTTAGTAACTATGAGCGAGAATTAAAATATAATGAGATTGAGAGGAAGAACTTGCATACCTTGAATGAGAATCTTATTTCTGAATGTATTACTCAAGATGTGTTTTACACTGCTACGAATTGTTCCATTAATGCTTCTCAATTTCATGAATTATCTGTTGCTCTGAAAGTCTCCCATGATCGTGTCATTGAGCTTGAAAAAACTAATTCTAAAATGCATGAGAAAATTGAACAGGATGATCATGATAACCTGGTGAAACAGTTTTCTAAATTGGAAGTTGAGCATCTTGCTTTGCAATTAAAATATCAACATCTAAAAGAAAATGTTAAAACCTCAAATATCAAAACATCCTTGGATGCTCCTGAATTTGATGCAGTTTTTGAAATTAGCAAACGTGATGAACAGATTCGAGCTCATTGTAACACGATCAGAAGATTGAGAACCCAAGTCTCACAACTGAAAGGTGAAAAGAAGGATGTGACTGGTTCCCATATGCCTCCACCTTTAGATTCTCAGAATTTCCAACTTCAAAACATTATTGATAACTTGCAAAAGGAAAATGATTGTTTTAAAGCTGAAATTTCAAAGGTTAATGATCAAAACAAAGAGTTATGTGATTCTTTCAAAGGTAATCATGATAAACATATTGAAAAGATAACTTCTTTACTTAATGAGATTGAGAATCTGAAGCGTGAGGTGAAAGGAAAGTTGCCAATCCCCAATTGCAAATATTCTTTTCCTAAGGTTTCTGCTTGTGATAAGTATGCTATCGATATGTTATATATTCCCTCGCCCATTAGGAATAATGAACTTGCACATAAAGCATATCTCTCATACCTTAAGGAAAGTTTGAAGGGTCTCCGTGAGATTGTTGAAGATGAAAGATTAGAAAAACCTTTTGATAGTACTATAGCCTATGCCTGCATGGATGCCAAACGATCTCAGGAACTCTTAGAGTATGTAATTGTCACAAGTCCGAAATCTAGCAATAGGCAAGATAGAATAGTTGTGCCTTGTTCTATGCCTAAAGCCAAGCATGTGACCCTTGATATGCCTTGTTCCATGTCAAAATTCAAGCAAGCAACCTTTGATGTGCCTCCTAGAA
>BPTQ01000006.1:345700399-345819181 GCA_019973895.1 Chrysanthemum seticuspe
GAAGATTGAGAACCCAAGTCTCACAACTGAAAGGTGAAAAGAAGGATGTGACTGGTTCCCATATGCCTCCACCTTTAGATTCTCAGAATTTCCAACTTCAAAACATTATTGATAACTTGCAAAAGGAAAATGATTGTTTTAAAGCTGAAATTTCAAAGGTTAATGATCAAAACAAAGAGTTATGTGATTCTTTCAAAGGTAATCATGATAAACATATTGCAAAATATTCTTTCCTAAGGTTCTGCTTGTGATAAGTATGCTATCGATATGTTATATATTCCCTCGCCCATTAGGAATAATGAACTTGCACATAAAGCATATCTCTCATACCTTAAGGAAAGTTTGAAGGGTCTCCGTGAGATTGTTGAAGATGAAAGATTAGAAAAACCTTTTGATAGTACTATAGCCTATGCCTGCATGGATGCCAAACGATCTCAGGAACTCTTAGAGTATGTAATTGTCACAAGTCCGAAATCTAGCAATAGGCGAGATAGAATAGTTGTGCCTTGTTCTATGCCTAAAGCCAAGCTTGATATGTCTTGTTCCATGTCGAAATTCAAGCAAGCAACCTGTGATGTGCCTCCTAGAATTTCAGATCCCAGCACTTCTAGACCAGGAATGCAGAAAGTAGTGAAGCCATGTAATGTTCCCATCGTTACTTCTACAGATGTTAAGATTGACACTAAAGTTAGCGGGTCAAAACCTAGAAGCTATGCAAAGAAGGATAGGATTACGCAAACTAAAAGTGATCATGATAAGGAAGTGAAAGAACACCATTGGGACAAGAAGTTTGATTTGAACAAAAAGAATCGTGTTAGTTCTAGTATTAGCTCTAAGCTTACTAAAATTAATTCGAGGCCATATGCTGTCTGCAAAACATGTAAAAAATGTTTAATTTCTGGTAATCATGATAAATGTGATGTGTTATTTCTGAGGTCTAAGATTCATAACCCAGTTAAGAAAGTTTGGAGAGCGAAACAGATTAAGCAATCCTGGAAACCTACAGGGAATGTGTTTACAAATGTAGGATTTCAGTGGAAGCCCACAGGTCGAATATTAACGCATGGCAAACCTTACCCCTTAGCTAGATCCACTATGCCTAGAATAGTGCCTGTTAAGGTTTGGAAGCCAACTGGTAGAATAATCCCATTAAGCACAAAATGTCATTTGACTAAGTCTGATGCTTCTACTAGTTCAGCTCCTAGGGATAATGCCATTGCATCTAGGGTTTCTGCTGATTCAAAGATTTCTTGTGCTAACCAAAAGGAACCCATCAGCACGTGGGGATCCAATGTTTCCAATTCTCTATCTTCGTCTGTTGTCCAAAGCAGGTCGTACAAATCGTCCCTTAGTATTTGGATTCGGGCGGCTCTAAACATATGACATGGCTCTAAACAATGACGTCTGTTCACTTCAGTTCAGGCCTCGTACTTCATCATTATGGTGTCTGCAGATAACACTTAAGGCCCCGTTCCTCAAAGAAAAGAAAGGTGTACGCTTCAGTGCGCTTTATCTTCATAAGAAGAGAAATCTTCATGTTTATGACCATTCTCATCGACATTCTTCATCAACATGCTTCATGCTTTTTCCATGCGCTTCAGTCATCAAGTGATCCGGACTTCTGATAATTACTCTTATTCCACTTGCTCAATATAATGAAGATGGCGACATCATGTGCTAATTTTACGGGGGAGAAGTGTGAATGGAATACATTTGGATGATAATCACTTGTTTAATCAAGAATGGCATCTCCGTATGCAATTCTTGAGGGGGAGAAGAAGTGTGAATTTTTTGCATTGTTGATTGAAATTTGAGAATATATGGTCAAACGGCTCCTAACTCATGTAAGAACCGAGATTCTTCTTATCGGATCATCTTCACATGTAGTTTCTTCTAAGAGCTGTTGGTTGACATCTTCACACGGGCTGATATGATTTAATGACAAAGTGCTTCTAGTTGCTGGGCTAATTTCTTTGATGAACATCTTTCTGTTCTTGTTTGATTGGGAGAGATTTTAATTAAGGAGATTTGCTATTTACAAGTTAACGGGAATGCCTTTGGTGTGAAGAAGATGTTAACTGTCTATTTCCCCATTCGGACAATCTTGAAGAAGGTCGAGTCTACTGTCTAATCTACATTTTCTGCTACATGATTAGAAGACTAAAGACGAATTGCATTTGATGATCTAAAGACTTCTTCTTAATCCGGGCTGAGAAGAACACTTGAAAATCTTCTTCAGTTTAGGGGAGAGCTCTAATTAGGGGATAGTAATAAGCCAAATTTAATCCCCAATTAGACTTGCTCATATGCTTTTGCAAAGATTCATTGTTTGATTTTTGATGACTCTCCTCCAACGCCTAATGTTTCAATTACTAAGGATAACTGGGATACATTGTTTTTCAAAGATATGTTTGATGAGTATTTCCAACCGCTAGCGAATGTTGATCATCCAAGAAGTACTTCTCAGACTACTCAAGAAGCCTAATCTCCAGTTATTCCTCAAGGTGTTGTTAATGACTATCATAATATTGCAGTTGCACTCATGAATAATGATTCGCTCTTTGGTATTCCTTTGCCAAATCTTCACGGATTATTATTCATGAATAATGATCCGCTCTTTGGTATTCCTTCGCCAAATCTTCACGGATTATTGTTCCTCTCATCGTGCATGCTATAAATCAACCACATGAACTTCAAGGAAAATGTCTACCTCATCCGCTCAAAGTTATTGGTGTATCTTCCAGATCAGTCTCTACATGTATACTTTTAGGAAGAATGCATTGATGTTGAGGCATCATTTGTTCCAGTTCATTCAGTGGGTGAATGTACATCCGGTTGTATGTTTATTCACATGTTGGGCTTTTGACACAAGTTGATTACTTCGAAATTACTCTTTTATCACTTATTTGAGGTTGAAGTTGACGTTCACAAAGGCGTGTTCTTATTTGATAACTTGCTCGAGCTTAAGAATTAGAGTTGAAGTCTTGGGTTATCTAGTTACCAGCAGTCGAGGTGGATGGTTGAAGACCGGGTTAACTATCACTATTAGGAGTTACTTTGTTTTACTCAGTGTCACACGCATATGACGGTGTGGATAATCGCAAGAGGTGTTAAGGTCTCATACTTTGCTTGAGTAGTGAGTACTTAGAGATTTGCTTGAAGCATAAATTCTCGACACCGTTCTTCCATCATTAAGTGCAAGCTTAAGACACAAATGCGGGGAATTCGACTTCAGTTTCAAGTTTGGTATATCGAGTTTTTCTTCAACAGTGGTCACTTCAAATTGTCTACATATGGGTTGATAAAGATAGTCAGAGAGAGTTTATGTAGCAGTTGATTCTCACAGGAGTCATTTGGGCTATTTGAGTTCTTCTCACAAGATTTCAAGTTTATGGATATATTATGTTTTGCTGATTCTGAGGTATCAAAACCATTTGGGGGAAGGATATATTATTCCAACTATTTGGGGGAAGGATACATTATTCCAACTATTTGGGGGAAGTGGTCTCTGAAGACCTTTGGTTTATGTTACTTCAGTGTTCAGTTGGAAGAAATGTGAGAAGAATATTTGGAACGTAAGATGATACTGCCTATCGACATCTTATATACGGTTTATGATAAAGTGCTTCCGGTTATATGCACAACATGTTCACTTGATCGAGCTAATTCAGTTATTTCAGAGTTGACATCCACAGAGATGATTAGTGACTCAACATGTTACATGGATGTCATCGTCTCTACTCTTGTTGGGTACATGTGTACATTATGTGCTGATTGGTTGTATGTTATATAACTGGAATGCACTTGGTAAAATGAAGATGTTGATATATTGTTCCCCTAACTAGACAACTGGTCAATCTCGAAGAATAAGGTGTACATCGGGGATGCACAACAGGTTCATGTGATCGGTCGTAATCAGTTAATCCGGATTTGATAACCACTGAGACGATCAATGTTTCAACTTGTTACTTCGGTGTTCTCGTGTTCTTCAAGGTGCTGAGCTTCAATCAATGAGACAGCTTGGTATTCAACTCTACTTCTTAGGGAAATGGTCTTCATTCGATGTTTGTTGGTTGGGGGGAAGCTACCAAAGATTCAAATTGAGAAGGCTCATGTCCAGACGATTTTCCTAGAAGCCTCGAATGCTTTGGTGGCGAAAGTTTAAGAGATGTTGATTCCTTTCTTCTACAACGTGCTGAACGATATCTTTATCTCGGTACTCATTTCATCATTCTCTTAAACTAATTTATCTCTTGTAAATATTTTTTTGAAAAACAAAATATAAAATTATAAAACCTTCAAAAATCAAATAGAAAAATATAAAACTTTCAAAATCCATAAAAATTTGAAAAATTCGAAAAATCTTCAAAAAATATTGTCATTTTGTCATGTTTCTCTCGATTCGATAATATCTACGGTCTTGATGTTGTCATTCAAAGAATGACACGGGACTTTAGATGTTGTTCGAATTTTTATATTAAAAAAAAAAAAAAAAAAAAAAAAAAAAAAATCAAAAAATCAAAAAATATTTTTGGGAGAAAGAGAAAAAAATGGTTTATTGTCATCTTCAGGCAATAACCCGGTTTTAAAAGAAAGAACAGAGCCATGTTTTATCATGTTTTCAAAATTCCATGCTCTGATTCTATAAACATTTATCTGCTGAAAACTAAATGCTTTGAAAAATAACTCGATCTCTATTTTTGATAATCATCAGTAATTATTTGTCAAAATTCCTATCTCTCAATCAACAACCTATGTCATTGATTGAGGGGGAGAATGATTTCAATTAAATTAAAAAGTTATTTAGCATTAAATTGTTTTCAAAAGATGTACATGCATGTTTTATCAATGGAGTTTAAAGTCTTAAAATCCGATCATTATCAGTTAAGAAGCTTTCATAATCAAGTCACATTTCTCCTTAAAAGCTTTCAAAATCAATTTAAATCTATAAGAGATCACAAATCTCAAATGATTTGATAATTGTGATCGGGGGAGAATGTTGGATTTAAACTGATAATTCGGTAAATGGTTTTATAAGGATGTACAATGGTTTTATAAGGATGTACATGCTGTCCTTCTCACATGTGACAAACGATTTCAATTTTTCAATGCACATGTTGAGGGGGAGCACCTATCTTAAAACCTATGATTTGAAACGTGATCATTTATCCCAATGTGCAGGTTCCCTCTAGTATGTGCAAAACTTTTTTCAACCACGAGGCACATATTGAGGGGGAGCAAAATCATGAAAATCTCATCCTTCCCCAAAATGCTTTATCTACTTGATTTGATTTGGGAAGTGATGCTGATATTTTTTTAGAAAATGGTATTCAAAGAAGTTAATTCTTCCTCTTGCCTCCGTGTGCAAAACGATTTCAAACATTTGATGCACATGTTGAGGGGGAGCACTTATTCTAAAAATATCAAAAACAATTCAGGTACAAAATACTTTGATAATATATCACAAGTATCTGAATTGATTTTCAAATGGTTTTCAATTGGTTCCATATGGCAGATGAACAATACCAAATTGACCGACCAACTTTACTTTATGTACGGTGATATAAGGATGATAAGGTTAGGTATTGGTTCCCATGATCCGCCAGAACCGGAGGGATCTACCCAGGGACAATCCACTAGTTAGTGTAGAAGTCCTTAGGTATGATGATAAAAGGAGAAAAAAATGAGATAAGGGAAGAGTGCGGACTAAGACTGAGCTAGTACTGGAATAAACCCAACAAGGTTCTAGTTATGAAGTCTCGGTAAGCACTGAAGTGGTTGAAGAATTAAAAAGAATTGAATGAGAAAAGGGTGAAAACAAATAGCCCTCCATTTATCCAACCTTAGGGCAGAAACCGGGTTCAATTCATATGCTACTGATGGTAACATCGGTATTGAAGACAAGACGTCATGGACCCAGTGACGCACTGCACTTCAACTTTCCAAACCACTCAAGTTCCTCTTAAAAGGGCTTGTTTCATTCTCACGGGGAACCGACATTATCTATCGACTTTCTCTTAGAGACTGTTGATATTGAAGAAGGAGACCCTCTCCCTAGTCTCCGGCACAGGATCCAAATATGCACAAATTGAGTCTAGAGCCACGAGATCATCAATAAATCTCATTAGGACACTTTCAATGAAGACTCTCTGTTTCACACTTTGTGGAAAGAGAGATTATATTTTGAGTCCTACGCATTATCCTTGTGGTATTGCCAGAACATCTGAGTGATGTGTTTACACACTCACAATGAAGATGGAAAGCCTTCTGGAGCCAACATCAAACAAGCTCCTGGTAGGTGGCATGTGAGATCTATTATATGGATCAACCATGTGACAACTGAACAGAAACAATGGGGCGATTCAATTTCTTGAATCAATCCTGGTTCAGGTTAGGGATTGACGGATACCTTTGAAAAACCGGCCTTTGTGCTTAAAAACTCTTTTCTTTAGCACATCGACCGTGTACTCATTTTTCAAATCAAAAGGTGTTTTATGATTGATAATTGATTTTCATTAAAACCTTCGCTGTATTGCAAAAACAATTTCTATTGAGCAATACTCTATTGTTTTTCAAAGATCTTTTCATCAATCAGTGGACTTAAATTCGCTGGTTCACTCACTCCGTGTTGTCTTCTTTGAGATGTTCCGGTTTGAGAACAGCTAGAGCAGCTGCGAAACCCTGTCAAGGAAATTCTTCGGAATTATACCTGATCACAGGCAGTACTTGTACTGATCAACGGGGAACCGTGGGCCGTGTACCTCAATTCAACGAAAGTGATCAAAGACACTTTCGTGCGATTTGTTGCTAACTGTTGTATGCAGGTACGCCCGACGTTTGCAGCTGATCAGAATGAAGCGGTCAATCCATAGCCGCATGCTCACTTAACACATTCATCTCAAAAGAAATCATGATTAGTGCATCAATGACTCTGATATTTTCACTCCATGCTTCTGCTACGCTGCTGCCAATATCATGATTCAACAAATGCTTCCGCTACTCTGATGAGAAGATATCATGATCCAGAATGTGAGCATGTCGGTCCAAAAGTCACAACATCACATAATACCAACACCACAAAGGATGTCACAGAGATTTTTGATAGCGGGTGATCTCAAATGATGGCTCAAAATTATTATCACGTGGATCAGTAAAAGACCTCCACCTGATGTAACCAAACATGCAATGTGATGAATCAATGACTACGAGCTTAGGAACAAAGGACTACATCAAGAATGCAAGAACAATTTTTAATGTAATATCTGTTTGTATTCAATGTAATTTTTTTTTTTGGTACATGATTGAGGTGACCTCCCTTAGGGGGAGATTGTTAGGAATTAGAAATTCCAGGTATTAAAGAGTCGGTCACCTCAAGTATTTGTATTCGTTAGAAAGCTCGTAGTCGTAGTTATTTTAAGTTAAGTAGTATTTAGTTAAGTAACACCGTGGAGGACGGACGGGTCTTTACCCACTGTATGCCTGATCCACAGCCCGATGTGTGGCGTTTTATGTAAGACTATAAATACTCTCTACCTTCCAAGGTAGAGAGTTGGAGCTCATAATAAGATTTTTCTTTCTCTCACTAAAGTTCCCTAAACCTCTAACTTTCTCTCTCTAGAATTCCATCTATATGCTACTTTGTGTTATGGTTTGATGTGTATGTGAAAAGTTAATATCTAACATAGAGGCTCATCCACAGCCACACATTCCAATCCTTGTCACCTTAACCAATCACAAAGCTTCAAATCCTTTGATGAGGTGTTATACCCAATCGTAGAGCTCCAAATGGCCACGTAGATGATCTTACCCTGACATGTCAGAGGTGTCTAGAAGGTCTTGATAGATTCTTAGTACGAGGCTCAGGTGGGTAAATGGTAATTGGGTAAACGGGTAAGTGGATGTTTGGTATTGGGGAAGACAGGGGTTAAGGGGCGCGTTTGGAATTATTTATTATAATTCAAAGGTTGTTGACCGGGTCAGGTGCTTTGACTTGGGTTTAGATAGCGGGTAAATGGGTAGTGTATACCGGGTTGGGTAGTTATAAGGGTGGCCGGGTAAATGGTTTATAGGATTGGGCCGGGTAGAGGGTGTTTAGGATTGGGCCGAAGGTATTTTGGGTTTAGGATATATAGGATTGGTTTTGGACTTGAATATTGGATTAGAAGTGAACCCATTAGTAATATAGGGACTAAGGATGTAAATGCTGAAATTCTAGGGACCAGAGGTGTAAATCTGAAAATATCTTCCAAGGACTGATTTTGTCACTCTTCAAATAAACCAAGGGCCAATTTGCAACTTTTTGAATCTTTAAGGGCCATTTCTGCCAAAAACTCAAAGTTGAGGGGCCATTTTTGCCAATTCATCAAACTTGATTAAAACTTCCAAAAATCATCCTCGGAGAATAAAATCTTCATAAATGAACAATTTTGATCTTCCGGCTCAGCTTAAGCTCTCTTAATCTCTCGTGCTCGGATTTATGTCTGATTTGGTTCCTTTTTGCGTGTTTTTACATATCCATACCTGCACAAGCACAAACTCAAGAAAACCACAAATATTAGCAATAAACGGCTCTTTCTTGGTTATTTTGGGTCAATTTTGATAACAAAAAGGTATGTGTTTTAGCACATACCAAAATACCCCAGACGAGACCATTGTCGTGTCCTCACGCAATGCAATCAACTCACGCTTCTAAAACCAAGGATCTCAATCTCTTTCTACTAAACCTATGAAGAAGTAGCAAAGATTCCTCAAAAGAGATTAAGAACCCTTAATTTTAAAAACGCCCCGTTTACCTTTTAAATCATATGTATAGATATTACGATTAAGCACATTCCGATTATGAATGACGGTTTGTTGAACTTTCATGTCGATCAATAACTCTAACATTTTTCAAACGACACGTTAGGATCACGGAGTAGAAAACACAACACAGCGTGAAGTGACCATACGGATAGAATACATCGTCCCTGATTTTTCACAAGTCCCAAACTAAGCGTAAAACCGAAATCATTGTTAAATATGACTTTAGATGCTAACACTACCCATGGAAGTTACTTGTGTAAATACTTTTTGTTCCCATTTTCCTATTTTCCTCTAGATTCTTTTATTTTTGTGAGAAATGAATTTCTTCAAATTTCTCGTTTCGATAACTTTTATTCCGATAAAGATACAAAGCTAAGTCGATAATTAGTTATCCGCCTTCTCTCAAGAACCATTGTCGTAAAAATGAGGTCCACATCAAGGAATTTTTATTCACTTAAACTTTTGACTTTTTTTCATCACTTTTTTTTTTTTTTTTTTTTTTTTTTTATATATATAACTTGCATGAACTTTTACTTATATGAGCTATGAACCACGGAGCTTCACGAGGTAATTCCAAGACTATAGGCTTCATGAAATGAGGATCCCGGCTGGCTAGGCTAAGACCTCACTCAATCCCGGCTAAAGATCCAAGGGTCCGATCTCGACACCGCAGCTCACAACTTCACTTATTCTTTTTCACTTATCACTGATTTCTCATTTATTACGGATCCTTGATGTGTACCCAATTTTTAAAACAAAGATTCTTTTAAGAAGATAAAGAACTAACTATCGCCAAAAACTCGACATCTCTAATTATTTAGACAGATATGGGGTGAAACAATTTTGTGGGAACAAAAAGCCATAAGTACCTTCGATGGGCTCTAAAGAGAACCAACTACTCCACGCTTAGCATCTAAACTCATAAGTAACTCTATCATTTCTCGATCTCTGCAAATTTAAAATCCCAAATAATGAGATCCGCAGATGCTTAGCCGATAATTTTTAGATTATCTATGGTTAAGGGAACAAGCTAGGGCTCAACACGCCCGGTCAAGTCAGAATTCTATTCCTACTCTCACCAGCGGAAAGTCAACAAGATGTCAAAACATATATTAACTTAGCAAATGCTTCGTCTAATGAAATAAAGTTATGCATATTTAAAGTCACTCAGGGAAACTTGCAAATTCTTGGCCTTGTGAGCTAGAATTCGCATTTTATAGCTTCTTGTCTAAGAGACTAGCCAACTTTTCAATCAAAAAGACTTGACAAAAGCTTACAAAAATTTTAAATTTTTCTCATTTTTGCACAATTTTTCATTTTCTAAGGAAAAACGGGGTTACGAGAGTACACGACAGAAATAAGCAAGTGCGGTCAAATCAAATCAAAGATTACCCTACCCTAGACTAGAACGAAACATTGTCCTCAATGTTTAAAGCAAGGGTATCACGAAAATCTAAAAGCCGTTTATTAAGTATGCTCAAAGATAAACGTTAGTCGATAAGATTAGAATATTGGATTTCCATCAGCATCGATCATGAAACTCGAGTGGAGAAAAGACAAACTTCGAGCACGAGAGTCTTCATATCGGGAACATCCTAAACACAACATCACAAACAACCAAACACGAGAAATCGAAGAGGCAGACCCCTTCGCGTCACTTATTAGAAAAGAGAAAGAAGATAGATGGATAAGCATGGGGTGCCTCCCACGAAGCGCTACTGTTTTTCTTCACCGAGTCGCTAGCCTGACTCGTCCCCGAATTCATTTGTCCTTGGGGAAGAAAGTGGTAGAGATACCCAGATCAAAGACGGTGTCCTCATTCCTGAAGGAATGAGACTGGGTGGGATGGGTGGGAAAGAAAGTGTCGGGCTACAGCACATAAGGTATATCATGAAAGAATGATCCATCATCCGGCGGTTTTGCGGGTGGACGAAGAGATGACGGATCACAATGAGAATACTCCAAGAAAAACGGGAGCTCATAGTAAGGGGTGAAAGCTTAACAATGAAGGCATCCAAGAGAGGATCCTTTTCTCTAACAACGGTTTTAGCAAGAAGCTTATCAATGAATATCCCGGGGTTGAAAATCTTGTCTTCACATGTGGGCTCAACGGGATAAGTGAGGGTCGACTCAACAGAGGAAGGAGAATAATCATTAAGCAAGCTTTCAAGAAAAAGGACATCTTGATCAGAGTCGCACCCGTCACTCTTAATACCCGGCGGTATTGGATCATCAAGAAATAAGTCGATTTCTTCCATATCAGAATCATAAGGCAGATTATCAAGAATATCGTCTTCAACCACTTTAATCAATTCATCAATCTCCATAATATCTTCAGTGTCAGATTCATCACTTTCTTCATCTTGCATAACATCACATGACGGGAGAGAAAGGTCGGAACACAGAGATGGGACAAGTGGTGTGCCCTGAGAGCTAGCAATATCCACCACTTCCGTTGTGGTCTCTGAATCGGACTCAAAATCTTGGTCAAAAAGAGGATTAACTTCGCAAAAGGTGTAGTCGTCCTTGAATTCGAAAAGAGGATTTGAGAAAATCCCGGAAGTAACCTCGGAGATGTCAAGAGAATCACATAAAAGCGAATCACAATCACTGTCAGATATATCCTCGGACTCACTTGGGATTGGGTCAAGGCTCTCAACAGTAGAAGATTATGTTTCCGGAATAGTGCTAAGAGGCTCGTCCCCCATTATGAGAGAGTCCATGGGTTCAACAATGTTTAAAGAAACATGATCATCGACCTCTTCCAAAACAACGTCACTTCTCTCAACCGGCGTGAGTGAAGGGGAAGGGTCGGAAATGAGAAGCTCAGAAATGGGAGTGGGTTCAGCCGATAAACTCTCATAATATTCTTTCATTTGAATGGAATCCTCATCATCATCGAAAATGAAAGTCTTGCAATATTGGGTTGTTGTAGTATTGTAGACATCGTCATCGGAGGCTTGACAATCATAAAAAGGATGGGGACCACCACAATAATCACATCTTTTGGAAACGGTATCAACAGGCTCTGGTTTTTCCTTCATGCATCGAATATCATTGGTAAGCTCAGCCATCTTAACCGGTTTATTTCTTGATGTCGGAACTTTCGATTTGTTCTCGATGATCGTCAATATATCCCTTGGGGTACGATACAAGATATTGCCACCGGCGGCTGTATTAAGTGAATCTTGATCGGTTTGCGTTAAAGCATTGTAGAATATATCGATCTGGAGTAATTCCGAAAAACCATGATGTGGGCATTTTCGTAGGAGATCTTTGAATCTTTCCCATGCCTCACCAAAACTTTCATCAAAACGTTGCTGGAAGTTCGTAATTTCGTTCTTAAGTTTTATCGTCTTAGAATAAGGAAAGAAACGATTTAGAAATTTTGAAACGAGATCTTCCCAAGCAGTGATCGATCGAGGGGGTTCTTTATCGAGCCAATTCCGGGCTACTCCCTCGAGAGAAAATGAGAATAACATCAACTTAATTGTGTCATGAGGGACATCCTTATATTTTATAGTCGAAATTAGATTATCAAAACATCGGATGTGAGCATAGGGATCGTCCCTCTCAAAACCATAGAATGGTTTTGACATAACTAGTTGAATTAAACCGGTTTGTATCTCGAAATTTTCGGAAAAAATCTCCGGTACAACGATAGCATCTTCGTAACCCTCGGTGGGTACTTGGAGCAGTTCTGACATCGTACGCGTGTCCGCCATTAGAATTAAACATATAGAGGGATAAGAGAAAAGAATTATCGTTTTAAGAGGATAAAAGAAGAATATTTTTGGGTTTTTCAAACAAATTTTGGAAAGGAAAATCTTTTTGGGTTTTTTTATTTAGAAATTTTTTGAAAACACAATCTTTTTGTAACCGTCACGTCAACCGGTGCTCGGTAGCTCTCAAAAGTACGCGCAGCGGAGCGGGAACGAAGAGTGGATCGTTCTTCAGTCTGCAATTTAATGTCAAGACTTTCCTTATACCCCGTGTATAGGTTGTACCTTCAAGGTGAGCCGACGTAACAATTGACGTTTCAGTTTCTTTTGTTGGTTTTTTACTTTTTATGGTTTTTGTAAACACTCTAGGAAGAATGTTTTGATATTTTCTAGATGTTTTTGGGTTTTTCAAAAATATATTTATAAAAACGACGGTAACTTCACTCGGAGAAGGATCTTCAAATGCACGCGATTCGAGACGGAATACGAAAACTCGCTACAGGCCCTCCCCGGCAGCGGCGCCAAAAATTGATTTCGATAAAAACAAACCGTCAAGCTATCTCACACAAGCTAGCCACTTGTGAATGACTAACCGTAAGAAACTTAAAACAGTTCATAAAATAAAACCAATAATAGAGAAGAAGTGTAGTATGTTGGGTAACTCAAACGTGTTAGGTTTGAGCACCGAGATCGTTCCGAACGAGGGTTGAATGGAATTTCCAACTCACGTCTCGATTATCGGGATTTGAATGAGAAAAGGGGATAATATGAAGTTATCTAAACTACGGGATAAGGAAAGCATAAGGAATTAAAATCTATGGGGAAAACCTAAGAATTACGGCAAACTACGCAATTCTACACTAAAACGCAAATACGGGATTAAAACGAAACGCGAATAAAAAGCAATTACGTCTAATCTAAATCCTAAAAATAACCTAAAATTACTTTTACTCTAAAAATGATATTAGAAAACTAATTATGAATTAAAACTAATTTTTAGGAATTTTCTGGATTTGATTAAAATTAAAAACTAATTATTAACTATTAAAACTAATTTAAAATACTAAAAATTATGAAAATCAAAGGGAAAAATATGAAACTATTTTTATAAAATCTAAAATACCATAAAAGAATTTTCAAAACTTATTTTTTATTTTTCTGGTTATTTTTCTATTTTCTACAAATTTAAAACTAATTAAATCTAATTTAAATTGTGAAAAATACCAAATAAAAGGGGAAAAATAGGGAAAAATATTTTTTATGCTTTTTATATTTTTCTTAAACTGGGAAAATTGAAAAATTATTTTTTTTGAACTTTTTCTTAATTATTTGCAATTAAAGCTATTTTAAAATGCCTAAAAACTGATTTTAATAAAGAAAAATAGTGAACAGTGACCAAAAATTATGAAAAACTCAGGAAAATTCTAAATTATTAATCTAAATCTATGAAAAATAAGAAATATGATGCTTGTGTGAGAGATATAAGGGCTGCAGTGTAAAATGATAGCAAATTAGCACTTTAGAATAAGCAAATAAGCACTAAAAGTTATCAAACTGTTACAGCAACTAAATTATACTAGAATAAGCTAAAATCAACTGATTACTTCTACTACTAATCTCTGATAAGCAGTTCAACAAGATTTAATGCCAACTGATTTTATTTAACAGCAGGTTCTGACCCACCTGTTTAAGCTACTGCACCAGCTAGTCTAAGAAACTTAAGTGAAAACCAGATATGTGGTCTTCAAGACCACCTAGCAAAGAGCAAATGGACCAAATATGAGACCCTAACTACTTGTATTGAACCTTGTGCAGTGTCTGCAAGATCTGAAGAAAACTGGTTTTGACATGAGTTTTGACTTTTGAAATCAGATTTGATACTTTGACTTTATTGAGATTTGATCCTCAAAAACAGATTTATAATGATGATTTAAGAAGAAATGAAATCAAATAATGTTATCCTATATGGATCTACACATAATATGCAAACTCTCTTATTCAAACAGTTTCAGATATGCAAATGAGAACAAGAAAATTGTGATTTTGACTATAGATGAATGAAAGCTCAAATTAATAGCCTAAGTCTACTGAGTGAACCTAAATGCAAATATCTAAACCACTCCTATCCCATTTAGTAGCCTGCAACTCAGATATGTAAGCTAATCCAAATAGTCCTTCTGAGACAGTTTCACTAATTCTCAAGTATCCTACAAACCCAAGCTTAAACAACCTTCAAACCAGATTCAACTAACCATCTTACACCTATATGAAGCATTATCAACAGCACTAAGCAACTTGATGAACAGTTGACTATTAAGACCAAGCCAAGACTATGACAGTTTTAATGAGACATTTGCAAACTCACAAACTTGACTAAGAAACTTTAAATGTTGATTACTAAGGCTATAAAAACATCAATTGAAACCACAACTCTCAGATTCAGCTGTGCAAATGGACTAAAATCCAAGAATTAAGTATAAACCAAACACTCTTTCAAGTTCAAAAATGTAATTTAACATGATGACATCAACTAGTATTGCCCACAAATGAATTCAGAAACTCAAAAACCACTTAAAACTCAGCTATAAAATGATTTTAGAACAGAGATTAATCCAAAAACATTTTGACTAAAATGTTTGACTTTGTTTGACTATATTGGAAAACTGAAATTGAGAACAAGATCTGAGAAACTTCAAAATCACAGAAGCTTAGATAAGCTTCTGTGAGTCTTAACAACTAATAACACAAGCTTAAAAATCAGATTAACAATCAAACGATCAATGGCAGAAATTCATTAAACAAACTGAAAAGTAGATTTGCATTAACAAAAGATTGCTTACAACTTCAAAATGAAATTACAACTACTTAAAGATAAAAGAGCAATGACAGAAAATAAATGGTCAAAATCTCTCTAAGGCTTAAGAGATTGGACGAATTGCTCTTGTGACATGAATGGGTATATATAGCTGTAAAGAGAGGCCTTGGAGTCTTGGGATCCTTTTCAGAAGATACTAGAGGCTCATCCACAGCCACACATTCCAATCCTTGTCACCTTAACCAATCACAAAGCTTCAAATCCTTTGATGAGGTATTATACCCAATCGTAGAGCTCCAAATGGCCACGTAGATGATCTTATCCTGACATGTCAGAGGTGTCTAGAAGGTCTTGATAGATTCTTAGTACGAGGCTCAGGTGGGTAAATGGTAATTGGGTAAACGGGTAAGTGGATGTTTGGTATTGGGGAAGACAGGGGTTAAGGGGTGCGTTTGGAATTATTTATTATAATTCAAAGGTTGTTGACCGGGTCAGGTGCTTTGACTTGGGTTTAGATAGCGGGTAAATGGGTAGTGTATACCGGGTTGGGTAGTTATAAGGGTGGCCGGGTAAATGGTTTATAGGATTGGGCCGGGTAGAGGGTGTTTAGGATTAGGCCGAAGGTATTTTGGGTTTAGGATATATAGGATTGGTTTTGGATTTGAATATTGGATTAGAAGTGAACCCATTAGTAATATAGGGACTAAGGATGTAAATGCTGAAATTCTAGGGACCAGAGGTGTAAATCTGAAAATATCTTCCAATGACTGATTTTGTCACTCTTCAAATAAACCAAGGGCCAATTTGCAACTTTTTGAATCTTCAAGGGCCATTTCTGCCAAAAACTCAAAGTTGAGGGGCCATTTTTGCCAATTCATCAAACTTGATTAAAACTTCCAAAAATCATCCTCGGAGAATAAAATCTTCATAAATGAACAATTTTGATCTTCCGGCTCAGCTTAAGCTCTCTTAATCTCTCGTGCTCGGATTTATGTCTGATTTGGTTCCTTTTTGCGTGTTTTTACATATCCATACCTGCACAAGCACAAACTCAAGAAAACCACAAATATTAGCAATAAACGGCTCTTTCTTGGTTATTTTGGGTCAATTTTGATAACAAAAAGGTATGTGTTTTAGCACATACCACCTGTCATTCCCTATCACAATTTTTACATCAGTTGACTTAACACCGATAACATCGGATGATGAGACTGAACCCTTTGAGGAGGGCGAAGTTGCACCTACACCATCACGATTATTATTGATTCACCGTAGGATCAGGACAGTTTTAATCATTCTGTCGGGACAAATTATACCATTTGGTAGAACTTATAGGTTTAGTCCTAATGGACCTATTTTCCTAACTTACCACTATGATTTTCATCACCATCATTTAGAGCACCATCCGTGCCATCACATTCCATAGATACTACTCATACATCTGACTTGCAGCTTGGGGAGCGTGCATGATTTAACACACCATTACCATCTATAACTAAGACTATAGACACTACACCATCTCATAGGTTTGAGGACTGTGAGAGTTCTAGGGCTATTGCTGCTAGACCGCCTACTGCCCCTACACTTGAAACACGATTAGACCATCAACAGGAACAAATAATAGGTACCTTTCAATCTAATGTAATAATTATCCTTTATTATCTCCACGATAATCACGACCTTTGTTTATTTCATTCCCTATTCCAATTGCCAAATTTTCAATCACTTCACAACAATATACCACTATCTTACTAGGGATTAGGCCAACTTTATTCTTGACCAATTAGGAGACTATTACCATTCTATGAGGTTCTTCCATGTATTCTACAGACCATTTAACAAATTATATTTCAAGTTACTTTGCTACTACTTCATAAAATTATTTCACATCATTTTATTCCAAGCTATTTTACTACCATTTTAGGAAAATGTCTTCACAGAATTCTAAAGCAAGTTGTTTTGTTACCACCCTATAAATTGATTTTCAGTCATTTTATCAACTATTTACTACCATTATGCGAAATGATTTCCATGTTACTCTGAAAAATTGTTTGAGCCATTATTTTACAAAATAAAACATTGAATACCATCTAAAACTTCGGAGAGATATTATACCATTTCAACAAAACCAATCATTGCATCATTTGTCCTCGATTATACATAGCCTGATCACCTATGTATAGTTCAGGAAGAATTATGTCATGAAAGAAACAAGCACCTTTACAAACTTCCTAAAAATAATCTTTACTCAAAAGCAAAGTTTTGTAATCAGATAAATTGTTCATAAACATTTCTTTTTGTTAACACTCTATAGATGCCTACGCCATTCATCACTCACTCAACCGATAAGTTGAAATTTTACCGGTGACCTTTTTATGAAAAAATTCTATACCATCTATGAGGAGGATTCCTCGATATAAGAAAACAATGAAAGGATTTTAGAACTACCCACAAGGACTAGAAGTATGTGGTAAGATATTCCAAAACTCAATAGAAGTCTTAAGATATCACGAGACAATCCAAACCACTATCTTTGGATTAGAAGCCAAATTCCATCATTTCAAAAGTATTAGCTAGACCGAGTTACAAGATTTAGTACAAAGTGAATACACACTAAGCAACACTATAGGGATAAACCAAGTATTCTAACTGAGACTGCAGAACATTCCAATAAACATGGCCTCAACAATATGTGAACTTCCCGACAATGAGTTTCCCTTAAAGGAAAATTTGGTTAAATTAAGGTTATCAATATAAACTTCCCCTAAGGCATTGTGTTCTCTAGAAATTCCAAGTAACCTCACTTCTATATCAAGAGATGCAACATGTTTGAACGTATCGGATAATCAATAACTCTACATCTACAAGTGAAATTAGAACAAACATTCTTCGGCATAGTATAAGCTGATATCTATATTTATGCTAGCATGATAAAAATCTAAGTGATGAAATATTTTAGAAGCACTCAATATCGGGAAAAATCTTGAAAATCAATCACTACACCACATCACTTAAATATTTAAGGTTTTGTGGCTTGACAACATATAGCGTGGAAATATTTCGATAGGAGAAATTAGGAGAGACACCATCAAACAATAAACATTTTAGTAATGGAGACTAAGCACCTTAGGCAAGGAAGACACAAGTCATGACATTCGCTAGAACTAGAAACGCGAAGAATCACAACTGTTACCCATGATTTATTCTTTTCAATAATGCCCTTTTTGACAGACTTGACATTTTGGAAATTGTCACGAGACACGTGGTATCAATTTCAGTTGTACCTATTATAAGCT
This sequence comes from Chrysanthemum seticuspe, assembly GCA_019973895.1. Classification (NCBI taxonomy): domain Eukaryota; kingdom Viridiplantae; phylum Streptophyta; class Magnoliopsida; order Asterales; family Asteraceae; genus Chrysanthemum; species Chrysanthemum seticuspe. The sequence goes on from BPTQ01000006.1 coordinate 345,719,035, forward strand.
GTTCGATTCACCTTAGATTTCTGACAATCATTTCAAGATTCCCATGCAACCTACTAGGACATGAGTACCGCCTATTATCCTCATCTCAATGGTCAGAGCGAGAGAACGATTCAAACATTAAAAATATACTTAAAGCATGTGTGATTTTTCTAGAAATGATTAGGTAAATCATACTTCATCGAACGAGTTGCCTTACAACAATAGTTAGTACATGAACATATTGACTACACCAATTGAGGCACTCTATGGTTGAGGTGTCAATCACTTATTCACTGGTCAAAATCAGGAAAGTCCAACTCATTAGTCCATAACTCATTCATGAAACAACAAAGTGATCGTACAGATCAAGAAGCAGTTATAAGCAATAACAAATGGATAGAAAAGCTACGTCGATATACGACGCAAAATATTGGAAATATGTTCCATAAGTCGCAAACCATTAGAATTTCAAGTTGGCAACAGAGTTATGTTGAAAGTCTCGCCTTGGAAAGGTGTGATACGATTCAGAAAACGCGGGAAGTTAAACTCGAGATACATTAGGTTATTTAAGATTCCGGATAGAGTATATCCCTTAGCATACAAACTTGATCTTTTGTCAGAACTCTCCAATTTACTTAACACATTTCATGACTCAAATATCCCCACCTCTTCACCAATAACCAGTCGAAATCAACATGAATTGAATTCAGGGACTGTATTCCTTTTTGGGTGGGCGAATGTGACAACTCGTAATTTCAGGTCATTTCTCAACTTTACTATTCATCTCAGGAATTTACTATTCACATATCACTATTCATCATTTTACTATTCATCATTTTTTAAGTCGGTTTGAGACTTTGAAAGGTTATTTCAAAATCTTACTATTCATAAAACACTATTCATCCTGGAGAAAAATCACTATTCATGATTCACTATTCATCATTTTTCGTAAACTAGGTTTACGAGTATCAAATACGCGTAACCTGGAGGGTTAAGCTGCGTATTCATGGAACATCATTGAGGACATTTCATATAGACTATAATTAGTCTACATATCATCAGTAACATCATCTTCATATTAATTTATGCATGGGTTTACATATTTCATTAACGTATGTTTATTTATTAAATAAACGCTATCGCACGATCATTTATTTTAAATAATAGATCCGACACTTCCGACAATTGTCCTGATATACTTTTATACTCATTTAAGACTATAAAAATTATATTATTAGTTTACCCGATGTTTTGAATTTATTTTGTATATATATATATATATTGTTATATTATATATATATATATTTACGACGGTTTACGTAATGTCGATACAATAATTATATAACCACGCGTACTTTTACGACTATTAAATTAACTATAAACTTTTATTTATTATCACTTTTACACACCTCGATAAACCCACGACTCATTTTAAATATTAAGATTGAGAATGATGATAAGTTTTAACATTTTTATGAGCATTATATTTTTACGTTACCTGATTTGGATTTTCGTAACTTCAAGGTTTAACATTTGTAATAACCGGGATCAAACTATACCCGCTACACCCGAGACTTAGCTATTAAGGCTAGCAAAATATCTTTGAACTCTCTTTTATACCAAACCGACTCCATTCACTTGTATATATCTGCTCTTTTTGTTTCTTTCAGTTAGAACACAGACAATGAGATAAAATTGACTCATCTCTTCCTCTCCCCTACCTCACCGCCTTACACCACCCATCGCCTCACCACCTCTGCCACACCGCCACAAGCTGCCACCATCACCAACATCAACACCATAAGGGTGGTCCGTTGTGGGTTGTGTTTGATCTCTGGTTGACAAGAAACCGCAAGGGTTTTGTTGATTTTGAGTTGGTTTTGGTTCGAGTAGTCACTACCACAGCTCTCCTTCATCACCATCTCTAACTTCCTCTTGGATTTGGTATGTTTACACGTCTAAATCTATCCTTTATTCCTCCTTTGTTAAAACCGATTATCAAAACATTAATAATATAGTTTTCGTGGGTTAAAACAACTTTTCTTGAAATCGTGTGGTAAAGATTAACAAAAGCTGTTTTGTTTTGTCTTTCGGTTCAGGCCGATCACAGGCCACCCAAAAGGGTGTTGGTTTTTGCGCGTCACAGCCCGAAAGGGTGTTTATTTGTGGGTTCACAACAGTTAACACAAAGGGTGTGTTTGTTTCTATGCGAGTCAGCCACAAAACCACCCGTGGTGGTATTTATTTGGCTTGGTACACGGCAGCCCCGAGGGGTGTCGTTGTTATTGTTTGCTGCCCAAATAGGGCATTTGGTTCTGCTTATTTTCGACCCATACATCAGCCCCAAAAACGGTGCGTCTGGTTTATTTGTTTCTGACCACACAACAGCCAACAAGGGTGCATCTGGATTGTTCATATTGACCCACACCACAGCCTATAGAGGGCGTTTGGTTGCTGCTATAACAGCAGCCCCAACAAGGGTGCGGTTGATTTGATTCTCGGCTCAACCACATCTTGAAGGGCGTTGGTTTTCCCTCGTTCGACCACATCACCACAAGGGTGGTAGTTTGTGTACAAACACCCGAATGGTGTTTGCATTCTTACTCTCGAGTCAACAAGAAAACCCGCGAGTAGTGTAAATTAAGGACTGTTTCAGGTCAGCAGCTAAATCGAGTTGGTGTGCAGTATTTTTGGCTTATGGCATACTGGGAAATCACATTCTTAGATAGATATATGTCTTAGATTCATGTGGTGAATTGGATGGGTTATCAACTCCTCCGGATGAGGGAGTTATGGCAATTTTACGATTGCTAGTCAAATCTGGAGCATCGTTTGGAAAACGAGTTAAACTCTAGGTTAGTACTCTAAAATGTAGGATAGGAAAGCTAATCTCAGTAGTGTACATCTAAATCTAACTTCTCCAAGTGGAATCACTTTAATAGCTATCACGGTTTGGGAAAAACGTTAAGATTAGTGTTTCGTAGGAAAAGTTGGGACTGCTGCAGACCAGCAGTATAGATGGATTAACTGCAGAAAACTTTTGGCCTAAGAAGGTCTATATTATTTAATGGGATTATGTAAATAAGTTTAAGGTACATGTGTTGAATTGGATGGGGTGATATCTCTTCCGGATGAATGAGATATGGCCATTTTATGGAAACATGTAAATTCTGGAGCTGCTGTTGGAAAACATGCTTTGCTCCAGATTTTTGTACAGTAGGCTTGGGTTTTAAAACATGGTTCAACACTAGACATTATAAGCTTTCAGCTCCAATTGGTTCAACTTGATAGCTATTATAGAATAGTATTTATGACCAAAACCGTAAGCGTTAGAATTTCAGCGAACTTTCTGGTTAAAGCTATAGTTAGTAAAAACTCATTTCCCGTTGATTGGTAAATGATATGATTGAATGGCCTAATGTTTTGGAAACTAGACTTAAGTATATTTCCAGGGGTGAAAACCCCATCCTTGTATCTTTTATAGGTTAATAGATACGATGGTGTGAAGTTGACTAAAATTCAGCAATATGGTTTTTACGTATATTCTTGAGAAATAAAAGTGTGATCAACTAAGTAAAAGTTAAAGATGGTTAAGCAATACTTATTAGACTTACTTAAAGGATTTGGATAATACGGATTGAGACATGACAAATTGGACTTGTATCGTTTGGACAAAACTAGACTTATCGGACTCATAACGGATTATATATATTGGACAATACATATATTTGATATCAAACATTGGACTTGTATTGGACAAGCTTATTAGACTAATATTGGATTAATATTATTTGGACTTAAGATATCGGATTAAGAACTTTGGACACATTGAACTTGAATTGGATTTAAGTTATTATCGGGCTAGAGCCCAATTGACTTGTTTTCTTGACATGTTTTGTCATTATCCTCTCGCCTAGAATTCACCCGTCAATACTTTTGTGACTCGTTTTCTTGAGACATTTTGTCTATTCTTTTACTTCATAATATATGAGATATATATATATATATATATATATATATATATATATATATATATATATATATATATATATATATATATATATATATATATATATATATATATATATATATATATATATATATATATATATATATTATGCTTTGCCATGAGTTGTACTTCGAGTCTATGATTTCATACCACCACACGAATGATGAAACTAAACATTTTACAAACGTTGATACGAAACTTCCACGAAAACTAAAACGTATTACCTTTTGAAACTTATACGCATCGATTACTATTCGCGTATTATATTTTGAGACGAGTTTATATTCATTAGGTTACGCCGACTCCGTATCGTTGCGCCATACTTCTTTATATTGTTCTGCTATACTTCTTGATAATGTTGCATTACTTATGTCACTACACTCTAAGGTGAGTTTTCATAGCCCCGATTTATTCAAATTTTTACTTTATTTCAAACCTACGGGGGAGAATACATTGCACATCATTTTTATTACGATACCAAGTATATCAAATTCATTTACATTGCTTAAGTTACTTCATTGCCAATTGAATGTCCCCATATCAGAAATCATGAACCGTTAATTACTGGGTAAGCGAGGGTGAGTGGATAGATCTATCGAGGGTGACTCCTCCATCCGGGTTGGTGGATTCCAACTGGTCAAACGGATGCATTTTATTTAATATCATTATTTGAGTTGTTTGGCAAAACACTCTGTTGGGGCGAACATCATGATCAGTCTAGCTTCGGTGTCATGTGCTTATAGCAATTGTAACATTTTTATGTGACATATTTGTCATACATGGCCTATACTTGTGGTAGTCGTATAAAACATTTACATAAACCCTATGAACTCACTCAACCTTTGTGTTGACACTTTAGCAATGTATTTTCAGGTATCTAAGGCATATACTTCATGGCATGCATGTGGACTTATCATAGAGTCGCGGTGACGACGCGTCTCACTTGGGTTTTATGCACTTTAAAACATCGTTTGGATTGTAACAAACTTATTTCCGCACATGTCGATTTTCAATTGGGACCTATCTTTTGTAAACTCTGAATGTTTTTAATATATCAAACGATGTTCTTTTCAAACGACACTTTAGGTCGTTCAATATGACTGTGATTGTGATGCTATGACAGTCAACCCCCAGGAATTCCATTCCGCTGCAAAACAGGTAATTTGGGGGTGTGACAGATTGGTATCAGAGCTTCGGTTATAGAGAACTAGGTTGCATCATTGACCCTAGACTATAACTACATAATCATAGCATATCATCATAAGTGCATAGTTACTATACATGCGGTTTCATACGCACATTTTGTGAGTTATTTACTTTCATTTCAAAATCGATTGTCACATAGATGCCTTCAAATACCCATCCCATCATACTCACATCAGACTCCAACGTGGAGAATGCCCTGTCATTCCTTATCACAATTTTTACATCAGTTGACTTAACACCGATAACATCGGATGATGAGACTGGACCCTTTGAGGAGGGCAAAGTTGCACCTACACCATCACGATTATTATTGATTCACCGTAGGATTAGGACAGTTTTAATCATTCTGTCGGGACAAATTATTCCATTTGGTAGAACTTATAGGTTTAGTCCTAATGGACCTATTTTCCTAACTTACCACTAGGATTTTCATCACCATCATTTAGAGCACCATCCGTGCCATCACATTCCATAGATACTACTCATACATCTGACTTGCAGCTTGGGGAGCATGCATGATTTAACACACCATTACCATCTATCACTAAGACTATAGACACTACACCATCTCATAGGTTTGAGGACTGTGAGAGTTCTAGGGTTATTGCTGCTAGACCGCCTACTGCCCCTACACTTGAAACACGATTAGACCATCAACAGGAACAAATAATAGGTACCTTTCAATCTAATGTAATGATTATCCTTTATTATCTCCACGATAATCACGACCTTTGTTTATTTCATTCCCTATTCCAATTGCCAAATTTTCAATCACTTCACAACAATATACCACTATCTTACTAGGGATTAGGCCAACTTTATTCTTGACCAATTAGGAGACTATTACCATTCTATGAGGTTCTTCCATGTATTCTACAGACCATTTAACAAATTATATTTCTAGTTACTTTGCTACTACTTCATAAAATTATTTCACATCATTTTATTCCATGCTATTTTACTACCATTTTAGGAAAATGTCTTCACAGAATTCTAAAGCAAGTTGTTTTGTTACCACCCTATAAATTGATTTTCAGTCATTTTATCAACTATTTACTACCATTATGCGAAATGATTTCCATGTTACTCTGAAAAATTGTTTGAGCCATTATTTTACAAAATAAAACATTGAATACCATCTAAAACTTCGGAGAGATATTATACCATTTCAACAAAACCAATCATCGCATCATTTGTCCTCGATTATACATAGCCTGATCACCTATGTATAGTTCAGGAAGAATTATGTCATGAAAGAAACAAGCACCTTTACAAACTTCCTAAAAATAATCTTTACTCAAAAGCAAAGTTTTGTAATCAGATAAATTGTTCATAAACATTTCTTTTTGTTAACACTCTATAGATGCCTACGCCATTCATCACTCACTCAACCGATAAGTTGAAATTTTACCGGTGACCTTTTTATGAAAAAATTCTATACCATCTATGAGGAGGATTCCTCGATATAAGAAAACAATGAAAGGATTTTAGAACTACCCACAAGGACTAGAAGTATGTGGTAAGATATTCCAAAACTCAATAGAAGTCTTAAGATATCACGAGACAATCCAAACCACTATCTTTGGATTAGAAGCCAGATTCCATCATTTCAAAAGTATTAGCTAAACCGAGTTACAAGATTTAGTACAAAGTGAATACACACTAAGCAACACTATAGGGATAAACCAAGTATTCTAACTGAGACTGCAGCACATTCCAATAAACATGGCCTCAACAATATGTGAACTTCCCGACAATGAGTTTCCCTTAAAGGAAAATTTGGTTAAATTAAGGTTATCAATATAAAATTCCCCTAAGGCATTGTGTTCTCTAGAAATTCCAAGTAATCCTAGGCGGCCCAGTCACTACTGTAACACCCCCAAAATATCGCAGCGGAAGATTGTGTCATTGGGGTGCTACTTCATAATACAAAGTACAAGTTATAGAAAACGACCTCTAAATGAGACGTTTTGAAAAGTTACAATTCGATTAATGAAATCAGAGTTACAAACAATGAGGTCCCAAAGTATAATACATAAATGTTTCGAATGGTAAATGACAAAAGCATAAGTCTTCAAAATATGTCGTGCGACTCTATGTTCCATGCAACAGCTATCGTCTTATTGACCTGAGATAAACATGCTAAAGTGTCAACACAATGGTTGGTGAGTTCATAGAGTTTGTTTTGAATAAGTCAAAAAGCCTTTAAAGAATGTTCACACAGCAAAGGCATTGTAAATCCACTCAGTTCCAAGTTCCGCCCATACAAAACTTGCAACCTGTGTGTTTACAACCCACTGCTAAAATATAGCACGTCAATCATGTATGCATGTATCATAGTAGTTAAAAGTATAAATGTTTTAAGTATGTAACTAGTATATTGATCACGTACACGTGCATCAAAACCTATGCAATTAGCCATGAGTCTCCACTTCATCTCCAGAAACCTCATGTGGGTATGTTGCTCACAAGGAGTGTAATAGCATTAGTTTTACTTCATCTCCGAAACTCAATGCGTGTGTTATCCAAGGAGACTTTGTGTTGCTCATAAGGAAAGTAATAGCATTAGTTTTTCTTCATCTCCGAAACTCAATGCATGTGTTATCCTAAGAGACTTATCATGCGAACGAGGGGACTGCTCAGTGTATGTTGGGAGACTTTCAAGTTTAGTATAACACAATCAAGTATAACGCAATCAAGTATATAACGCAATCAAGTATAATGAAATCAAGTGTAATGCAATCAAGTATAGATGCTATCAAGTGTTATGCAATCAAGTATAAAAAGTATAGCGTAGCATAAAAGTGTAAATGTTTTGAGTATTTGTATTTGTAAAAGTAAAAGCAAGTAGTTGAGCATGTAATGTCACAATTCTCAATTTCAGATCGTTTTGCAAACTTAAATTTTTTATTTATTTATTCACTTTACTATTCACTCCCGATACCCGCACCACCTTTTGACTAATACATTTTAATTTACCTTGCCAAGTCATATACCTAGTCATCAACTAGATATTATTTAAATAATACATAGTTAAATATCTTACAAAATATCTCACGAAGAGAAGTCAAATTGAAATTCTCTTCTTAAATATCTTAACATTCTAGGTTTTAATAACGTTTACGTGCTTCGTCAAACTTATCAATCATTTAATATGCTAAGATAGGTTATATTAATAAGTTTAGCATTTTTATAAGTTTAGTATTTTTAAGATACTGATGCGCTCCCGAACAGTCAAGCTTTATCACTCAAGCCTGCCACTTGTGAATGACAGACCGTAACAAGCTTAAAACGGCTCAGGAACGAAGTCAATGAAGATCTGAGGAGTATAGTGTTTCCCCGGGTCGTTATGTCCCAGCGAGTTGTGCAATGGATTATCAAACGTAAAGTGATCGGGAAATTTGAACAGAAAAGAGATTTGAATGATATTATAACTACAGAAAAAAGCCAACAAATAACAACGGCTTAAATGCAAATTAAAGGAAATTAAAAAGATAAAATCTATTAAATAAATGCTATCACTATATTTAAAATGATGTTTTTGTTTTTATGTTTTTACAAAACTGAAATTAAAATCTACGCGACGTACAAATTAAAAAGTGAAACTTACACAATATTAACCCTAAAAATATGAAAATTATATTTTTACAAACCTAATGATAAAAGAAACTTTTTAGAAAAAGAAAACTATTTTTACAACTATTTAATTAATTATTATTAATTAAAAACTATTTTTAACTATTTAATAATTACCTAAAATACAAGAAAATAGGAAATAAAACTAGAAAAATAAAATTAAGACTTAGAAAAATCTAAAATATCAAAATAGAATTTTCAAAACTATTTTTGTAATTTTCTGATTATTTTTCTATTTTTTATGAATTTTAAACTATTAAAAACTAATTAAAGGGTTTAAAAATACAAATTTAACTAAGAAAAATCTAGAAAAATACTTTTTTGTCTTTTTATATTTATCTAAACTTAAGAAAATTGAAAAATTATTTTTTTGAACCTTTTCTTAATTTTTTGTATTAAATGCTATTTAAAAATGCTTAAAAACTAATTTAAATTAAGAAAAATAGCAAATCAACTTGGAAAAATCTGAAAATTTCAGGAAAAGTCTAAAATTATGTTAGGAAGCTAGGAAAATTGGAAAAACAAGTGCTTATGTATAGAAATTAGAAACTGATGAATCAAGTGCTTATTATTAAGCACTCCAATTAAGCCAAATGAGTACCAAAAGCTACCAAACAAACACAGAAGCTATAATTTGATAAAACTACTCTAATGCAACTTAAAACAACAAGCTAAAGCCTCTGAATTGCCAAATTAACAGATTTGATGTTATGACCTTATAAGCTAAAGACAGATTTTGAGTAGCTACTTTAAGCCCAAGAATAAGCACTCAAATAAGCTACAAACCAAAAACCAATTATGAAGACCTAAACTAGACCTGGCCCAGAGTTTATGAGCCAAAAACCAACCCAAGGTGAGCTAGGAGGAGCTCTGTGCAACCTCTGCAATAAACTGAGAAACACTCAGTGTATCATAAGCCTGTGAGCAGGGCATTTGACACCCAAAAGAGAAGCTTGTTTGAAGCTTCTAAGAGATTTGTAAAATTATGCTAAAATGGTGATAAGCAAGAACACCAACTGAAGTTTCTGAAATGCCAAGTCTCACTGAAAATGGCTCAAAAATGAAGATGTGAAAAATCCTTGCAGTTGGCTATAAAACAGGTTTTTGCAATTTTGACTTTTGAAGAAATAATGAAACTTTGACTTTTTTGAGTTTTAAGCTAAATTTTTGGACTGAACTTGATGTGAAATGATGAGATGAAGCTTCTGCAAGCTTTTTTTATGACTTTTAAACACAAAATAAGTGATTTGCTCTTCAAAAATCCAACAGTAAACCTGTTGGATGCAAATGATATGGATTTTGACTTTTTTGGATTACAGGAACACAAGTAAGACAGATATGAAGTGTTTAGAGATAAGAAAGCATGAACCAACTAGAAACAACCACTACACAACCTTTAAACTCAATTTAAACAACAAAACCAAACACTCCTTAATCAACTGTTTTGAAAATGAAACTGAGCTAAACCCTGACCAAACTTGTATCAGTGATCAAGCTAAGTCTCTGTACCCTAAATACATCTTTTTAAACAGAATAGAACCAGTTTTAACTACAAATTCAGATAATACAAAGAAATTTGAAATTTACTTACAAGAGTCCCTGGCCACTATGGCTTGAAAACAGTAACCAAAGGATCTCTAACCTATTTATATCAACCCACTAGACCTAAATCAACCCACATCCAGCTCTGCTTCACCCATTGACCATCTCCATTACCAAATTGACCCTGTTTGACTTTCTTTGACCAATATCCAAATATGCTTAAAACTTGAATTTAAGCTTATAAAAAGCTATTATAAGCTTGTATAAGCTTATTAGAACTGAGAAATGAGATGTTTGAAGCTTGTATACAAGACTTAGACTTGGAAATTTGCAACAGTGGACATAAACTGAGAATTGTAACAATAAACTGAAATTGGTACTTGGAATGAGTTTCAATACATTTAAATACTTAAAGTTGATACAATTTAACAAAAGGTTACAGGTTTCATACTGAACTAAAGCTTTAAGATACAAAACGACATTAAAGAAAAGATAAAAACTAGCAAACTCCCTTTCTAGCTCCATTTGCCTCTTTTTTATATCCAAACTCATTCTCTCTCTCTTCTGATGAATTCCCACCAATCCTCAGCCATTGGATGGCTTTAAAATGATCTTGACCCTTCAAACGGATTTTGGCGCCAATTTGGTGTATTTGATAGCTAGGTTGAGTGAGGAGGTTAGGGGTGCATTAAAGGAAGTTTGGATGTTAGTTGGAGGTGGGGGGACATGGTGGAGTGGAATGGAGGAGGGGGGATGGGAGTTGGATTGGTTGCAGGTAAGCAGTTGAGAGTGATGACTTTTGGCGTGCTTGCTTGTTTTGACCAGAGATTGACCAAAGGGTATTAATAGAAGGGGGGGTTCACAATTCAATTTGACAGGGGTCCAAGGCTAGGCAAGGTCCAAAAATGGTTTAAAGGGTTTTAAACTCAAGGACTAATGTTGTAAAATCTGAAAATCAAGGGACTTAAACTGCCAATTCATCAAACTTGTTCCAAGGGCTGAAAATGACAAGTTCCAAAAGTACAAGGACCAAAGCTGATATTTTCCAATTTTCCAGGGGCCATTTTTGCCAATTTTCAAAGTTGAAGGACTAAACTTGTAATTTCTCAAACTTTTTATATTTTTCACCAAAGGACTAAATTTGACAACTTATGATTTTAAAAGGACCTTTGGTGACTTTTCTTTTGAAATTTTAACTCAGGGACTATTTTTGACAATTTTAGAAACTTGGGGGACTGAAACTGCCAATTATGCAAACTTTGCTCATTTTTCATCTGATTTTAAACATTTTGCATCTGAAACATATAAAATGCAATTTTGGAATATTTTCAGTATTTTGATGCATTTCTGAGCATTTTTAGACGTTTTGCAGTTCAGATTGACTTAAAAATGATGAGTATTTACACACTCATCAATCCCCCACACTAAACTATTGCTAGTCCCTAGCAATCTTTTGAGAAAAACTTAATGGATTTGAATCTCTTTACCAAAAGCCATTACTTCTGGAGTAGCCAAATGTTTCAGTTCAAGTAAGAACCATGGTACACCGATAACCATGTGATTTTGAGCAAACCACCAGCTTCCAACGGATTTGATTTGTCTTTACCAGAAGCCGTTTGCTTCTGGACTAGCCAACTCTTAGATAAATTATCAATATTATCTTTGGTGAGTCGATTACCAATTATGGTTTTTCCACTGCCTTTACCACAAGCCATAAACTTGCGGGCTAGCCAACTCTTCACTTTTAAGGATATGGTGAGCTGAATACCATACAATTTTGGGCAAATTGCAAGCCGTCAACGGATTTGAGATATCTTTACCAAGAGCCGTTTGCTCCTGGATTAGCCAATCCTTTAGTCTTACAGACATGGCGGACTGATAACCAAATGAGAAAGTGTAAAACACTTACTCCAAAAAAAATTTTGGCCAAAAACGGGGGAATTGGTATAATTATATGATGAAATTCGTGAGAATTCCCCCCCACACTTAGAAATGAATATTGCCCTCAATATTCAAAGTACCGGCGGTTATGCCGAAACAAAGAACGTAAAAGGGAAATACTACGGCCATTATTTAGAAAGAAGATTTTTTTTTTTTTTTTTTTTTTTTTTTTTTGAGAGACTTATATACAAAACATGTGGGGCAACCCCCCCCCCCACACTAGGGTGGTAGAAAGTAGAAAGAAGAAGCTGAACTGTCAAGTTTTATCACACAAGCTAGCCACTTGTGAATGGCTAACCGTAACAAACTTAAGACAGCTCAGAAATATGGGTGACAACCCATATGGCATGCTACTGTTTTTGATTACCGAGTCGCTAGCTTGACTCGATCCCCGCATTCATTGGTTCATGGGGAAAGTTTGTAAGTCCGGGACAACCATGGATGGAATGTCCTCTCCAAAATAATGCTTCACTCGATGACCATTCACTTTAAAATTAGGACCATCGGGTTGAGATAACTCAATGGTACTATAAGGATAAACCTTAGCGATAGTAAATGGACCAGACCAACGGGACTTGAGCTTTCCCGAGAAAATCTTCAATCTTGAGTTGAAAAGAAGGACTCGATCACCGACGTTGAAAACGCGGTTTTTGATTTTTGAGTCATGAATCTTCTTTGTCTTTTGTTTATAGATCAAAGAATTCTCGTAAGCTTGATCACGGAGTTCATTTAATTCATTCATTTGAACTTTCCGATGATCACCAGCTGTCTGAATGTCGAAATTAGCATGCTTCAAGGCCCAGTATGCCTTGTGCTCGAGCTCAACTGGTAGATGACATGCCTTCCCGTACACCAGCTTGTATGGAGTGCACCCGATGGGTGTTTTGTAAGCTGTACGGAAGGCCCAGAGTGCGTCATCTAGCTTATCCGACCAAGAGGCACGGTTTTCACCAACCGTCCTCTCCAGAATTCTTTTTATCCCTCGGTTAGAGACTTCCACTTGCCCACTTGTTTGGGGGTGGTACGCAGTAGATAGACGGTGAGTTACACCATACTTTTGCATGACTCTTTCAAATTGGTCATTGCAAAAATGCGTACCACGATCACTGATTATGGCTCGTGGAGTTCCAAACCTAGCAAAGAGAGATTTTAAGAATTTCACCACAACTCGGGCATCGTTGGTGGGTAAAGCCTTAGCTTCAACCCATTTTGACAAGTAGTCAACGGCCACGAGTATGTATTTGTTACCACGAGAAGAAGGAAATGGCCCCATAAAGTCAATGCCCCATATGTCAAAAATCTCACACACTTGAATGGCGTTTTGCGGCATTTCATTCCTTTGTGAGATATTTCCGTGACGCTGACAAGCGTCACAGGTTTTGACGAACTCATGGGCATCTTTGTAGATTGTGGGCCAATAGAATCCAGAATCAAACACCTTCTTGGCGGTGTAGTTGGGGCTATGATGTCCCCCAGTAGGTCCAGAATGGCAAGCCTTGAGAATGTCAATGGCTTCCTGACCATACACACATCGCCGGATGACTTGATCCGCACAATTTTTAAACAAGTAGGGGTCGTCCCAGAAATAATGTTTCACATCTTTAAAGAATTTACTTTTCTGTTGGGACGACATCCCTTTCACCACAAAGTTACCCGCATGGTAATTTGCAAAGTCAGCAAACCATGGGGTAGAAGAATCTCCCCGAAAAGAAACCATATTGAGTGTTTCGAGAGGAAATGTTTCATTAATTTCCTTTTTCTCAAACACATCCTGGTGAGGGTTCTCTAATCGGGACAGATGATCAGCAGCCAGGTTCTCAGCTCCTTTTTTATCACGGATGATGATATCAAATTCTTGTAGGAGGAGAACCCAACGGAGCAATCTCGGCTTTGCATCTTGTTTAGCAAAGAGATATTTGAGGGCCGAGTGATCCGTATACACCACGCATTTGGTCAAGATAAGGTATGGCCGAAACTTCTCAAACGCATACACCACAGCTAATAATTCTTTTTCTGTAGTGGTGTAATGGGTCTGAGCTTCAGTCATAGTTTTGCTCGCGTAGTGGATTGGCTGAAAATGCTTAGTTTTGCGTTGCCCCATGACTGCTTCGATAGCAAAATCACTTGCATCGCACATGAGCTCGAAGGGTAAATCCCAGTCGGGGGCAACTAGAATGGGTGCTTCCGTAAGCTTTTTCTTCAATGTTTCAAAAGCTTCGATGCACTCAGGAGAAAAGATAAAAGGAGCATCTTTTTCGAGAAGATGGGTCATAGGCCGAGCGATTTTAGAGAAATCTTGAATGAATCTACGATAAAACCCGGCATGACCTAGAAAACTCCTAATACCTTTGACGGTAGTAGGGTGAGGTAGTTTAGCAATAACATCAACTTTGGCTCTATCTACCTCAATCCCGTTCTTAGAAATCTTATGGCCAAGGACTATGCCTTCTTTGACCATAAAGTGGCTCTTCTCCCAGTTTAGACATAGATTGGTGTCTTCACACCGTTTTAACATTTTGTCTAAGTGGGAGAGACATGTCTGAAACGAGTCCCCAATGACCGAGAAGTCATCCATAAACACATCCATAGTTTCCCCGATCATGTCGTGGAAAATTGCCATCATACATCTTTGGAACGTGCCAGGAGCATTACATAAGCCAAAAGGCATACGTCTGTAAGCAAATGTTCCGTATGGGCAGGTGAATGTGGTTTTTTCTTGATCCAGCGGATCAATGGGGATCTGAAAGTAACCCGAGAAACCATCAAGGAAACAATAGTACTCGTTCCCTGCTAATCTCTCGAGCATCTGGTCCATGAAGGGTAGAGGAAAATGGTCTTTACGGGTGGCTTCGTTTAACTTTCGATAGTCAATACACACACGCCATCCCGTAACCAATCGAGTTGGAATTAACTCGTTCTCTTCATTCGTGACAACAGTAATGCCACCCTTTTTTGGAACGCAATGAATTGGACTAACCCAAGGACTATCAGAGATCGGGTAAATTAAACCGGCATCAAGAAGTTTGAGAACCTCTTGTTTGATAACCTCGTGAATCTTAGGATTCACCCTTCTCTGATGTTGGACTGCTGGTTTGAAGTCATCCTCCATTAAGATTTTGTGAGTACAAAACTCAGGGTTGATACCCTTAATATCGGAGAGTTTCCAAGCAATTGCTTGCTTGTGTGACTTCAAGACCTTTATGAGAGCAGTTTTCTCCTCCTCAGTTAAGTTTTTAGCAATTATGACGGGTAATTTATCATCACCCTCCAAGAATGCATACTCAAGATGAGGAGGTAGGTCCTTAAGTTCAACCTCGGGAAATTCATCAGTAGAAGTTTGTACTGATTTGATTTCCTCAATTGTGATTTCTTTCGGAGGGAGTGAAGGTAATGGATCTTCATTAAGCAATTGCTCAAGATAAAGGATATCCCCCTCCGAATCATACACACCATCAATTCCAGGCGGAATTGATTCATCAACAGCAAGAAATTCATCGATCTCTTCCAGAAGGAAGTCACCTCCCTCAAACGGAGTGAGAGAGGGGGAAGAGTCGGCAATGATAGGTTGAGAAGATGTGGTGGAATTACCACCCACAGAATTATGAAGATAACCAAGAAACTCTTGAGAGTACTCCTCTGAAGCAATATCAATTAAATCGACTCGACTAACTGATTCAGTATCATAATTTGAGGAGTACCTCGAAGTCTGATCGAGGTTAAAGGTAACAGCTTCATTACCCACACGTAAAGTGATTTCTTGCTCAAGTACATCTATGAGAGCACGGCCCGTCCTCAGGAATCCTCGACCAACAATAAGAGGAACCCGATGATCGGCATCGAAATCAACAACTACAAAATCAGCTGGGAAATGGAACTTTCCTACTTTCACGAATACATCCTCGGCAATGCCGAGAGGACGCGAGATAGAACGATCTGCAAGCTCGAGAGTCATGCAGGTAGGAATAAGTTCTGGAAGAGAAAGTTTCTTCCACACTGAATACGGCATCAGATTGATGCTTGCACCAAGATCAGCAAGGGCAAAGCATTCAATCATCCCAGGAAAAACACAAGGAAGAAGAAATTTTCCGGGATCTCCCAGCTTCTCGGGAAGCTTCTTTAACAAGACTGCTGAGCAATTCTCATTCAAAGGAGTCTTAGCCATTTCAAATAGCTTTTCTTTGTTGCTCAACATGTGTTTCAGAGTAGATGCAAACTTTGGCATTAACATGATGGCATCCGCGAAGCTTATGTCAAGGATGCTAGGGCTGAATTCATAAAGTTTCACAAGGGTTATATCAAGGGTTAGCATGATGGGTTAAGGATTTGGAAGCTCGGGTTCATGTTGAAAGGGTTTAGGTTTTAGTGTCATAGTTCTTGGTACTTGATTTGTTTCATCACAAGGATTGTAAGAAAACTCTTATGTTATCATTTCCTTACTGTAAATACTAGTATTTCATGTATATAATATGTTTTGTATGCTTATTATGGTTGATTATGCTTGGATTAATAGACTAAACCACTTGAAATTGTCAAAAGGACTATTTTTGCAAAACAGAAACTGGACAGGTGCTGTAAACGTAATTATTGGGTAAAATTCGTGGACTTAAAAACTTAGGTAATAACATAGGATTATAGATCTACGTCTTGTGGTCATTTTTCCGGGTGGCTCGTGCCGTAACTCATCCCGATGAATAAACTAGAGTCAAAACGGCTAAACGTGTCCAAATCTGAGTAACAGATTTCAAACAAGTAAAGCTCATAAAACTTGCATATAACCAACTGTTGGTCAAAGAATAAAAGTTGTAGCTAACACCCTAACTTGAACGTGGCCGCTGGCCGTGCATTAAACGGAGTTGTAGAACTCGACTTATGACCAAAACTGTGAGACAGTTTGCTGCTGATTGAAATAACTAGTACATCAAAGGGTAAATTGGTAATTTCACATTAGTTAAATAATTTCTGGGGCAGTAGGACCCACTAATCTGTTTAGTACATTTAATTTCCTTTCCGAGGACATAAAAACCGAGTCGTGATCAATTACGGTTTAGAAATAACGGGTAGATATAGACGGGGAAAACTTAAATAAACGAAACGTAAACACTTATACGACTTCACAAATGTTAAGTATCCAAGCATAATTGATGTAATAACTATATAAGGCATGTTTATACATTCACTTCGTTATTTTAGAACCTAAGACTCAACACATACTCTAGGTTGCGCTTAAAGGTTTCTCGGCTTATCCATCGATTCGTTATACATTGGATATCACATTTATTAAGGTGAGTTCGTAGCCCCACTTTTACCCGTTTAATTGTTTTACAAACTCTTTGGGGGAGATACATGCTCAAACACTTGCTTTATACTTTTTAAAAATACTCAAAGCATTATACTTTATTGCATTATACTTGATTGCGTTATACTTAATTGCATTATACTTGATTGTGTTATACTAAACTTGAAAGTCTCTTTGGATAACACATGCATTGGGTTTCGGAGATGAAGTAAAACTAATGCTATTACTTTCCTTATGAGCAACACAAAGTCTCCTTGGATAACACACGCATTGAGTTTCGGAGATGAAGTAAAACTAATGCTATTACACTCCTTGTGAGCAACATACCCACATGAGGTTTCTGGAGATGAAGTGGAGACTCATGGCTAATTGCATAGGTTTTGATGCACGTGTACGTGATCAATATACTAGTTACATACTTAAAACATTTATACTTTTAACTACTATTATACATACATACATGATTGTGCAACTATATTTTTAGCAGTGGGTTGTAAACACACAGGTTGCAAGTTTTGTATGGGCGGAACTTGGAACTGAGTGGATTTACAATGCCTTTGCTGTGTGAACATTCTTTAAAGGCTTTTTGACTTATTCAAAACAAACTCTATGAACTCACCAACCATTGTGTTGACACTTTATCATGTTTATCTCAGGTCAGTAAGACGATAGCTGTTGCATGGAACATAGAGTCGCACGACATATTTTGAAGACTTATGCTTTTGTCATTTACCATTCGAAACATTTTGTAAACATTATATATTATACTTTGGGACCTCATTGTTTGTAACTCTGATTTTATTTAATCGAATGGTAACTTTTCAAAACGTCTTATTTAGAGGTCGTTTTCTATAACTTGTACTTTGTATTATGAAGTAGCACCCCAATGACACAATCTTCCGCTACGATATTTTGGGGGTGTTACAGATTGGTATCAGAGCATCGGTTATAGAGAACTAGGTTGCATCATTGACCCTAGACTATAACTATATCATCATAGCATCTCATCATATCATTATAAGTGCATACTCATTATACATGCGGACTTATGACTCAACATCCAACATCATATGAGTTGATTAGTCCAAGCATTGCATAGTTACTCCTAAATTATACATAGCCTGATCACCTATGTCTAATTCAGGAAGAATCATGCAATGAAGGGAGTAGTAGTCTCATATGTGTAAGCAATTCCGTAATCGTGCCAAATTTTCAAAAGATTTTCTTCAAACCACTTGTTTCCAGTTTGATCCGAGTGACAGTTCTTGTTTGATGAGTTGCAAAGATCAAGCTAGAAACAAGTTGTTACTTAAACCGATTTAGCCTAATCGTATGACAGTTCTTGTTTGATGAGTTGTGGGATTAAGTAAAAATCGGTTACCTAAAAGTCTTTTGAGGATTTTGCTCGAGAATGGGAAAGTTTGCCTCATTAAACCTAACCATAGGAGAGCATGCCTTTAGAATGAGAAATGGTCACGATAGCACAAGAACGTACATAGTTGGGTGAGGAACCCATATACATGAACATTGACATAATCATTTAGATCATACGCACGAGCATAAACTTTTAGACCCTTGTCGAGGATCAGACTATAATTATCAATAATCGAATCACGAGGACGTGATTCCTCTAACAGGGGAAGAATGTCACAATTCTCAATTTCAGATCGTTTTGCAAACTTAAATTTTTTATTTATTTATTCACTTTACTATTCACTCCCGATACCCGCACCACCTTTTGACTAATACATTTTAATTTACCTTGCCAAGTCATATACCTAGTCATCAACTAGATATTATTTAGATAATACATAGTTAAATATCTTACAAAATATCTCACGAAGAGAAGTCAAATTGAAATTCTCTTCTTAAATATCTTAACATTCTAGGTTTTAATAACGTTTACGTGCTTCGTCAAACTTATCAATTATTTAATATGCTAAGATAGGTTATATAATAAGTTTTAGCATTTTTATAAGTTTAGTATTTTTAAGATACCCGGTTTTAAGTTTCGTGACTTTACGACTTACAGTTAGCGATTAACGGGTCCAAAACTCACTCCGTAAACAAGATAATACCAAGCAACTCATATCTAGTCATCCTAGATAAGCCTTGAACGAAATTTAGGCCACATGGGGCGTTTTATAAGTAGTAACCAAGTAAAGATGTGAAACTTAGGTAAGAAGCTTTAACATGTGTAAGTTTACTTAGCCTTTAAGACTTAAGTCTTAGAATCCAACTTTTGCACCTCCTCATCACACCTTCCTAGCACCTTCCTTACACCTCCTCATTACACTATAAATACAAGCCTCATATCTTCCTTTCTTCTCCATTTAAACGAGCCAACCTTAGTTCACAAAACCATGATCCTTTGATCTTCAAGTTACAAATTACATACCAAAGTTCAAGGCTTAGTTATTCTCTACATGAAACTATTGTTTATTTGGTGATTCCATGGTTGAATTAGGAGATGCACAAGGATGCTAGGGCTGAATTCATAAAGTTTCACAAGGGTTATATCAAGGGTTAGCATGATGGGTTAAGGATTTGGAAGCTCGAGTTCATGTTGAAAGGGTTTAGGTTTTAGTGTCATAGTTCTTGGTACTTGATTTGTTTCATCACAAGGATTGTAAGAAAACTCTTATGTTATCATTTCCTTACTGTAAATACTAGTATTTCATGAATATAATATGTTTTGTATGCTTATTATGGTTGATTATGCTTGGATTAATAGACTAAACCACTTGAAATTGTCAAAAGGACTATTTTTGCAAAACAGAA
Organism: Chrysanthemum seticuspe; assembly: GCA_019973895.1. Taxonomy (NCBI): domain Eukaryota; kingdom Viridiplantae; phylum Streptophyta; class Magnoliopsida; order Asterales; family Asteraceae; genus Chrysanthemum; species Chrysanthemum seticuspe. The sequence continues at coordinate 345,739,425 of BPTQ01000006.1, forward strand.
ACTGGACAGGTGCTGTAAACGTAATTATTGGGAAAAATTCGTGGACTTAAAAACTTAGGTAATAACATAGGATTATAGATCTACGTCTTGTGGTCATTTTTCCGGGTGGCTCGTGCCGTAACTCATCCCGATGAATAAACTAGAGTCAAAACGGCTAAACGTGTCCAAATCTGAGTAACAGATTTCAAACGAGTAAAGCTCATAAAACTTGCATATAACCAACTATTGGTCAAAGAATAAAAGTTGTAGCTAACACCCTAACTTGAACGTGGCCGCTGGCCGTGCATTAAACGGAGTTGTAGAACTCGACTTATGACCAAAACTGTGAGACAGTTTGCTGCTGATTGAAATAACTAGTACATCAAAGGGTAAATTGGTAATTTCACATTAGTTAAATAATTTCTGGGGCAGTAGGACCCACTAATCTGTTTAGCACATTTAATTACCTTTCCGAGGACATAAAAACCGAGTCGTGATCAATTACAGTTTAGAAATAACGGGTAGATATAGACGGGGAAAACTTAAATAAACGAAACGTAAACACTTATACGACTTCACAAATGTTAAGTATCCAAGCATAATTGATGTAATAACTATATAAGGCATGTTTATACATTCACTTTGTTATTTTAGAACCTAAGACTCAACACATACTCTAGGTTGCGCTTAAAGGTTTCTCGGCTTATCCATCGATTCGTTATACATTGGATATCACATTTATTAAGGTGAGTTCGTAGCCCCACTTTTACCCGTTTAATTGTTTTACAAACTCTTTGGGGGAGATACATGCTCAAACACTTGCTTTATACTTTTTAAAAATACTCAAAGCATTATACTTTATTGCATTATACTTGATTGCGTTATACTTAATTGCATTATACTTGATTGTGTTATACTAAACTTGAAAGTCTCTTTGGATAACACATGCATTGGGTTTCGGAGATGAAGTAAAACTAATGCTATTACTTTCCTTATGAGCAACACAAAGTCTCCTTGGATAACACACGCATTGAGTTTCGGAGATGAAGTAAAACTAATGCTATTACACTCCTTGTGAGCAACATACCCACATGAGGTTTCTGGAGATGAAGTGGAGACTCATGGCTAATTGCATAGGTTTTGATGCACGTGTACGTGATCAATATACTAGTTACATACTTAAAACATTTATACTTTTAACTACTATTATACATACATACATGATTGTGCAACTATATTTTTAGCAGTGGGTTGTAAACACACAGGTTGCAAGTTTTGTATGGGCGGAACTTGGAACTGAGTGGATTTACAATGCCTTTGCTGTGTGAACATTCTTTAAAGGCTTTTTGACTTATTCAAAACAAACTCTATGAACTCACCAACCATTGTGTTGACACTTTATCATGTTTATCTCAGGTCAGTAAGACGATAGCTGTTGCATGGAACATAGAGTCGCACGACATATTTTGAAGACTTATGCTTTTGTCATTTACCATTCGAAACATTTTGTAAACATTATATATTATACTTTGGGACCTCATTGTTTGTAACTCTGATTTTATTTAATCGAATGGTAACTTTTCAAAACGTCTTATTTAGAGGTCGTTTTCTATAACTTGTACTTTGTATTATGAAGTAGCACCCCAATGACACAATCTTCCGCTACGATATTTTGGGGGTGTTACAGATTGGTATCAGAGCATCGGTTATAGAGAACTAGGTTGCATCATTGACCCTAGACTATAACTATATCATCATAGCATCTCATCATATCATTATAAGTGCATACTCATTATACATGCGGACTTATGACTCAACATCCAACATCATATGAGTTGATTAGTCCAAGCATTGCATAGTTACTCCTAAATTATACATAGCCTGATCACCTATGTCTAATTCAGGAAGAATCATGCAATGAAGGGAGTAGTAGTCTCATATGTGTAAGCAATTCCGTAATCGTGCCAAATTTTCAAAAGATTTTCTTCAAACCACTTGTTTCCAGTTTGATCCGAGTGACAGTTCTTGTTTGATGAGTTGCAAAGATCAAGCTAGAAACAAGTTGTTACTTAAACCGATTTAGCCTAATCGTATGACAGTTCTTGTTTGATGAGTTGTGGGATTAAGTAAAAATCGGTTACCTAAAAGTCTTTTGAGGATTTTGCTCGAGAATGGGAAAGTTTGCCTCATTAAACCTAACCATAGGAGAGCATGCCTTTAGAATGAGAAATGGTCACGATAGCACAAGAACGTACATAGTTGGGTGAGGAACCCATATACATGAACATTGACATAATCATTTAGATCATACGCACGAGCATAAACTTTTAGACCCTTGTCGAGGATCAGACTATAATTATCAATAATCGAATCACGAGGACGTGATTCCTCTAACAGGGGAAGAATGTCACAATTCTCAATTTCAGATCGTTTTGCAAACTTAAATTTTTTATTTATTTATTCACTTTACTATTCACTCCCGATACCCGCACCACCTTTTGACTAATACATTTTAATTTACCTTGCCAAGTCATATACCTAGTCATCAACTAGATATTATTTAGATAATACATAGTTAAATATCTTACAAAATATCTCACGAAGAGAAGTCAAATTGAAATTCTCTTCTTAAATATCTTAACATTCTAGGTTTTAATAACGTTTACGTGCTTCGTCAAACTTATCAATTATTTAATATGCTAAGATAGGTTATATAATAAGTTTTAGCATTTTTATAAGTTTAGTATTTTTAAGATACCCGGTTTTAAGTTTCGTGACTTTACGACTTACAGTTAGCGATTAACGGGTCCAAAACTCACTCCGTAAACAAGATAATACCAAGCAACTCATATCTAGTCATCCTAGATAAGCCTTGAACGAAATTTAGGCCACATGGGGCGTTTTATAAGTAGTAACCAAGTAAAGATGTGAAACTTAGGTAAGAAGCTTTAACATGTGTAAGTTTACTTAGCCTTTAAGACTTAAGTCTTAGAATCCAACTTTTGCACCTCCTCATCACACCTTCCTAGCACCTTCCTTACACCTCCTCATTACACTATAAATACAAGCCTCATATCTTCCTTTCTTCTCCATTTAAACGAGCCAACCTTAGTTCACAAAACCATGATCCTTTGATCTTCAAGTTACAAATTACATACCAAAGTTCAAGGCTTAGTTATTCTCTACATGAAACTATTGTTTATTTGGTGATTCCATGGTTGAATTAGGAGATGCACAAGGATGCTAGGGCTGAATTCATAAAGTTTCACAAGGGTTATATCAAGGGTTAGCATGATGGGTTAAGGATTTGGAAGCTCGGGTTCATGTTGAAAGGGTTTAGGTTTTAGTGTCATAGTTCTTGGTACTTGATTTGTTTCATCACAAGGATTGTAAGAAAACTCTTATGTTATCATTTCCTTACTGTAAATACTAGTATTTCATGTATATAATATGTTTTGTATGCTTATTATGGTTGATTATGCTTGGATTAATAGACTAAACCACTTGAAATTGTCAAAAGGACTATTTTTGCAAAACAGAAACTGGACAGGTGCTGTAAACGTAATTATTGGGTAAAATTCGTGGACTTAAAAACTTAGGTAATAACATAGGATTATAGATCTACGTCTTGTGGTCATTTTTCCGGGTGGCTCGTGCCGTAACTCATCCCGATGAATAAACTAGAGTCAAAACGGCTAAACGTGTCCAAATCTGAGTAACAGATTTCAAACAAGTAAAGCTCATAAAACTTGCATATAACCAACTGTTGGTCAAAGAATAAAAGTTGTAGCTAACACCCTAACTTGAACGTGGCCGCTGGCCGTGCATTAAACGGAGTTGTAGAACTCGACTTATGACCAAAACTGTGAGACAGTTTGCTGCTGATTGAAATAACTAGTACATCAAAGGGTAAATTGGTAATTTCACATTAGTTAAATAATTTCTGGGGCAGTAGGACCCACTAATCTGTTTAGTACATTTAATTTCCTTTCCGAGGACATAAAAACCGAGTCGTGATCAATTACGGTTTAGAAATAACGGGTAGATATAGACGGGGAAAACTTAAATAAACGAAACGTAAACACTTATACGACTTCACAAATGTTAAGTATCCAAGCATAATTGATGTAATAACTATATAAGGCATGTTTATACATTCACTTCGTTATTTTAGAACCTAAGACTCAACACATACTCTAGGTTGCGCTTAAAGGTTTCTCGGCTTATCCATCGATTCGTTATACATTGGATATCACATTTATTAAGGTGAGTTCGTAGCCCCACTTTTACCCGTTTAATTGTTTTACAAACTCTTTGGGGGAGATACATGCTCAAACACTTGCTTTATACTTTTTAAAAATACTCAAAGCATTATACTTTATTGCATTATACTTGATTGCGTTATACTTAATTGCATTATACTTGATTGTGTTATACTAAACTTGAAAGTCTCTTTGGATAACACACGCATTGGGTTTCGGAGATGAAGTAAAACTAATGCTATTACTTTCCTTATGAGCAACACAAAGTCTCCTTGGATAACACACGCATTGAGTTTCGGAGATGAAGTAAAACTAATGCTATTACACTCCTTGTGAGCAACATACCCACATGAGGTTTCTGGAGATGAAGTGGAGACTCATGGCTAATTGCATAGGTTTTGATGCACGTGTACGTGATCAATATACTAGTTACATACTTAAAACATTTATACTTTTAACTACTATTATACATACATACATGATTGTGCAACTATATTTTTAGCAGTGGGTTGTAAACACACAGGTTGCAAGTTTTGTATGGGCGGAACTTGGAACTGAGTGGATTTACAATGCCTTTGCTGTGTGAACATTCTTTAAAGGCTTTTCGACTTCTTCAAAACAAACTCTATGAACTCACCAACCATCTGTTACTCAGATTTGGACACGTTTAGCCGTTTTGGCTCTAGTTTATTCATCGGGATGAGTTACGGCACGAGCCACCCGGAAAAATGACCACAAGACATAGATCTATAATCCTATGTTATTACCTAAGTTTTTCAGTCTACAAATTTTACCGAGTAATTACGTTTACAGCGCTTGTTCAGTTTCTGTTTTGCAAAACTAGTCCTTTTGACAATTTCTAGTGGTTTAGTCCATCTATCCAAGCATAATCAACCATAATAAGCATACAAAACATATTATATACATGAAATACTAGTATTTACAGTAATCAAATAACAATATAAGAGTTTGCTTACAATCCTTGTGATGAAATAAATCAAGAACCAAGAACTAGGACACTAAAACCTAAACCCTTTCAACGTGAACCCGAGCTTCCAAATCCTTAACACATCATGCTAATCCCTTGGTATAACCCTTGTGAAAACTTTATGAATTCAGCCCTAGCATCCTTGTGTATCTCCTAATTCAACCATGGAATCATCAAATAAACACTAGTTTCATGTAGAGAATAACTAAGCCTTGAACTTTGGTATGTAATTCGTAACTTGAAGATCAAAGGATCATGGTTTTGTAAACTAAGGTTGGCTCGTTTAAATGGAGAAGAAAGGAAGATATGAGGCTTGTATTTATAGTGTAATGAGGAGGTGAAAGGAAGGTGCTAGGAAGGTGTGATGAGGAGGTGCAAAAGTTGGATTCTAAGACTTAAGTCTTAAAGGCTAAGTAAACTTACACATGTTAAAGCTTCTTACCTAAGTTTCACATCTTTACTTGGTTACTACTTATAAAACGCCCCATGTGGCCTAAATTTCGTTCAAGGCTTATCTAGGATGACTAGATATGAGTTGCTTGGTATTATCTTGTTTACGGAGTGAGTTTTGGTCCCGTTAATCGCTAACTGTAAGTCGTAAAGTCACGAAACTTAAAACCGGGTATCTTAAAAATACTAAACTTATAAAAATGCTAAAACTTATTAATATAGCCTATCTTAGCATATTAAATTAGTGATAAGTTTGACGGAGCACGTAAACGCTATTAAAACCTAGAACGTTAAGATATTTAAGAAGAGAATTTCAATTTGACTTCTCTTAGTGAGATATTTGTAAGATATTTAACTATATATTATCTAAATAATATCTAGTTGATGACTAGGTATATGACTTGGCAAGGTAAATTAAAATGTATTAGTCAAAAGGTGGTGCGGGTAACGGGAGTGAATAGTAAAGTGAATAAATAAAAAAAAATTAAGTTTGCAAAACGATCTGAAATTGAGAATTGTGACAACTACTCTCGAAAAGCACATCAACTGCTACCAATTTGTGTTGGGATGAGTATGTCTCGCCTGGGAAAACCCTGCAGTCCCTGCATGATCTAAGATCACTTCTTCGCACCAGCAGATAGTCAATCTGGGTGTTGTGACCCCCACTCACGAAGGTGATCAAGTGGACATCCCTCTTCTTGAAGAAAGAGTTCGCTACTACCAAGTCGTGAGCGGTAGCAAACTCTAAAATTGATCGACCTTCGTCATTCCTAACTCCGAAGCCGAACCCTCTAACCATCTGCTTTCGCTCCTATGTGGCCGTTCAAGTCACCACCTAAAAACAAACGGCGGTCCGACGGGCACTCCCTAACGAGCTCGTCGAGAGCGTCCCAGAAGCTCTTCTTCTCTGCTTCACTCCGGCCCACCTGTGGTGCATATGCGCTGATAACGTTGACGGTCTCCCCGTTAATAACCAAAGTAATCGCCATGATCCTATCGCTACTCCGGGTCACTTGCACTACATTATCCTTAAGCCCTGCCGCCAAAATAACACCAACTCCGTTTCTCGCTGACCTAGAGCCCGAGTACCATAGCTTGTAGCCATTAACCTCCCTCGTGCTAGAGACCTTCCATTTAGTCTCCTGGAAGCATGCTCTGTCAACCTTATGTCTCCTCAACACATCCGCGAGCTCAAAGAGCTTACCGGTTAAAGACCCAACGTTCCAACTAGCCACCCTAATCCTACATGAAGACGCTACCCTAGTAGGAACCCTACCCACCCTAAACCCGCCCACCCTACCTTCCTCGCCTACTCCACTAACCCCGTCTACCTCGCCTACCCCGCCTACTCCGCCTACCCCGTCCACCCCACTCACACCGTCAAGACATGACCTCAGGTTACCATCACTAACCAAGGGGTCTATCCTAGTCCCAACCAACTACGAGCAAGAAAGGGCACAGAACAAAAGGAGCGAGACAAGCAAGCACAAGGGCAAGACAAAAAAAAGGGCAACAACACCAAAAGCAAACAATTAAAATATAAAAGGGAAACAATACAAAGAAAGCAAACAATCAATATATAAGGCTGAAACACCAACAAATAAATAAGGGGAGGAAAAAAAAGGCAAGCAGAAAAAGAAAAAAGAAAGATAAAAATAAAAATAAAAATAATAAAAGTAGTAAAACTCAGCTGGGCCTCACAAAACTTTTGGTGGCCGGAAAAAATTCGCCGGCAGTGATGACGTCAGATTCCGGCAGCCGGCGACGGCGGGTCAACTTGGATCAGTCTCAAAAAAACCAGGTGAACCTCCACTCGTGGGAGGTGTTGTTGCTGGGCGTCTGGAAGTCGCCGGAAAACAAGAAAGACCCACCACGTACAGGTGGCGCGTGGTGGCGCGTTGGTGCTCCGACGGAGGTCCGGTCTGTGGGGTTTAGGTCGGTTAAGTGAGGAGGTGAAGATGGTAATGTTTAACTATGGAAAAAATGAGAAGATGGTGGGGATGGTAATTTTTAGAGAGAGAAAGAAAGAAAGGAGAGAGAGAGGAAAAAAAAAGAAAGAAAGAAACCATTCGCACATATAGCACATTGAAAACTAAAATGGGCATTAACGGACACACTTTTTTTTCTCAATTGTAGAACATTACAATTGTTTTGAAGAATTTATTTTTGTATAATATATTTAAGTTATTTAATATAAATAAGATATTACATTTAAGGAATTTATTTCATCGTTTTAGGTCTTTTATTAAGCAATTTGTATAACATGAGCCCATTTGGCCCGTGTCCGTTTAGCCCGTGCTTGTTTAAGCCCGTGCCCATTCTTGCCCGTTCCCGTTTTAGCCCGTGCCCGCCCGTCCCGCCCGTTTTGCAACCTCTAACATTTACCCACCTTTATACTAACGGTACCGGATCAAATAGAAAGTGCTACTTTTTAGAAAGTATAAAAAGCTTTCTAGACCGTTGGATCAAAATACAACATCTGATTAAATAAAAGAATGACATATACACATAGGGGTATACTGGTCATTCCACTAAAAGCAATAATGTATCTTCTTTAAGTCTCATCTCCAACCATATCTCAGCTTTCCATCATTTCTTGGTTTACACTTTTTCAACAGGTCATGTCCAACCCATCTGACCACCGTGACCCGTCGTCTCCTGGTACGGCCCCGCCGCCACTTCCACCGTCCATTTGTCATCATCTTCAACATCAAGAAGACACTAAACATACAAATAAGATCTAAACCCGTTATCTTCCAATCAATACCAGAAAAAACATAGATCGATCGACACATACAAATCTACAATCACAAGAAACGACCTGCACACACTTCAGTAGACTCACCGTCGCCACCGTATAGATACTTCACAGTTGAAGGTTTACTTTAATTGTTAACTTTACATGTAATTTTGAGAATAATACTTCATTAACGGGTATTGCTAATTTCAAAGTTTGCATGTACCGGATCTGAGTTTTTAAATGGGTATGAATTTGTTAATATGTTTACTGATTTGCTGAGAGTAAACTTTGTTTTGATTTATCAAAATGAAAAATTTATTGTAGTAGAAGATTAATATTAATATGAAAAAGATTATGATGATGATGGGTAAAATAGGTAGCTAGGATTTGGAAAAAGAGGTGTGGAAAGATGTGGTTTGTTTATGGTACAATGTGCAAGTGTAGTCAAGTTACTTTCTACTAAGGATGAGTTTTGTAAAAAAAATGTTGCTCATCAATAAAACGAGTTGTTCATCAGTTCTATTTAACTTTGTTCATCAGTTTTATTTCATCAATAAAACGAGTTGTTCATCAGTTTTACTGTTCATCAGTTCTATTTAACTTTGTTCATCAGTTTTATTTCATCAATAAAATGAGTTGTTCATCAGTTTTATTTCATCAATAAAATGAGTTGTTCATCAGTTTTATTTCATCAATAAAACGAGTTGTTCATCGGTTTTATTGTTCATCAGTTCTATTTAACTTTGTTCATCAGTTTTATTTCATCAATAAAATGAGTTGTTCATCAGTTTTATTGTTCATCAGTTTTATTTAATCAATAAAACGAGTTGTTCATCAGTTTTATTGTTCATCAATAAAAGTATTGTTCATCAATAAAAAATTTGTTCATCAGTTGTTTAAAAGAAATCGTAATGTTCATTTATTTGAGTCACAGTGTTCATCAATTAGTTTTCTTTAATGTTACATTATAATGTTCATCAGTTTTCTTTGATGTTACATTATAATGTTCATCAATTACATCATTTGTTCATCGGTTTTTTTAAACAAATAGTGTTGTTCATCAGTTTTCTAAATAAAAAAATTACATTGTTCCTCAGTTAGGTACAATCAGTCTTGTTCATCCGTTAGTCTTTTTTTTATCAATATTAAAAAAATATATATATATTAATGTTCATTAGTTCATCAGTTATTTTTTATATTGTTCATCAGCTATTTTTTATAACGTTCATCAGTTGTTTTTTATATTGTTCAACAGTTTTCGAAAAAATAACGTTCATCAGTTCTTTTTGATATTGTTCATCAGTTGTCTAAAAGAAATCGCAATGTTCATCTGTTAGTTGTTCATCAGTTCATCGATTAGTCTTGTTCATCAGTTAGTATTGTTCAGCAATAAAAAAATATATTCATCAATTCTTTTAAATTTTGTTCATCAGTTTATCGGTATTCAAAAAAAGTCATAATGTTCATCAATTGTCGAAAAAATCATAATGTTCATCAGTTATGGTTACAATGTTCATCAGTTTATCATTTGGTTGTTCATCAGTTAAAAATAAACAAAAAATAACAAAAATAACAAAAAAAATGTATTTTGGTATACCAATTAGTGCATTTGAATGTACTTTTATAAGAAAATCTCTTTTAGGCATTTTATCAAACACTTTGTATGCACTAAATATGACTAAGACTTCATCATTAACGTGCAATATCTCACTCATATCATATCGGATTTGAGTGATTCAAATTTCTGAGTAAAGAATGGTCAAAAGCCTACAATTTTCATGTTGTAAGTTTTGTACAATTCGGCTTTTAAACTAGTCAAAATTAGAGCCGAAAAAACCAAAAATTTCAAGAAAATCAACACCTACTTAAAAAGTTGAAAAAAAAAAGTTACGATTTATATATCAAAATGCATACCAAATTAAAGAGAATCAAATTTAAAAAATTATGGTGAAATCGGTTTTTTATAAAAGTTTGTCGTTTGAAAGTAATTTACGTTTGAAGTTTTGGGGTGGAATAAAAAAACATGTTAAAAGGACCAAAATGCCCCCTAACCAAATTTAATAAAAAAAAAGTGAAAGATTGGATGAAGGACACATGACAATCGATAGACTTTCTAGCATTTTTTATTTCTTATACTAACCGCCCATAACTATATAATAGGTACATGATAAAATGTGAGGAGAATACCATATTGACCATTTGAATAACATATTGACCAAAGTAAATGCAAACGAGCCACCAACAAATTTATTCATTAATTAATTAAACGACATTACACAACAACTCGATCACTACTAATAAAAATTATTTTACGTTGATTATTAATAATAATAATAATAATAATAATAATTCCTCTAGCTAGCTGGATAATCATCGATCAGTCGTAATAGTCGATCGCCACTACCGACATAAGGTCCATCAGTGGCTGCAACGCGGCTTGAAAGTTTGTGGGGTTAACCCTGCCGTTCACCCAAATTACCCCAACATCATCTTGATTAACACGTCGGACTCTTCAGTAGTCACAAGCCATGTGACTTCCATCACATTTTCGCTGGTTGTCCTCACCCCAAGGAGCACATGGAAAATGATGGGTTAGTTACGGTGATTATTGGTGTGGGACAACCCGCAAAAATGTGATGGAAGTCACAACAAAGGTTGTGACTACTGAAGGGGTCCGACGTGTTAATCAAGATAATGTTTGGGTAATCTGATGAGTGATGAAGCTGGGTTTATATACATGATTTGGAGGCATCTAATTGGTTGAAACATAAACACACGGATTGAAGATTCTGACCATTGGACTGAATTTGAAATATAATCCGATGGCCTATATCTTTGATCTGTGTCTCATGGTTTCCACCAATCATAGAGCAGGTGCCATTGCTGAAATTGGGGGAGAGAGAAAAGAGAAGAGAGTTGTTTACCATAATCCCCAAACAACTCATAAAAGAAGCCAACTTTAGGGGTTTTTTTTTTTTTGGTCATATAACTAGAATGAAAACCAAGCAAGCTCAAAAAGCACCCTAAATACTCGCAGAATGTAATAATGCCGGGCGAAATATGTAAATATGGGTGTGTATGTGAGGATATATGCAAATCCCCCTAGATTTAATGTGGCATTGATATATCTTTCTTACTTAAGTATCATACATGTTTATAAGATTAGTGATCGTCATGTTACCAATTTAGATTTTTTCACATAAACTTTGTGCTCTGAAAATCTAACATTGAACCTAGCTAGCTTTTTTTTTTTTTTTTTTTTTTTTTTTTTTTTTTTTAATCAGAGCCGCTTATTAGTTCAATCATACAAAATGTCAAAAAACCACCCTTTTCAAAAGTCATATATTCATGCACCGTACACACGCATACACAAACTTTCAAATATAAACTAGTTAAATGCATACAACAAAAATGTGCCATATATATACAACAAACCATTCGTTATTGAACAGATGCGTCAAAACATGACCCATTTGAACAATGATGGTGTCGATACCAACACAATCACCAAGAATATACAATTCACGGCTTTCTCCATTTGTGCTCAAATATTTCCGCTGGAATTGATAATTTGACCAAAAACTTTAACTCATTATTTAAAGTCTCATCAGAAAACATAAATCCAAATTACACAAGCTTAAAGCAAATATCCAACATAGAATACACTCAAATTTTGCATCTATAATTCTGATAGAAGCCCTCTTCAGTAGCAAGGATGCATTCAGTTTTCAAAATTAAACATTATATAGCATGTCCTGTAGGATTAATAAGACTATCCATTGGTGTTTATGAATACCAAACCTTTGATATTTTAATATTGAGCTTGGTATGTCCAATCTACTTTCAGACTCAAAGAGCATCCTGAGATTCCTGTCCCCTCATCAAGCCCTTTAATATCATCTTTGCTGCTACCTTCGGTTCGTGAATTGAGTTCGCATGTGCCATCCAAAATCACTTTCTCGGATTCAACATCATATAAGTATGCAAAGATTTTGAGGGGGGCACCCTTGGGTACAGCCAACACCGACTTCCTTAGCGGAATTTTGTCACCCTCTAAAGCAAAAGGAGCATAAGATCGAAAGAGTAATGCCCAGTAGCAAGGCCTCGTTGAAGCACGACAATGATCGAGAATATCGGCTCCGTAGTAAGCATATATTTGTCCACGGACTTTACAACCACGAGCCTCATCAGCAATCGTTTTCGTTTTATACCTTATCTCGAGAGCAGCATCTACTGCGTCCTTTATTAGAATGTAATGCATCTGTGTAATCCCATCCTTGCCTTCAATATCAATACAACAGCACTGGTTACGTGAATTTGTGGCCCAAATTTTTAACAAGTCCAGTTTAAACTTGCGGCTGCAAAGTTCAAAACATGCATTCTTCTTCTCGGTAGTAACATAGATATCCATACTAATCTCAATGGAAGAAGAGAATGCAACTGAATGACGAGAACTAGGGTTGCCAAGGTATATGTACTCACCGTTGTGCATGTTTATGGGACGACACCATTCATGGTTGAATAGAGGGACATAAGCAAAATCAGGCTCAAATAAGTGGGACACCCCATCTGATAGTAACCCATACTTATCTGATACTGCAATGAACCCAAACATCTTACCCTTCATCTTACCCTTTTCAAAGGTGGGATCTGTTGTAATATAGGGACGAATCGAAAACAGCTCAAATCGGGAATTTCTAGGGGGGTCCCTGATGAAAATCAAAACAACCACCACAAATTAAAAATGAAAATTAAAAATTAATCAGTTGTATTGCACTAAGTTATGCGAAGTCCTTGTCATGTATATACTAGACATGAAAAACACTTGTGCAAGACATAGTTTATAATAGGGTTTTATATCAGACAAGTTACCCAACTTTCCTTCTTTATTCGCCTAAGTTACCAAACTTTCATTTTGTTTATTTAGGTTACTGAACTTTAGTTAAGCATTCAACCTTCATTTAAGTTACCAAACTTCAGTTGTATTGCGCTAAGTTATGCGAAGTCCTTGTCATGTATATACTAGACATGAAAAACACTTGTGCAAGACATAGTTTATAATAGGGTTTTATATCAGACAAGTTACCCAACTTTCCCACTTTATTCGCCTAAGTTACCAAACTTTCATTTTGTTTACTTAGGTTACTGAACTTTAGTTAAGCATTCAACCTTCATTTTTCAGTGTAATCAAAGTAACCCAAATGCATTTTTTTGGTAAGTTGAGTAACCCAAATGCATTGTTTTAGGTAAGTTAAGTAACCTAAATGTCTCATTTTACAAATTCAGTAACCTGAATGTCAACTCCGTGTAGTCCAATACCCTATTTGCACAAAAAAAAAGTTTGGTAACTTAGGCGAATAAAGTTGGAAAGTTGGGTAACCTATCCGTCTATAAACCCTTTATAATATATATATATATATATATATATATATATATATATATATATATATATATATATATATATATATATATATATATTTGGATCAAATAAAAAGTGATTTAGGATAAAAAGGGTACAAAATGTAACATATAATTTTTGATTAGTAAGGGTATTATAGGCATTTAACAATTTATTTTTTAAATGCTCATTTAAAACTCTTTAACCTCCTTTTATAAATTTTATTATGTCTACAACATATATACTGAATGCATTATTTAAAAAACTACTAGTTCTTTAGCAAAGTTCTAGAAAACTATACGTACACAAATGATATGCATTGAAGAACATGACGTGAGTTGTATGAAAAATATATTATATAATTCATTCTTCACATATTCCGCGAGTATCTTTAATTCATCGTTAGCTCTTTGATTATTTCATTCGTAACAAATTTACTTTACTTAATTTTGTGTGTCAAAATAATTGGTGTTTCATTGAAAATGTTGCAAAAAATTTAGCATGTCATTACAAGTATATCATAAAACTAAGGGTAAAAGCCATAAAATAGCAACGTACTTTTCAAATTTTGCCGACTTGAAACACTTACTTTTTTATTACCTTAGTTCACCAATGAACTTTTAAAATTTGTTCCGACTTCACCCATATGACCCGCTTATATTAAAATAATATTATATTACCCTTGTATTCTTTAAAATTTGTTTATGCCGAGGTTAATATAGTCATTTCAGTTATTATTTTAATATAAATGGGTCATATGGATGAAGTCGGAACAAATTTTGAAAGTTCGTTGGTGAACTAATGTAATAAAAAAGTAAGTGTTTCAAGTTGGTAAATTTTGAAAAGTACGTTGTTATTTTATGGCTTTTACCCTAAAACTAAATGTGTCATTAAAAATATATTCTAACACTAAGTGTGTCAAAGGACTTTTTCTTGCTACTAAAAATGTGTCATAAAAATTAGTGTGTCATTACAAATGTATCACAAAATTTAATGTGTCACTATACATGTATCAAGAAAATTAGTGTGATAAGAGTGTGTGTCACTAAAATGCTCTAAAATTTGTAGTGTGTCACCACAAATTTACTAAAATTTTAGTGTGTCATTAAAATGTATCAAGAAAATTAGTGTTACATATTTTGACACACTAGATTTTATGATATATTTTAAGTGACACACTAAGTTTCTTGCACATTTAGTTTTAAGATACATTTCAAGTGACATACTAAATTTTTTTAACACACTTAATATGTTTTGACACACAAATTTTGCCGACTTGAAACACTTACTTTTTTATTACCTTAGTTCACCAATGAACTTTTAAAATTTGTTCCGACTTCACCCATATGACCCGCTTATATTAAAATAATATTATATTACCCTTGTATTCTTTAAAATTTGTTTATGCCGAGGTTAATATAGTCATTTCAGTTATTATTTTAATATAAATGGGTCATATGGATGAAGTCGGAACAAATTTTGAAAGTTCGTTGGTGAACTAATGTAATAAAAAAGTAAGTGTTTCAAGTTGGTAAATTTTGAAAAGTACGTTGTTATTTTATGGCTTTTACCCTAAAACTAAATGTGTCATTAAAAATATATTCTAACACTAAGTGTGTCAAAGGACTTTTTCTTGCTACTAAAAATGTGTCATAAAAATTAGTGTGTCATTACAAATGTATCACAAAATTTAATGTGTCACTATACATGTATCAAGAAAATTAGTGTGATAAGAGTGTGTGTCACTAAAATGCTCTAAAATTTGTAGTGTGTCACCACAAATTTACTAAAATTTTAGTGTGTCATTAAAATGTATCAAGAAAATTAGTGTTACATATTTCGACACACTAGATTTTATGATATATTTTAAGTGACACACTAAGTTTCTTGCACATTTAGTTTTAAGATACATTTCAAGTGACATACTAAATTTTTTTAACACACTTAATATGTTTTGACACACTTGATTTCATGATATAATTTAAGTGACACATAAACCTTCTTGACACACAAAGTTGTATATGAATATAATATATCTTTTGCGTCATGTATTGTAGCTATGTGCTCCGGTCATAATTTCTATGTGTCATAAATGATGATTGATATACTGTAATTGTAAAAAGTATACCTCTAAATGTTTACTTTAATTTTAAAAATGAATCTTCATAAGTTACACATTGAAAAAATTAAAATGTAAACTTGAATTGGCATAATGTCTATTAAATGCTAGGAGAAACTTCGAAAGTCTTTAATACCCTTATGACTAATAAAGAAGTTACATTAAGCACCTTTAATTTTTAAATTATCTAGAATATTACCTTACTAGATCTAGCCATTCATTTAGTGGATTGCATGGTTGAGATCACTTCCTATCCTTTTTACCTAAATTCACTTGTAGCCAAGCTATCCCGATTTCTATTTAAATTGCATGAAATGAAATAAACTTGGCATAGAAAATATCAATTCTTTTCAATATCAAAACGACAGTTACCTACCTAGCAACAGAAACCAAACACGGAGTTATGCAGCGGTCCTTAAGCTCCTTCTCTAGTATAAATTTAGCCTTTTGGTCAGACTCAATGTCAGACTCTTTAGACAAAACGTCAGATTCTACAGGAGCATTTACATCCTTTGATCGATTCACCTGAGATGGTAACACATATTTGTCAAAGCCATACACCTCATGCTACACAAAAAAGGAAGTTTTAAACGTGTTACAAAATGTAGAATTGTGGCGGATTTGGTATTTTTATACTACCGTAATACTTTTATTTAAACTTGAATTTGAGCAGCCGTGGTTTTACAGTAGGGCAGGCTGCTTTGAAAGGCGCTTCGTACAAAGTGGCAAAACACGATAAAGCATGAATTGAAAATCAACATGTTTTTATCCCTTTCGTGTTTGATTCTTTTGGTTTAAACGCTTCAAAAAATCCTATACAATGCCTTTCCAGAACAAAGAGTAAAATAATCATAGTTTATAAACAAAAGATACTCGCGCATAACAAATTCCAGGGACAAGAACCCAACCCGAGAAACCGGAAAAAAAAAAAAAAAAAAAAAAAAAAAAAAAAAAAAAAAAAAGGCTGTACTCGTTAATGCATACCTGTGAGAGCCCCAAAATTAAAAAACATTCATCCATTACGATTCCGGTTGCCTTCCACAACAATAATGCAACAGACCCAACCTGCCAAAACTTGCAACGTTACACTAAATTCCAACAAAAATAATCACATGTTCTTATAAAGATCAAATAATTTATGGTATATTAGCTTGATTTAAGAGAACGGGAAATTAAATTCAATATTGTTATTATTGTATTAAGAGAAAGCACATGATATACCTCGCGCATGGAGGAATAGTAATTGATAAATTTCTTAGATAAACCGTAAAGGTATTCACACAGGATATGTGGCGAGAGATATGAACAAGACTCTTTGAGAGCCTGAAAAAGAAAGAAAGATTATTAACGCAATAATATAATTTAACTTACATAACATTTTAATAAAATTAAGAAAATTGATAAAAATCGAACTTTTCATTTTATTTTTTCTTCTGCATTTGTGAAATGTATTCATTTAGACGAGTAAATTAGTATTGAACTTTCACCCCAAATGTTTGTCCCTAGTTAGAAACCGGACTAGGTTTTCTAATTGGTATAGAGTCTATATGTTTCATTATTCTCAAATTTTCCTTAAAAGTCTTGGCAGCGTATGGTTTTGTATTATTGCTAACCCTTTAAGCATGACTAGATAATTTAAATCAACCATACATTTAAGAGCATATTAGAAGAGACTATAATGTTTTAGAGTAACCTACGGAAATATAAACCAAGTATTCAAATCCAAAAACTACACTTTGTAACTCAACTGTTTTGTATGTTCAAAGAAGTAGCAAGAGTTCATTATAATATTCGTCTTACCTGAGTAAACTCGAGTAAATGGACTTCCAATGCACGTTCTTCTAATTCCCATCGTTTATTTTTCTCTAAAATTAACTCTGAAGCCTGTTGCAAACATATGTATATCCATTATCTTAGTATTCAAGATCAAAAAGCAATAATATTAAGGATCCTTACCTTCATTAACTCATTGATGTCTTCACGACAATTTTTGGTAATTCTACGAATTTTAGCTTGTGTATTTAGTAGATACACAAAAGTGTTGAGTTTATGATATATAAAATAAAATAAAACATAAAGACATCAAGAGTACACAGCGGAAGACTTAAGATCATAACAAATAAATTAATTAACTGAAAGTATGCGTAACGTACCTCTTGCGAATATCAAATCCCTCGAGCAAAGCAAAACCACCCTCGAGCAAAGCAAACCAAAGAAGTACTAAATGGTGTAAGAATAATGTCTTACAACCACGTTCTTGTACACACGAATTAACCAACGAATCAAGCGATTGCTAGATCTTAACACAAGCCCTCGTAAATGCAAAACAAAACCGAACTCCCTAACAAATGGGGTTTTCGGCTAAGGTATGCAAAGAAAGAGAAGAGAGGAGATCTAGGGTTAATTCAATGCACAAGGTGTGAATGAAACCCTAGACCCTACCCCTCCTTTTATACTAGAAGTAAAACTTAGAGGACAAGTTAGGGGAGATTAGGGCCTTGGAGAGGCCTATGGCCGGCCACCATAGAGGAGCCCAAGCCCATTCCATAACTTTCCCAAGTTTCCATTTCTAGTCCTTCTCTTTTCCATTTAACGGTCGTTAGTCATTTTTCCGTTAAATACATAACGATCGTTAACCGGACTTAATGTGTAATAATTAATCGTAAACATAAACATTAATTATTAACTTTAATTCTCATTCGCTAATGTGTGCAATCCCGTGGTCACGAGTTCGAATCCGGACATTCACATGTTTGTAAATATATACATTTCCAACAGCTCCCACTTGGATATGTTTACAAAACGTGAAATGACATTGGTTAGCGTCTAGCAACACGCCAATGCCCCCGGTACAACTCGTGTATGGTTTTCTGGAGAAAAACCAAGTTTGATGATTCATCATCATATTCATCCTTTTGTTTCTAATACCATGTTAATAAGAATATGGATCTCACTCATTTCTTAATTAACTATTCTGTTTCTCGCTTTATGATTTATTAAGATTACCAATTCTTCCAAACAGAAGACCTTGGGTATGGCCATACAAACATCTTAACAATCCTACGAGGGGCCCAGTAGTATTATACTTCAAAATGAATTTGAAGGAAACAAATCCCATTTTGACTACAAGCAGGATTCATAAATTTCGCAACACTTCTGAAAACAACCCTTATAACTACCAGTTACGTGTAGCGTTAGATTGCTTCACAAAAATGCACTACATCCATGACATATCTCTTGTATCTCAAGTCAGAGGATAAATATCCATGATATACTTAATGACAAAGATCCATAAAGTATCATCATGTGGGTGGGATAAGTCCTATATTCAATTCATTGAATATCATCTGAAATTAGTCATGCTACGCATCAATATACTTTCAAGTATATTCTAACTAATACTCAGATTTGTCTTAATTCAATATCATTCCCATGTTATTGATTGACAACGGACTATTTAGAATAACTTAAGTTATTCAAGGATTTAAACATGTAAATATAGGACAACATTATAATAAATGAATAATAAACATAACAAAATATTTTATTTCATTTCAATAATAATGTTTACAATATCCTTTTATCTAAAATACTTAGTCACAGATGGGCATGAAACTACTAGCTAAACGAAGTCCAAACTTATCAGACAAATGATTAAGTTTTTCACCAGGCAAGGCCTTCGTTAACGGATCTGCTAGGTTATCATCTGTGTGAACTTTGAGCAACTCAATTTCACCTATCTCGACTTGCTCTCGAACATAGTGATATTGTCTAGGATAGTGTCTGGTGCCCTTCATGACTCCAGGTTCATGGGCAAAAGTAATTGCAGCTGAATTGTCACAATACACTTTAATAGGATGTTCAATCGACGGCATAACACCAAGCCCCGAAACAAACTTCCTTATCCAAACAGCTTCCATGGCAGCCTCAGACGCCGCTATGTACTCACTTTCTGTAGCAGACATTGCAAGTGTTGTCTGTTTCTTACTCTTCCAATCCACAGCACCTCCATTGATGACAAAAATGTAACCCGTTTGAGACTTCGTATCATCTTTGTCACACTTCCAGGATGCATCGCAGTAACCTGTAACAGACAGTTCTGCTTCTGGATTTCCTCCATACACTATGAACATATCTCTTGTAGCCCTAAGGTACTTGAGAATATGCTTAACAGCAGTCCAGTGAATTTCACCCGGATTCTGTTGATACCGACTGGTCAAGTTTTGAGCAAACGCCACATCAGGCCTTGTGCATCGTACCGCGTACATGATAGATCCTACAGCCGAAGCATAAGGAACTTTCTTCATACGCGCCACCTCTGCAGGTGTTGAAGCACAGCCTTGGCTGCTCAAACCATGATTTACTTGCATTGGCAAAAATCCCTTCTTGGAATTTTGCATATTGAATCTCTTCAATATTTTGTCAATGTAAGCACTTTGGCTTAAACCAATTAGCCGCCTTGATCTATCCCGGTAGATCTTGATTCCGAGTATATATGCTGCTTCCCCTAAGTCTTTCATCGAAAAACATTTACCAAGATAGGCTTTCACCTCATTTAGACTTGGTATATGATTTCCCATGATTAATATGTCATCGACATACAGAATAAGGAAAGTAACACGACTCCCACTAGCTTTGTGATATACACATGGCTCATCAAGATTCTGAGTAAATCCAAAACTTTTGATTTCCCCATCGAATCTTTTATTCCATTGCCTTGATGCTTGCTTCAGTCCATAAATGGACCTCTTAAGCTTGCATACACGGTTAGGAAATAATGGATTCACAAACCCTTCCGGCTGCGCCATATAGATGTCTTCATCTAGACGGCCATTCAGAAAAGCGGTTTTGACATCCATTTGCCAAATCTCATAGTCATAGTGTGCAGCTATAGCTATGAGAATCCTAATAGCTCTTATGTCCGCTACAGGAGAGAATGTCTCCTCGTAGTCAACGCCATAGGTTTGAGTAAAACCTTTAGCCACCAGACGAGCCTTGTAGGTGTGTACATTGCCATCCATGTCAGTTTTCTTTTTGAAGATCCACTTACTCCCAACGACCTTAGCCTTGGGAGGAAGGTCAACTTCAATCCAGACATCATTATCTTTCATGGATTGCATTTCCCCATTCATAGCAATCTGCCATTTATCCTTTTCAGGATCAGCCATGGCAGCCTTATAGTTGGCAGGTTCATTAAGATCCCCAACCATATTTTCCTCCACCTCTACGTTAAGACATAGACGGTCAGGTGCACGTATAGTCCTTTCAGACCTACGAATGGGAACAACTTCAGGAGGAGCACCTAAGCTTTCAGGTTCTTCTTGAAGTTGGCTAGTGGTTTCAGAAGGTGTTGTATCTTCTTGATCATATTCCAGATCATATACTCTCCCACTGAGTTCTTGAGATATGAGATTCCTTTCAAGGAAATCTCCATACCTAGCCACGATGACTTTGTTCTCAGCTGGGTAGTAAAAGTAGTAACCCATAGTTTCCTTAGGGTATCCTACAAAGATACACTTAACAGATCTGGCTTGGAGCTTATCAGGTGTGTCACGTTTAACAAACGCTTCACATCCCCAGACCTTTAAGTAAGAAAAGTTGGGAGCTTTTCCAGTCCATATTTCATATGGAGTTTTAACAACCTTCTTAGTTGGAACCATATTCAAAATGCGAATAGCAGTTTCAAGGGCATAATCCCAAAAAGTAAAAGGTAGAGTCGTAAGTTCAAACATTGATCGTACCATGTCAAGTAAGGTACGATTTCTCCTTTCAGATACACCATTTTGTTGTGGAGTATAAGGAGATGTGAGCTGCTGGATAATTCCACACTCAGCTAAGTAATCTTTGAACTCTTGACTTATATACTCACCACCTCTATCGGATCGAAGAGCTTTAATCTTCTTTCCAAGTTGTAATTCTACTTCACTTTTGAAAACCTTAAATGTTTCAAAGACTTCATGTTTATGTTTAAGTAAATAAACATAACCATAACGACTGAAATCATCCGTAAAGGTTAAGAAGTAGACAGCACCACGTTTTGACACATGTCTAAGTGGACCACACACATCAGTGTGTATCAATCCAAGTAGATCAGAAGCCCTTTCCACTTGTGGTGAAAAAGGTTTCCTTGTCATCTTCCCAGCAATGCAAGACTCGCATTTGTCAAATGATTCATCATTGACCGTTTGTAAAAGCCCATCGTGTTGCAGCTTTTCCATGCGTTTCTTGCCAATATGGGCAAGGCGACAATGCCAAAGATAAGAAGAGTCACAGTTCGACTTGCTCTTCTTATTGCTAATGCTATACAACGAATTATTTTCATTTGATATACAACCATCCATATCAATTTCAAACACACCAAGAATAGGAATTGCATTAAAGTAAAAAACATTATTTAAAGAAACTGAAATTCCATAACTTGTAAAAGTGTGCACAAAACCAATATCTTTTAACAAAGAAACTGAAATGACACCCCTAACAATGGAGGGTGCATAATGACAATTATTTAGTTCTAAAATTAAGCCCGAAGGCAACACTAAATCAAAAGTCCCTATGGCTTCGACAGCTGCACGCTTTCCATTTCCAACGTACAAGTATCTCTCTCCACAGGTCAGCTTCTTCGCCCCTCTAAGTCCCTGCGATGTATTACAGATGTGAGTACCACATCCTGTATCATATATCCAGGAATTTAACTTATGAGGAAAAGAAAATAATTCAAACATAAAAATACCTGATGAGCTAGGCACCATCTTATTTTTATTCTGAAGGCACTCATTCAGATAAACTGGACAGTTCCGCTTCCAGTGACCTGGTGAGTTGCAGTGGTGGCAAGACAAATCCTTCTTAGGATTTTCCTTTTTCTTTCCAGGGTTCTTCTTAGGAGCTGGTGGGATGACAACTTGTTTCCCCTTTCCTTTTCCTTTCCCTTTTTTATCTGCTTGCGGCTTAGGCTTATTCACCCTACCACCCTGTATAGCGAGCACAGCAGGTGTAGGAGCCTTCTTTGGCAATCTCTTCTCGTAGTCTACAAGCATTGCATGTAACTCATTCACTGTCTTCCCCGTGCAATGCATGTTAAAGTTGCGGACAAAATCACCAAATCGTTCCTGATTAAGGGAATGATTGATGAGTCCGACACATACATCGTTCGAGTAACCACAGCCGAGCTTCTCCAATTGGTCCAAGTGATGTTTCATCTCAAGGACGTGGTCGGAGACAGATTTGCCAACCTCCTGCCTGCAGCTGTGAACCTTTTCAATAAGTTCATACAGTTCAGCTGCTGGTGGCTTCTCAAACATACGTTTGAGTTCATCTAGCATGCTCATAGGCGGATAGTGCTCAAATTGTTTTTGCAATTGAGCAGACATCCCCGAAAGCATTAGACACGCCACATCATTATGCTTCTCATATTCAACACGATATGCCTCTTGTTCAAGAGCAGTTGCCGTGTCGAGAGGAGCATTAGGCAGAGGTGTAGTCAAAATTTCAACCCTTTTGGCCACACGAAGGATGATCCTAAGTGAGCGATGCCAATCATTGAAATTAGGGCCAGTCAGCTTGTCCCTTCCAATCATATCTTTGAAAGCGGCACTCAGTAAGCTCATAGTGTTATCAGATTGAGCCATCTACAGAAAAAGTTCAAAAAACCATCATTAGTATTTTGATAATTTTCCTTTTCAATAAACAATTAAATACCCAAGGTTCATATTCATATAACCAATTAATATTTATTGAAAACTAGGATCCAAATTGTCATAATCTCATCACATCAGTTGATCTGTTAGTGATGAACCTTATACAAAATGGTAGAGCATTTGCTCAATTGCCAATTTCAATTGCAATTCCTAGATTTATGGGATTTACATATAGCCAATATCAATCGCCATGTAAACATGTTTTATCCCATCTTATGCCTTGAGTTTTCAGTTTTCACCGCCTAACTCAATTAAGTTGTCCAACTTAAGAAACTGCAAAATCGTCCATGCCCGTTCTCACGACACGTGGACATTTTACCCTTTGATTAAGATCTAAATCACGTTCTCACGCAAATAGAAAGTAATCTTAGGTGTTTCCGTTTCGTTGGATGGCATATAACTTAAATTAAAGGGTAATTGTTTTGATGTTAAATCAAATATGTACAAAGATGTCATGCATTCATCTTTGTAGCATAGTTTTTATTAAAACATTTATATCTTGTTTTAATGTTTAAGCTTTTCATCATCAAACTTTAATTGAGGTATTGGGTTCACCAATCAAGGAATTAGTGTTAATTATCATCCATTATACCGTACTTTTGCATAAGTGTAAACACTTAGTGTTTCGGATAATTACCACCTAAGTGGCGCATGGAATCAACACGAATTCGCCCTTAAGATGAGCTTGCACATTTAATGACTTACTAAGTAGCTCCACTCGAACTTACAGGGGGCAGAGGACCAGGTACGTGCTAAAGCACAACCTTAGACATCCATTCAGTGTGACTGTGCGCACTTCTTTAAACCCCTTTTATTAGTTCATTCTCATGGGTGAGCCTTTCAGTCATTTGTGCCAAAGTCATCAATCAATTAAACGATTATGATTACTATTCTTAAAAATACATGTTTCACCATTGTTTAGATCAGTTTATTTTTCTTGTAAAAATACCCTTGTTACAAAACACAAACAAGCAAGTATTTGAAAAAATAAACAAAAAAAAAAAACAATGAATACATAACACATAAAGTCATGCATATCAAATAGCCACATGCAAACGGTTTTGATAAATCTTATTAATAACCAATTTTATATCTGTCAATATGCATATATTTAATTAAGACTTCCACCCGTTTTCATCTATGTACAAGGTGAACCACATGCATCGATTCATCGATTGCGTAAGTCAAAACTAAATATATACCACATAGCACATAACTGATTAAATAATAATTAATGAGGTCTTCCCCAATTTAAGATCTATCAATATTTAATGTATATCACTTAAAACATGAAAGACATACAATAAACAGATCCATGATAAAACATGCAGGTAATAATCATGGATATAAATTACACTTAACAA
Source organism: Chrysanthemum seticuspe (assembly GCA_019973895.1). Classification (NCBI taxonomy): domain Eukaryota; kingdom Viridiplantae; phylum Streptophyta; class Magnoliopsida; order Asterales; family Asteraceae; genus Chrysanthemum; species Chrysanthemum seticuspe. The sequence continues at coordinate 345,764,419 of BPTQ01000006.1, forward strand.
TTAATGCAATTAAACAGAGTTACGCATATACACATAAAGTTGCATGCATCTTAGGGTTTCTAATCCAATTAAAACAAAGTTTACAAAACCCTAATTAGGGCACCAAAAAAAAACGCCCCCCCTCAAAATTAGGGTTTAGGTTTTGCAAACCCTAGATCTAAGCATACAAATAATAACACATTCATGTTTATTTTAATTATGTGTTTCAGTAATTAATTACTTGTTATACAAGGCTCGTGATGCCACTGTTGAGTTTATGATATATAAAATAAAATAAAACATAAAGACATCAAGAGTACACAGCGGAAGACTTAAGATCATAACAAATAAATTAATTAACTGAAAGTATGCGTAACGTACCTCTTGCGAATATCAAATCCCTCGAGCAAAGCAAAACCACCCTCGAGCAAAGCAAACCAAAGAAGTACTAAATGGTGTAAGAATAATGTCTTACAACCACGTTCTTGTACACACGAATTAACCAACGAATCAAGCGATTGCTAGATCTTAACACAAGCCCTCGTAAATGCAAAACAAAACCGAACTCCCTAACAAATGGGGTTTTCGGCTAAGGTATGCAAAGAAAGAGAAGAGAGGAGATCTAGGGTTAATTCAATGCACAAGGTGTGAATGAAACCCTAGACCCTACCCCTCCTTTTATACTAGAAGTAAAACTTAGAGGACAAGTTAGGGGAGATTAGGGCCTTGGAGAGGCCTATGGCCGGCCACCATAGAGGAGCCCAAGCCCATTCCATAACTTTCCCAAGTTTCCATTTCTAGTCCTTCTCTTTTCCATTTAACGGTCGTTAGTCATTTTTCCGTTAAATACATAACGATCGTTAACCGGACTTAATGTGTAATAATTAATCGTAAACATAAACATTAATTATTAACTTTAATTCTCATTCGCTAATGTGTGCAATCCCGTGGTCACGAGTTCGAATCCGGACATTCACATGTTTGTAAATATATACATTTCCAACAAAAAGTATTTACCTGTTTATCAATGAATTTGAATACAATATACAATAGCATAACATCACTAGTAATGGAAGAACACCATTAGAATACCTCTTCACCAACCATCTCACGTGTGAATGTACAATTAGCCAATCTATGGGTTTTTAAGAATAAATACCTGTTAAGAGCACAAAATCGCTGAATATATGTGTGAAACTTGACCTAAAAGTAGAGTAGAATGAATATTTAATTATTACAGCAAGTTCCTAGGAAAGAATGACATTTACCACTCTACTCGTATTATTATTACTGGATTACTGATAGCACAAGTACAATAAGGGTAATAATTATAAATTATGTTAAAAAGCATGAGAATCTTACTTAAGAACACAAAAAGAATCCACTTCAAAATTATACCCCTCCAATCGAGCATCTGTGTCTGATAAGAAGAAAAATGTGAAATTTAGCCATTGTAAGATCGATCACGTTATACTATTATAGACTGATGATTTGGGACATGTTTTATCCCTAATGCGTTAAGAAATAAATAGATAAAAGAATAAAAACAATATCCGGTATACCTTGTGCCACAACATTATAATAACATGCTCTGACTTCGTCTAACAAACTATCCAACTCTTTTGGTTCGGTATTACAAGCTCCATATCCTACATAACTTGTCCCATCTGGGATCCACTTCCACTTCCCGTCATTCGGGGTCCACTTTTCAAGTTTAGCAACCTGGAAAATTAAAAAAAATAGTATTCAAGTTCTCATTGTTTCCTAACATGTACGCACTACAAAATTTTTGACATACACTCACTAAAACTTTTCCTCACTAAAATTTTTAAAAGTCACCAAAAATAAAAAATAAACAAAAAAAATATAAAAGTAAAAATTTGACATATGCTCACTAAAACTTTTCCCCACTAAACAATTGTTAAAAGTCACCAAAAAATAAAAAAGTAAAAAAAAAATATATAAAAGTTACGCAAAAAAAGAATTCAGATAAATGCTCCTTTTATCACTTTTACGCAAAACCCAAAAATATAAAAGTTCCCCAAACATGCTCCACCACCGTCATATCCTCCACCACAGAAAAATGCTCCACTGAAAAAATGCTCCACCACCGTCGTTATCCTCCGCCACTGAAAAAATGCTCCACCACCGTCGTTTAACAGAAGACTGCAATTAATTTCGGCACCGTCGTCATCCTCCACCACTGAAACCCTAACTCCGGCAACGTCATCATCCTCCATCACTGAAACCTAAATCCGGCAACGTCATCATCCTCCACCATTGAAACCCTAATTACGTCGTCACCGCTTCTGTCTCTATCCGGTCGCTTCTGTCTCTATCGCCGATTGAAACCCTAACTCAGGTATAATACAATGTATGTTTTGTATTTAGAAGTGTTTTGATAGCAGAGACTTCGTGTCGATTTGTAGGAATTAGCTGATTGATGTTTAGAAGGTGTGCTGAGTCGATTTAATGTTTAGGAACGAATGTTGTATGGTTTGCGAAAAAGTATTAGTATGTCGTGTGTCAATTTGTAGGAATTAGCTGATTGATGTTTAGAAGGTGTGCCGAGTTGATTTGATGTTTTGTAATGGTATTGCGGTATACATGTAGGAATGAATCTCAACTCGTAACTGGTTTGGCGGAGTTTTATTAGTCCGCATTTTGTTTACTGTAAGGATATACTACTTTACTGCATAGGAGCTATTCTGTGTGCAACAAGGACATGGTAGAAGTCGCCTACAGTAGTAATATTAGACAAGTATTTGCCATTTTAGGTAGTTTGTGATAGAGAAGGAAAGTAATAGTTTGGAACTTTGGGTATCTAAAGGAAGTGGATGTAGCTACATTTCAATGTTGTGTATAGATGCTTGATATAGACTTGAGATAAAGAAACTTAATGGCCAGTCACTGTTTCTATCACTTATCCAAATTGCTAGTGTCAAGCAAGTAACACATGTTTGCCAAAAAAACCCCTTTGATCTATGCTCACCAGATCGTCTTATATTGCTATAATATGTGAAAAGTAAACTACCATCAACTGTCCTAGTCTTTAATTTGTCCAATCAATCAGTAAGCTGCAACACGTGGAACCACGTTGGAAAAATGCATATTCTCCTTTGCAAGTGCAACACTATTAGTGATAGACTAATAGTATGTATTGTCCATAATCTGTTGAACACGTTTCATTTATAAGGGATTGTTCTGCTTGCGTGTTTTCATATGTCTCTCTTTTCTCCCAAAGCAATATCATCAACTCATCAACAACATCAAGCTGGTTATCTCAAATCAGTAGCTAGCTAGGCTATAATGCTAAAAATAAGTTACAAAACTTATCTAATATTGATTAGGTGCGTAATTTTACACTTCTTTGAAATGGTCTAGTTTGGTAATTATGGTATTTTGAAATCGACTTGTTTGGTTATTTAGTGATAAGCTACGGCATCAGGAATTACGTATCCAGAGGTATAAGATTTGTGACTTTTGCTTTTTTGTTGCGAAATTGGGCCGTGTACGCGAAAATGTTAGTTTCCATGTTTGATTTATTTTGGAATAATAGCTGAAATCTAGACCGGTGTTTGTTTAAGCTTAGCTTTTGGATTACGAGCTATTTTGACTTCGCCTACAAATAAATAAGCAGCAGCAACATTTGTCACGTCAAGGTATGTTAAACTATAAACTCGCATGTATATAAATACTTGCCTTATGAGTATAGGATTCTCTAAACAATTGATACTTTTAATTATACTAATACTTTACACCAGGCCATGTAAACTCTATGACTCAAGTTAAATTCTTTCTTTAATTGATTTGTTGAATCACAACGTCGGTGTTTGATTAGATTATACTCATCGACAGCGGTTTCATATTGCAGCGCAAGGTACTGAAACCTGGAAGGGGGTTGTTCTATGATAGTCACGTCCAACGAAAAAAGCCATATATAGGGCCAAGGTATGTTAGATTATGAACTCATCAGTATAAAAGTATTGATTTACGTATATATTAATTACTTATAACTTATTGTTGGGATAGGTGTTAAACTTTTGTCATTTGGGCATACAGTTTTGGACTTTGGCTTCATAATAATTATGTTTTTGTTGCTAATTTTTTTTACGAACAGAACGAGGGTCAGTAATACAAACAAACATACAGTATTTTGTGTAGTTAACAAGTGTTTGGATTAACCTGACTGCATTTAATGCAATGGTTGCACGAGGTAAGATCAGGTGAAAAATAAGGAACGAAACTGAAACGAATGACTGGTAAACAGGTTCCTGATGAGGGTCATGTTGGAATACTTAGTTTTGAGTACGCTAATAAAGGTAATGAAATTCAAGAAGGTTTATTGAAAACAGTTCAGTTTTTAGACAGTAATTGTGTATAACCAGTTTTCGCGTCAATTATTAGTGGTTGCTTTGTTTCCAGGTCATTTACAAAATAGAAACACACTGCTAATTTTGCTCTTTTATTTAGTTGACGGATGAGGTTGTGACACTCTTTGTGGGGTAGGTTGTAGCGGCTGGAGATGTGGTTGCGGACAAAAAGGAAGCCGGCGGCTGAGATGGCAAAGAAATCGAATGTCGTTTTCAGTAGTGTGCTGATATAGCTATCAATAATCACGAATGTGGTTAGGCTTCTTTCCTCCTAAAATTTCTTATAAATTCTCTTTTCCCTTCTTCTTCGCAAGTTTAACTCTTCAGCTGTCGGTTCAAGCCTTATCAGAAACTAGCACGGTTACGAACCTTAATGATTGTTGCAGCCATGAAATATGTACCGAAGGTGCTTGAATCATTAACAGCAACCTCAAGTACAGGTCAGTTATCCCCAACCAGTCGCTCCCTCTTAATTTATCTGGTCCGCATCTTGGATTATGGCACGTCATTTTCTTATGCATTTCATATTTGTTGTGAAGGTCTCCCCGATAGAGTATAAAGCCTTAAGATGCTGTGATCGCATATGCTCAAGTTGGTACGCAAAATTTTGGTACGGGGAAAGACTAAGCAGTTCCACCAGATATTCGGGCCCTTTGTACCACCGCTGTTGTCTGGCCTCAAGAGTCAAGAGTTTTTGATGTTGCCCGGCCTCAAGAGTCAAAACTTTTTGAGGTAAAAAACAGCTCCTTCAATTTTTACGTGAACCCGTTTCTTTTTTCCCTTTCATCCAGGTCACTATTACTTTAAGCTCTTATATCTTGCTGTGATTGTTTCCTGATTTTATAGTTTTTCGTTGCCAGTTTTCAAGATATCGAACAACATCATATGGAGTTGCTCTAAAAGGATGTGGAAGTTTGATAGCTGCTTATATGTCATAGTGTTTGAAAATCTGAGAATAGGAAAGACAAGATCAGGTATGATTACGCTGTTTTGAACGAAATGATTGGTTAATATGAGAACAGGGAGTGATTAGAATAAGTTATCCAATAAGTTATTTAATATGAGAACAGGGAGTGATAGAGAGCAACACATAAGAATTGTTCTTGGCTGATTTTTTTTATTGTTTACTTGAATCCATGCTTTTTTTTTTTATTGTTTACATGATACAAGTGAAAACATAATTATTAGGATTTAGAGATCAAGGTAAAGTTTATAGATAAGTTTGTCAAGCGGACGAGTATGTAATATTAGTTCATGTTTATATCTGATGTCACCAGCACATGATGCGTATGTTATATTAGTTCATGTTTAATTTTCTGTTTCTGCTGTCTTTGCAATAGCCAACTGTATAAAGAATTAAACATAAACCAATACATCATCTAAGTTCGGTCAACACTTCAATTACCTCACGGGTATCCAGTCTTATTCCCAAATTATATACCCTTGGGAATATTTGTTATTGGAATATTATATTTGATTCATACTCTTTATTTGTTTACAGGCACAGAGTTCGATACATATGCAAAAGTGGTTGTTAATGCGGGTGGGCCATTTTGCGACTCTGTTGAAAATCTCGCTGATAAAGATGCAAAACTGGTGATCTGTCCAAGTAGTGGTGTGCACATCGTGCTACCTGACTATTATTCTCCCGAAGGAATGGGCTCGATTATTCCAAAAACAAAGGATGGACGTATTTTGTTTATAGATTCAGAAGCTAGGCTTGGCAAAAGAACAGTACAAGATCTGAATGCGTTATCCCAACCTTATTTTTGCAGCTCGAGGGCGTGTCTCAAATGGTCACGGTATCGGAAAAACCCCGCCACGGAGTGGCGGGTATCGAACACTTGTTAGTTTTAATGGGTCAGTTTAGTACGGGTCAGTTTCAATGTCTGCATTTTCATCCATGTCTTGTACTTGGCTCTCGAGCCTTGATTTTGGTCATAATTATCTCGCTGGTGACTTTTTAAGCGCACTCTAAGTTTTACTGTTTTTGTGATTGTGTGATTGGTGCAGACATTGAAGGGACTCAAGAGAGAGGATGTTCAACTACTTAGGAAATTTGGAATTCAGTTTAAGGAGGGCTTTGAAAATGCAGAACCTGCTCTGGGAATGCAAACTCCTGTCAAAGACGATGACTAGAGGTAACTATTTCACTCCATAGACAAATTGGGTTGCTTTATTTTATAATGGGCGAGTTTAGTATAAATTAGTTTGAATGGGTTAGTTTAGCATAAACAATTAGTACGGGCCAGTTTATAAACCGTTACAGGTTTTTACTAAAAGTGACCCATATCATGCTATTAGTTCTATGGGTCAGTTTAGGTTTAAGGCTGCGTTCAGTTTAAATGGGTCGGTTTTATCGCTGATATGAAAGTTGTCTCGTAACTTGTATTTACAAGATAAGAACTTTACTTTCTGTTTGTTTTAATCGATATTTGTTTGTTTTAATCGATATTAAGTTGCTTAATACTTTTCCTTTTTACTTTCTGATGTAACAGTTTGAGGAGTAAGACAAGGACAGTTGCCAGATGAGTCATGTCACGTGCAAATCTGAAGATATTCATTTCCTGTAAATCGTAACCAGGCAACAGATTTGTTTGTTCAAACATATGAGATTGTTCTGTGTGTTGATTTAAGAAGTTTAGAAGTGTTATCGTATGTTTTTATCTATTGTAAACGATCTATATGCTGAGGAATGAGATTATTTTGTTTAGAACCTGGAAATTATTTCTGGAAAATGTTTTCTGAACAATCTATATGCTGGGGATACAAAAAGTGTATCATTTATGAATAGCTTTACTCACTGATCATTTTAGTCACTAAAAGTGACCATTTGCTCACTGTTAGCTGTTAAAAAAAGTGGCTAACACATTTTAGATAGGCTTTGGTGTAAAAGAAATTGACACCCTTTGCTTACTAAAAGAGAATAGTCACTAAAAATTTGACCCTTTTGCTTACTAAATATAGTGTAATATAATGTAAGGATAGACTTTTAGTGATGGCTTCAGTAGTGACTGTTTTCTTTTTAGTGGGAGTTGACAAAATAGCCTTTAGTAACTCTTTTCTTATCTTTTGCTCACGCTTGCTTTAGTGAGCAAATGTCCCAAATTTTGTAGTGTGTTATCAATTTAGCTTTGCTTTGTTGATGTGTAAAAGTTACTTACAGTGAAGCACATTTCAATATACTCTTGCTGCCGTACAGGAGTCACATATACTATCCAATCTGCGCTTCCCTCTTTAAACCCATACCTACATACGAAGACATAAGATTTGAAAGGCAATGTTCATATATCATTGGTATATATGAACAAAACTATTACTAGACAATTGATATATATCTTTTTATAAACTCAGCTAGTAAGGTACCTCAAAGTCCTGAGATCATTATATAAATGGTTGAGATCTTTCTTCGCGAGAATAAAAGGTGGTTTATCTTCAACACCTATCACCAAATCTCCAGATATTTCTTCAATCGAAAACCATCTCTTCAATATGTCTAGAGGCGAATCATACTTGTCCTGAAATAGATGGAAGTATTAAACTCATAAACTACAAAATAAGCGTTTTTTATATTAAACATGCACCTCCCGAAAAGTATAAGACATGGTCGCTTTAACTTTAGACTCGTTTAGCATACGAAGTAGCGTGGCTTGAATAGCGTCTTGTCGAAACAGACCCATATCCGTATGTATTTCCTGGCCCAATGAGGGATAGGTTACTATTACGCTTTCCACAGGAAGTTTTGGTGCCCATGTGTTTATACCATCTTTTAGCATCTTATGAATGCTCTGCAAGGAAACAAAGTGAAGATTGTAATATATATTTCAAAAGAGTTAGGATAAGAAGGAAAAAGAAAAAAAAAAAAAAAAAAACCTGAGCCATCCATTTGGGTGATAGCGAAAAAGTTACAAATCCAACATCAAACACAAAGAGTCCCTCTATCATGTCAATAGCAGATTCCGGAAGATGTCTCTTGATGGCCTCTCCAATATCTTTTGGTTGTTTAATATGTGGATGATCTTTTCCTAATTCAAGGCTTGAGAGTCCCTCCATCATGTCAATAGCAGATTCCGGAAGATGTCTCTTGATGGCCTCTCCAATATCTGTTGGTCGTTTAATATGTGGATGATCTTTTCCTAATTCAAGGCTTTTTCTTAATTTAGGCCATATCGTCAAGACATTTTGGCTGTCATCATTGATAAGAAGTAAAAGTGATACGTAACACACCAAAGAAAGAATAAGTAAGTAAAAACGCCATTTATATACCAATTGTAATCACCATGCTCCTTTTCGTAGCTGGGAAAAAGGTCGGCCTCTTCTTCAAATTCAGGAAAACAGCGATCGAGTGAGGCATTAAATAACTTTGACATTTCATCATGAAGGCTCCATCTCTTATCCTTTGATTCTAAAGGGTTTGGGATGTCTTCATCTTTTTCTAAAGAATCCTCATAGAGCTTTGAGGTTCCTTCTAATTCGGGCCAATTGTCTTCAATATGCGTCCCTGCCTGCATTCCTCCTATTAACCTCAAAACCAGGTGAAGGGTCGACTCTTTCTGGATGTTGTAGTCGGCAAGGGTCCGGCCGTCCTCAAGCTGCTTTCCAGCAAAGATGAGCCTCTGCTGATCAGGCGGGATCTGGTCCCTATCTTGAATCTTAGGTTTAATATTATCGATTGTGTCAGAGCTTTCAACTTCCAATGTAATTGTCTTTCCAGTCAACGTCTTGACAAAGATCTGCATACCTAAATGGAGCTGTAATCGGCCGTCTTCAAGCTGCTTTCTGGCAAAGATAAGCCTTTGCTGGTCAACAATTGTTCAAAAGATAAGCTGCTTTCAACAGATCAACAATTGTTCCACTACTCAAATTATGTAAAATCAACAATCCACAAGATTACCGAAAAAACTGATAATCGTGAATCAATATGCTTTTGAGATATGAAGGCGGTTGCTTTTTCTGTATATTTGGATATTTTCTTTCATGTAAATTAGTGGTAGACGTTGTAATACACGGCTTGTCTTTATAGATACATTCAAAAACGGCTCTATTCAGTTCAAGGTTCAAGTGACAGATTTTACTATTTTAATTCTAACTACTGTATTTGCTATTTAGTTAAAAGGAAAAACCATTAAATAGTAGTCAAGTGTTACTAGTATTCTATCAACGTCACTTAAAAAAAATCACTTGAAAAATCTCTCAAGGTTTATCAAGTTTTATAAGTGTTGTATTATTGTTTTATTAGAGCACTCCCATCCATAACACCAATAACACCGTCCACGTCAGCGCCACATCAGCTTTAACATTTAACATTAACATCTCAAAAAAACACTCTCATCCATAACATCCCAATAACACCATAACACCAATAATATTTCATATTTTCAATTTCAACCCCTAAACTAAAACAAACACTTCATTTATTAAACTAAAACAAACATTTCATTAAAACTAAAAACATATTACAATACGAGATTAAAAAAAAAAAAAAAAAAAAAAACTTCAAATACTGACGAAAATAAAACTACTAAAACTTAAAAAAAACGAATCATCTGAGTCCCAACCATCAGAACTGGTTGGCGGAGAATAAAACTCCCCATTAAAGTATCGACTCTCCATTATGTCGAAATAGTTTTCCCGTGCTTCTTGCTCACGGCGAGCAGCCTCTTCACGTGCCTGCTCTTCCATAATCTCCCTTACGGTTTCTTCATCTCGTTCCAGTTGCCGGAGGGAAGCCTCACTTAACCCGCTCGGGTGGTTTTGAAAATCCACCTGTGGGCTGTTCACAGGTGGAGTAGGAACAATTGGGAGGTACGGGATGTTTTCAAAACCCACCGGAAAGACATTTTCTGGTGGTGTAGAGTAAACATCATGTTCTTGTAGAGTTGGAAAGCTGGTTTCCGGCAAGTGATTTGGATTTGGAAAGCTGGTTTCCGGCAACTTTTCTGGGCTGGGGAATTGCTGAGAAAAATCTTTGTGAGACATTTTTGTGTGTGTGAGTTGTGTATGTAACTTGTGTGTGTTGTGTGTTATAGATAGTGTCTGGTAGAGTTATAAATATAGGCAGAGTTGATTTTGAGTTTGAATAAATCCCGCTCGTATTTGATTTTTAAATTTCAAATTTGAATTTGAATTTATCCCGCCCAGAATTGACCAGTACAATTTAAATTTGAATTTGAATAAGTTGAGGGGGTGTAAGTGAAAATTTATTTGAAATGGTTTAGGGGGGTAAAATGAAAATTTTTTTTTATTAAATAACGCGCGTTAGTCCCTTAACGCCCAGGGACTAACGGCGTGAAAGGGCTGCACTCCCATCGGGTATAACGCAATAACGCGCGTTATCGGGCTTGATTTTTGGGTTTAACGCCGTTCCGGCGTGAAGAATGGGACTGCTCTTATTGTTAGAGTAAAATATACCGTTGGTCCGTAAACTTGCCCAAAAGCATTGCGCGAGCCTTAAACTTGAGATTTTCGTCGCCGTGAGTCCCTTTGTTTGAAACCATATACATGTTGTAAATATTTATCTTAATAATATGTTTTATATAACATGGTACCAAGATCTATGCAACCATTGGTAATTTAGTGGTTTCTGATTTTCAATTCCTCATCGCCAGGATGATTTTTATTTTATATCAAACTTCAATGTTAAAAGTAATACATACATATTTAAACTAACTTCTCATCCATGCAAAATCCACTTTCTAAAAAAAACAAATTAGTGCAAATATTACGATATTTAATCTATACAGTCTCGTTTGTTTTGTTGATGACAAACATGTAACTTGTAATACATAACGTAAAATGTATAAGTTACTCGTAGTATTATTTTGTCTCAACATACTTTCAACAACTCTTAACGAATCAAGTCCTTGTATGCTACAACACAGGTTCGTACACGTTTGTTATATTGCGTTATGATCAAACCCATAACAAACCATTAAATATGTTTAGTTAAATAGTTTAAATAAAACTAAAGCCATTTTTATAAAATACTTAAGTAATCTTGTTTACTTACATTTTAGAGTTAACTACATTTTTGGTCCTTGTGGTTGTACCTGGATTTCACTTTTGGTCCATTTGTTCAAAAAGTTGCGATTTTAGTCTAAAATGCATAGTTTGGTTCCACTTTTGGTCCATTTTACTAACGAAGTTAGTTCAGTTAGTTAAGTCGAATTGTAAAGTGGCAACATTAGTCCTTTAACCTAACGGTCGTTTACAACGTTAGTCATTTATACCAAAGATCGTTTGCAACATTTGCAACGTTAGTCCTTTCAGTTAGTTAGTCCTTTAAAAAAAATTTCTAAATAAAAATTCGAAAAAAATGTTTTTTTGTCGAAATTTTTTTTTCCCAATTTTTTTTTTAATTTTTTTTTCTAATAAAAATTTTCTTAAAAAATTCTAAAAAAATAATTCGGAAAAAAAAATTTAGAAAAAAATTTTCTAATTTTTTTTTCTAAAACAAAATTCGAAAAAAATTTCGAAATATATTCTAAAAAAAACTTTTTTTAATTCTAAAAAAATTTCTAAAAAAAATCTAAAATTTTTAAAAAAACTTTTCAAAAAAAATAATTCAAAAAAAATATTCTAAAAAAAACTTTTTTTCCGAAAAAAATAATTTGAGATTTTTCTTTAGAAATGGACTAAAACTATATCAAAATTTTTTTAGACATGTTTTTTAGAAATTTTGTACTAACCCATATCAAAATGGACTAAAACCATATCAATTTTTTTTTTATCAAAATGATAGTTTGGTTTCACTTTTCTAAAAAATTTACGAGTTTCACTTTTCTAAAAAGTTTCTAAAAAATAGACTAAAACCATATCAAAATGATAGTTTTAGTACATTTTTTTTAGAAATTTTTTAGTCCATATCAAAAAATCGCAAAATGTCAATGCTAAAAAAATTTCTAAAAAATGGCAATGCTAAAAGAATTTCTAAATTTAAAAAAAATCTAATAAAAAAAACGTGTGTAAAAGTGTGTGTAATCTTTAGTATATTTTTTTAAAAACGTGTATACATTTTACACACATTTTTGCAATGTATATACGTTTTTACAATGTATATACATTTTTTAAAAATTTTAGATTTTTTTTATGAATTTTTTTAGAATTTTTTTCAAAAAAAAAGTTTTTTTAGAATATATTTCAAAAAAATTTTCGAATTTTATTTTAGAAAAAAAAATTAGAAATTTTTTTTCTAAATTTTTTTTTCCGAATTATTTTTTAGAATTTTTTAAGAAAATTTTTATTAGAAAAAAAAATTTTTTAAAAAATGAATTTTTTTTTCTTAAAAAAAATTTCGACAAAAAAACATTTTTTTCGAATTTTTATTTAGAATTTTTTTTAAAGGACTAACTAACTAAAAGGACTAACGTTGCAAATGTTGCAAAAGATCTTTGGTATAAAGGACTAACGTTGCAAACGACCGTTAGGTTAAAGGACTAATGTTGCCACTATACAATTCGACTTAACTAACTGAACTAACTTCGTTAGAAAAATGGACCAAAAGTGGAACCAAACTATGCATTTTGGACTAAAATCGCAACTTTTTGAACAAATGGACCAAAAGTGAAATCCAGGTACAACCACAAGGACCAAAAATGTAGTTAACTCTACATTTTATAAAATACATAAACAAAAGTAAATGTGTTGGGTAAATACCATGATCCATAACCCATGCCCATGACCCATAATCCATAACCTATGACCCATTGCATGACATCATGCTTGAAATCATGTTGGGTAAAACCTATGACCCATGACCCAAAGTCCATGACCCATGAGCCAAAGTTCATAATTCATTGTCTAGATACATTGTATCTTTTTGGGTACCCATGACCCAAAGTCCATGACCCATGGTTCATAACCCATAACCCAATACCTGAATTCTATAACCCAAAATCTATATTTCATCCAGATGGCCGGTTCCACCGGATCCCTTTAGGTTAGGCAGGCGGATCCCTTTCAGAAGGGATCCTTGGGGCAGAAACTTTGTTGTCTATAAATAGCAAACCATTCTTCTTTGTTTCTTGCACCTTTTCACATACTTTCTCTCCACCATTTATAACATATTTAGATCAGTAGGAAATATGTATAACACTCTCATCTTATATGATCATAATGCTTCTAACTTTTATTTTGTTGTAAGCATACTCCCGATGTGATCCTCCAAAGAAAGCTTAGAGATCTTGCATTCTTATCTACTGAAGTGAGCCTTCATCACAAGCATATAAGCACATGAAGATCTTCTACAACAAGCTTGGGAAACTTGTCATCTTCATTCATGGAAGACTAACCACATCATGCTTTGTGTTCTTGATGTCTGGTTTAGGATTTCATATCCATTAGACAGATTGTCGTGTATCTTGTCTTGTATCATCTTCTTGTATATCTAACTAGATTAGATGGTTTATGTGTTTGTGTGCCATAAAACACAAGGTTTCTTATGTTGGGCCTCAAAACATAACGTGTATCGTAGATGTGTTGTGCAGAATGGTGTAGTAAGGAGTTGCTCCCTCATGATGTGTCGTGCTGGTCGGGTAGTGGTTCCTCCTTTGTAATGGAACTCGGTATCTAGCCTTATACCAGATAAAGTTTAGGCGACGTTGTGATAGGTTTGGTTCTACCTTATGGAAGAACCCGTTATCTAGCTTTGTACCGGATAAAGTGTAGGCGATGTAGTGATAAGGTTTGGTTCCACCTTGTGTGAAGGACTCAGTATTTAGCTTTGTACCGGATAAAGTGTAAGCAACGTTGTGTAATGTTTTCTCAGCCTAGAATGGAGTTTGTTGATCTAGTGAAGTAACTCTCGAGTTGGATACTGGAGGAGTGGAGTAGGGCGAAGAGGAGCTTCGTGACCGAACCACTATATGTATCATTTTTACATATCGCTTTACTTTTATTCTTGCTTTACATTGCTGAATGTCTATGTGATTGATGTTTATTATTGTGATTTAGACTTGGTCCTTCAAGTATTCATATAGTCAAAAACTATATTCAACACTTTACATATTATGACATGCTTGATCAAGGAAAATAAACCGGACTAATAATGGTGATCTTGATTTATAATATACCATTAACCTTGCGGAATCTTATGTGATATTAAAGGGTTGGCCTTACATGACGTAATGCGTTAAATGCATCCTCGCGTCGAGATTATCAAATGCAATGGTTTATACTATGTTTGATTGATACGAAGGGTTCGAGGTCGAGAAGACTTCCTTTTCTACGAGCAAGTTTTTCAACCCTCTAGGCAGTGAACCTAATCGTTGTAGTGTAGTATGTGGTAAGCCTAGGGGATTGATTTCGTTCTCTAGGGGAATAGGAATGCTAGAAAGAGATATATGACGAGAAGGTGGGGTTGAGAGAGATTCTTTTTAGTCTTTTTTATGTTTTTTAGAAATCAAGGTAAATATCTTGGGGTATAAGATTGGGGGGAGGGTTGATACTTTAACCAATTTCTACTACTTTTACTAATTACTAATTATCTAATTAACTACGAATAAATTATGTTTAATGTAGGTGTGCTCGTATGATGATTAAAGACGTGTTTACTTAGATGTTATTACTCCCTAGTTATCTCTTATTGGTTGGTTGAATTTTCATTTTTTTTTATCTTAATTGGTGCATTGTATTCCGTTTGGTCGTAGGGTGGTGCCTAATTCCCTAGTTCTATGAACTACAACTCTCCTCTAGACTACCCACTCTCCTGTCTGGAGTGCCTACTTGTTGATGAGTGTGGCTGATTGGAAGATTGTTCATGCTCCGTGGGTGTGTGTTGGGAGCCACATGTGCTTGATGGTCCTTCACCCTCTACAATAAGCATATTTGGAAATAAAGGCACTACAATCCTACTGTATCCTACCACAACCCTTAACATATTATAAAACACTTTGGCTGTGAGCACTTTTGATGGATAAATATTTTTGCGAGGTTGCAAGTTTTGTCTCTGAAGATCCAAAAACATTTGTATAAACCTGGGATACATCAGAAACTTGGTTTTGCTAACTGCATTTTTAAGCATACCCTCAAATATATAATTTGAAAAATTAAACACCCTATCTGTTGCAAGGCATATCAAGGCTGTGGCTATGCTTGTGGGAAAAGCATCCCAGCCAGTCCTTTTGTGACTCAAACAGTGTAAGAGGGTATGAATTAGAAACCTCCATTGTGGGGAAAACTGACTCTTGTGAAAGTTGATAGTATTGTCATGTCTATACCCCATCAATGTGAGTTGTTCAATTATTTCAGTGACTGGCAAAGTGGTAATACCTTCAGCATCTCTAAGATGAAGATGTTCTCTTAGAGATGCCTCAGTAATAACAATTTGAGTGCCATCCACTGTACCAATTAACTGTTGTACCCCTTCCTCAGTTGTTGAGGCAATAGCAGTTTGCCAAAACTTTCTGACAGGGGTACATAAGATAGTAGGGTTTAATAATAGAGCAAACCTGATGCTGCTTCGGTTTAGAAAGGCTACTATCTCAACAAAATCATCATGACCTTCTGATAATTCCAAGCATGCTACCATGTTATGCTTGTCGACAAAATCAAGAGGAGCCATGAATGAGTAGTTTAAGGGTTAGTAAAGTGGGATTGAGTCGCAAAAGTCTTTATTGAATTTTGGTTAAAGCAATTGGAAAGTTATGCAATTTATAGAGATTTCGAGAATATTGGTTGAACCGCCTTATAGATATTTATGGTAATAAGTGAAGAGAAACCAATTAGGAAATCCTTTTATAAGAAAACAGGCGTTAACAACTCTACTTGCAAAAGTAATCATTGCATAACAGACTTTTGGAATAAGTACTAACGGCTAGTTCATCAGTACTAACTATGCTTATCAGTACTAACTTATAACCATCAGTATTAACTTTTACCCATCAATATTATCTTAGATTTTAGAAATTATAATACTGAAACCCCATTTTTGAAGGGATTAAGTGTGGTGACATACACTTAATCACGGTCGCCCTCACATGGTATCTGGTTTGGTGAAAACCAATGGTTTCAGTGCATAACACTGCCTGTGATGGATAGTCCCATTAAAAGGGCCTTCCTGACAGGGTTTCCAGCTCGTGGCAGGTGTTACCTCCAACACAAGTGTTGGATTCACGGTTGCTCGCTGTTCTCAAAGCCAGATGCCCTTAGGCTAGTCACACTATCTGTAAACAGATAGAATGGCAAAGAGTGGGTTAGTGCAGAATGATCTGACCAACTAAAACCATCAATTCATGTTCATAATAAGAACAAGATGCCACAAAATGCTTTGGCATCACACATTCCATTGTTACAGCAAGTTCCATCATGTGGTGGCTTCAAGACGAGCATAAGCAAGAGAACCAAATGTGCTGTAACACCTAATCACCAAACCATATCCATACTTCTTGTGTTATACCTGAAAAGTTAGTCCAAAACCAAGAAAACACAATCCAAGCCATTTTCTTGCCAATCCGTATTGTGGACTATTTTAAACCAATGCTTACTGACCCCTAACTTATAAATTGATTGGCCAAAAGCACATTTTCTTGAGGACAAGCAAATTTCAAGTGTAGAGATATTTGATAAGGATTTAAAACATACGTTTTTAGAGGGTCATTTAAGTCCTAAATCGATACATTTTATATCCGTTAGTGCTTAAAATCGTTCCTTTTCACATTTTAGGTATTTTGGAAGCAAATTGCTGGAATCAAACACTTTTGGATGAAAAGGAGCGAAAACATGAAGAAAACGACAAAGTCAAGATTTTAAGGCTGATTTCTGCACCTGACGGCGTCCCAACCCAAAGGGCGACGCCGTCGCTCACAAGGATTTCTAAAAAGTCTCAAGCAACGGCTTAAGTCATATTTTGGTTTTACAACATGACGGCGTCACGCCTTATTCCAGAAGGGCGCCGCCCTTTATATTACACCAGACGAACAAGACTCATTCCAAGACGACGTCCTTAATGAAGCCAGACGGCGTCACACTTTCTCAACTGACGTCGTCTCAGCGATGACTTGTCCATAACGCAACCCTAATGATGGCGACCAGACGGCGTCACCATCAAAAGGTGACGTCGTCGCAAGTGTATATCTATATATAGACTTTGAATTTTCTGTATTTGATGTGTAATATTTTGGAGAGCAAACCCTAGTTCGTTCATAGTCCAACTTGGGCAGTATTTTAGGGTTCCAAACCCTTCTTTACACTCAAAGATAAGTTTTTTTCATCCAATCTATCACCACGTTTATCCTATGTTCAATTGTTTGTTTGTGTTCATGCTTATCTATCATGCGTAGCTAAATTAATCTTGTGTTTGCTTAGATTTATGAAACCTAGTTGTTAATTATTGTTAGGTTGTCTCTTGTTTTAATTGGTAGACGCTAGAGTAAGAAAAACTGACTTCTTCTTTAATTGTTGCGAGTTTGAACGTCCTAAATAGTAAAAAGCTTAAGAGTGCACTTGAGCCATCATTGTGTTTATTGCGTGAGTTGTAGCTTTAGGATAATAGAGTATTCGAGGGAGATACTACGGTACTTGGCGATCACGGATAGCCTAAAGGAGAGTTACAATTCATATAACTAGGGAATTAGGCACCCCCTATGACCAACACGGAATACAACGCACCGATTAAAATGAGGATGTGACAATTCAACTGACCAATAAGAGATAACTAGGGAGTAAAAACATCTAAGTAAACACGCTTTTAATTATCATAAGAACACACCCAATCAATTCATAGCTTTTCTTCTTTTCATTATTATAAATAGTTTTTAGTTTAAATTGTTAAGTAGCTTAATTGGTAGAATTACCAAAACCTCCACTCCTAAACTCTGAGATTTTATTTGTTTTCCTAGAAAATATAAAAATAAAAATATAAAAAGCTAAAAACAATCACCCTCAACCTCACCTTTTCGTCATACATCTCTACTAGCATATCTATTCCCTTAAAGAACGATCAACCCCTAAGCTTACCCATACTACACTACAACGATTAGGTACATTGCCTAGTGGGTTATAAAGTTTGCTCGTAGAAAACAAAGTTTTTCGACCCCGATCCACGCATCAAATATCTTTACCATAAGTAATCACAAACAGCAGTATGAAGACTTTGAATCCCAACATGTTTACACCAAAAAGATTGTATAAAACTTAATTGATTATAACGACGTGAACAATCGTGTTAATAACGTGTTATAAATAGTTAGTTTTATCACACGATTATTATAACCAAGAACATTCAAGATGGATTAGAATGAAAGCACTAGATAGATGAGAAGTAATATTACATTAATAGGTGATATTGGTGCAATTTATTTGATAGATATCATGTGGTATTTACATTCACTATTTATTTCACAAAAGTAATAAGGTAACAAGAACCAGCTACATTCTTGATCTATATTTGACAAGTGTGGCATACACATATGTACATAACTGATACTGTATTTAACAACACTTTTGAGGTGGTGGTTGTTAACCTTTTTTTTTAGTAAAATGCTACCGATGTTAATATGATACTTAATCTCACTTTTGATTATATAATGGGCCGTTTAGTTTGTTGCTAAGAATCATAATGTATATTGAATTTGCTATGGGGTATAATGACAATAGATACGAAAAAGTGTATAGATATTTGAATTTTGTAATGAAAAAGAGAGGGGCCTACGGGAATGAATTTCATAGATATCAAATTGGTGTGTAATGAATCCATTACTATGATATATCCATTTTATTAGTGAGCTCACAAAACAAACATTTTTAATCACTTTAATAGTAATAGTTTCATTGCTATAGCGAGATACCAAACGCACCCTAAAAAACATTAATTCCATAGTCATTTCTCCCAACAGTACATGTTCTACAAATCATACGTGTGAGATCACATTTCTTAATCCAAATCCATTATTTAATACTTTAATTAATAAAAAAACAAACGCATCTGTAAAACAAGTATTTTCGTACTTGTTTATGGTTCTCGTTTCTTATTTTCTTTTTGTTTGTAGGTTTATTTTAAATTAAAGTGCCTTCATCGTGTTTGTTTAAATCTATCTAAATATTAACTATATAAAATGGAAAAAAAGTCAAAGTTGAATGTTGAATTTTTCAACAATTGTCAAATGTGAGAGAAATAGAATGTTGAAAATTAAAATAATTAAAGAAATGTTGAAAATTAAATGATGAAACTTAATGGTTATTATAGTGCAAATTTTTTTTGAAAATGGAAATATTTAAGCTTCTTATACAAACTTAACTAGTACAATACCCGTTCGTTGCCCGAGTATAACGATTCAATAATTTAGAAAAGAAAATATATAAACTTGTTGTCTGTATATTTTGTTATTAGAAATAAAATGCTCATGATATACCAAATTGATAATTACTTCATATCAAACTTACACAATAAACTTGATAACAAAATTTACACCATAAACTTCATATCAAAACTCTTAATATACAATTAATAACAAATCTACACCACAAACTTTTTAACAATGTTTACAATATAAACTTTGTAACAAATTTAAACCATAAACTTTATTATAACAAAATTTACATAATAAATAAAAATTTAAATAATAAATATTAACAACAATTTAAACCACTAATTTTCCCGGCAACCACAAATGTTTCCGGCGACCAATAATTTTCCCGGCGACCACAATTTTTTCCGGCGACCACTAATTGTTCCGGTGACTTTTTCTTGCGAGAGAACAACGGGAAGCGGGTAACTAACCAAAAAAAATACCAAGAACGTTAGATCTACGAAAAGAACATATAGATCTACAAAATAAATCATTAGATCTAAAAAAATACGGATTTAAATAAAAAATTACGGATCTATAAAAAAAATTAGATCTAAAAAAAAATCAATAGATCTACAAATAAAAACATTAGATCTACAAATAAAATTTGAATCTATAAAAAATAGAACTACAAATAAAATTTTCATATCTAAAAATAACATTCGGATCTATAAAAAAAATTAAAAAACTAACGGAGATCTTTAAAAAATTAAAAAAAAACGAAACTTTAAAAAAGTTTAAAAAAATACGGGTCTTTTAAAAAAAATAGATCGATTAAAGAAAATTATTAGATTTACAAAAAAAAAAAATCGGATCTATAACAAAAATTAAAAAAAGAACGGAAATCTTTAAAAGAAATTAAAAAAAATACGGATCTTAAAAAAAAGTTAAAAAAAATGCGAATCTTAAAAAAGAATATATCTATAAAATAAATTTACGGATCTTTAATAAAACATTAAAAAAACTTACTTGTGGGCTTAAGTGGTGGTGTAACATTTGAAGGTCGCCGGAATTTTGGCCGGAGTTGGTGACGGCGCCGGAACCCTAGAAGGGTGGTGGCCGGAATTTGTAGAGAGAGAAGAGAGAGAGTGAGGTTTGTGTTTTTTTTATAGAGAGTAAGAATATGTAAAAATGAGGGATTGGTGAGAGGTGTGTGTATTTATACTTCATAATTATTGAATTAGAATGGTCAGGATTAAATGTTGGATTGATCCAACGGATCAAATGAGTTTGTGTAGATAAGCTTCGGTAGCAATAGAATAGTAATAGTTATTAAAGGAAAAAGAAAATATTGAATACACTATGTTTTTTTTTTTTTTTTTTTTTTTTTTTTTAACTGAATACATAGTTCTGTAAATAAAACATATAACATAGCTGTTATAATTTCATTTATCTCTTCTCTCTATCTTTAAACCAAGCCTCTTTCTCTCATAACTTAACAAAAAAATTAAATAGGGTCTGAGTTTTTTTTTTTTTTTTTTTTTTTTTTTTTTTTTTTTTTTTATCAGAGAAAATTTGTTTTTGAAAAAAAAAAACTTTTTTGGCACATATTCAAATTTGATTTGAAGCAAAAAAAAAAAAATAAATAAATAAATAGAAAAACAATTATCGATTTTTTTTCTTCAGAAAATCATTTGTCACATGTGACGAAGAAAAATTCAAGAATTCTTTCTTCACACATGACGAAAAATTATTTTCTAAAACGTAATAAAAACGGGCGAAAGCGTATAAAACGTATGAAAACTTATAAAAATGTATATCCGTTTTTATACGTTTTCGTCCATTTTTATATCCGTTTTTATACCCTAAAATTTTATATCCGTTTTTATACTACGTTTTTAGGGTATAAAAACGGACGAAAACGTATATACGTTTTTACGGTATAAAAACGGATATAAAAAACGTATAAAATTGGATATACGTTTTTATATATTTTCATACGTTTTGTCCGTTTTTATACGTTTTATATGTATTAACACGTTTTTATATGTTTTTATACGTTTTTTATCCGTTTTTATACGCTTTTGTTCGTTTTTATACATTTTTTTCAGAAACATTTTATTTAGTAAGTTATTTTTCGTCACATGTGAAAAAAATCTGAATTTTTTTCGTCACATGCGAAAAATGATTTTCTGAAAGAAAAAAAGTCGAGAATTGTTTTTCTAAATTTTTTTTGTTTCAAATAAAATTTGAACACGTGCAACAAAAGTTTTTTTTTTCCAAAAACAAACTTTTTCAGATAATTTTTTTTTACATGTGAAAAAAAAATTTCCAAAAAAATTAAAAAATGCAAGTGACGAAAAAAAATTTCAAAAAACTGTATACTTATGTTGTTATGCAACTATGCATCAGAATTATAGTTATTCGAAAATGATTCTCTGATGCTACCAATACAGTTTGTTGAAAGAAACTTATGAGTCATTGGAATTTTGCAGAAAACTAGACACCATTGACGTTAGACGCGTGTACTCGTCTAGTATATTATGTTGGCGGATGTATTGTTATGAAAAATCAATTCAGTTTGTAAAAAGCAAAAATAATTCGACAGGACTTCTGAAAAACATTGGTCAAACACTCAACCATTATTGCAAGTAGGTAGGTAGGGTGATGGGATGAAACGTGGTAGGTAAACGCAGAGCAATCAGTACCGTCGCGCTTGTTTAAATAGGTAGTGTCTTACACAATCATTGGCTTATTAAAAAAAAATTTATTTTTTATTAGGTTATCGAAATAGTTTTAAACCTTGATAAATGTGTTTTATTTTTGGCTTGTATTTTGCAACTGATATAAATGCAGTGGGAGTGTGGGACCCATGCTATAAGCCCGTTTGGTTTAATGGTTTTGCTCATTGGGTTAGGGATTAAAGTGAAATTATTCATTTGGTTTAGGTATGTCGGATTTGAAATTGGGACTAAGTCCAAAAAATAAGGGATGTATAAAAGTCATGTGGATAGGTTACTTTTAACTTTGGATTTCTGACAATCTCACATGCATGTTCTCTCTCCTTTAATTTTTTATTTTCTATGTATAAACGTCATTGTCACATGTTTATTTTACCTCACGAAAATTAGTAATTTATATTTTATAGTGAGCCCATTCATAATCTATTTACTTTTTATATTATAATAATAATAAATTTTAACCATAATTTATACCCCAATATACAAAACAAACAATTTCTATACTTTCAATCCAAACTCAAATCCTATCACAAATCCTAATCCAAATTCAAATCCTAAACCCACCTATATACTAAACGGACCCTTATCTTGTATTCCTGTTATGACTCAATAAAGATTTTTTTTTTTTTCCTTTTAATTAGTACTCCGTAATTTCTGATTTTAAGCAACAAAGATTTCTTTTTCTTTTAGTTACTAATTTCTTATTTTACTTCTACGTAAATTTCATTCGATATGTTTGTTTACGTTACTTTTTGCAATTTTTAATTTTGCAAGAAACGTATATTGAAACAGGGGTAAACTACACCGTTCGTCTTGGTAGTTTGCATTGACCGACAAGTTTTGTTTTTTGACTAAAAGAATTGCACCGTTTTATTTTAATCTTCATCTTTTTCTTTTATCTATCTTCATCTCCAACTATCACCACCCACCACCATCTTTTATTTATACGTTTTCATCTGTTTTTTACGTTTTTACACGTTTTCATCCGGTTTTTTTTAACGTTTTTGTCCGTTTTAGTATGTTTTTTTTACGTTTTCGCCTGTTCTTTCTTGTTTGCGTCCGCTTTTTTATGGGTCTCTGTCCATTTTTACACGTTTTGAATAAAAACCGACGAAAACGTATAAAACAGATGAAAACGTGTAAAAACGGAAAAAAAAAACGTATTAAAAATGACAAAAACGTATAAAACCTGATGAAAACGTATAAAACCAGATTAAAACTTATAAAACCAGATTAAAACTTATAAAAACAGATGAAAACGTATAAAAACGGACGAAAACGTATAAAAACGTAAAAAACGGATGAAACGAGACAAAAAAGGATTAGACCCATCCTTCCAAGTGACCCATCTAGACCCATACCAATATAAGACCCAAGACCCAACCCAACCATTTTGCCACCTCTAATTTTTTTTATGCTTGTTTATACATGGTTATATGTATAGATGGTTATATGTATAGACTACATACACATGTATAAATTTTTATGGCTGGACTAACTTATATAACGTGATTTAATGGTTAAGATGCTTAACAACATGGGAATATAATATCAACAATATATGACTACTTGAGAAATAAATTTTATATTTTTTACACTTTATATTCACGTTGTTATGATGTGTTAATTTTATGACTCAATTATTTTATATAATATTTATTATTTATGTATTACAAGAATAAAATTGCATTATATTTATAGATCATTTAAATATTTTTGTACAAAAATGAACAATGTTCTTTTTTTATTATTATTATTGAAAATTAGATATTTACATTTCAAATTTAAATTTAGATGTACAACTCAGATTTAATTCAATGCCTTTTAATAAACATACCTTACTTTAATTTTCATGCGAAATAAAATGTGTAAAAATAAGACATGCAATAGAAAAAAAAATGTGAATTAAGTAAATTACAGTAATAAAGAAAATGAGCTATATTAAAGGTCCCATTTATTTAATATTTTGGTGAAATACGAGCAAAAGAACGTACATGGTTATTGAGGTTTAATTATTACCCATTAAATACAACTATCACAATTTACAATATAACTTTGGGATTAGTATTCTTTTGGTGTAAATAGTAGCACCATATATTTATCCTGTAAGGGTATAAATGTCTAAACACATAAAATTTGAGTATGTCAATCATTTATTGGGATGTACAAATCACTTCCCGTTGCCTTATGTTTATTACTTTTTCCGTTTAAAAATATAAGTCCATTTTGACTTTTTCAAAATCTTTTTATTTCAACTTTGACCCCAATTATTTTTTTTAATGATATATAATACTTGATGCAATATATATAAATAGACTTGTGTTTTAAATGCATTTTAATTGGTATACTTTTTACGCAGTGTTATATAACAAAATAATAATAATAATTAATGTCATATTGGGAAAGAAAAGACTTTGAAAAATAGAAAATGAACTTATATTTTTGGACGGAGAGAGTAACTTATTAAATATTGTTGGTTTTATGGATATAAATTAGTAAACGTGAGTTAGTATCGAACTTGAGACCACGGGATTGCACACTTTGCGTATGAAATTTAAAGTTAATAATTAAATGTAATAGTTATATTTATTTATTAATTAAACGAAATAACTATAACGGACGTTAAGTAATTAGTTGTAATGGACTAACGGTCGTTAAATGTAATTGGAAAGAACTAGATTGCAAATATTGGGAAGGTTCCGGAATCCCCTTGTGGAATAACACCACCGATCGGCCAAGGGAAGGAAACCCAACCCAACTCAATCCTCTTGTGTTTTGCATCTCTTGTACTCATTAAGCTAAAACCTAAATTGTTTTGTGTGTTTTCTTGCTAAAACCGATCGACATACACCTTGTGGGTGTCGATCCTCTTCTTTTCAAAATCAAAGTTATTTGTTTGATTAAAACTAGCATTCCTTTAATTCGGCATAGTACGTGTGTACAAGAAAGTGGTACTAACAAATTATTGTTAGTATTCTTGGATTGAATTACCAAATCGGTAAGGGGTAATTCACATAATCCTATAAACCCTAATTAGGGTTCATCCAATTGCTAGTTTTGTGGATTTGATTCTTGTTCGGCTAGAATCAAGAAAGGTACGCATATTCTTGTTTATGTTAATTAATTATTCGTTAATCTTTCCTATACGCTTCCGCATGTATACTTTGATGTTTTCTATTTTATTTATTGAATGTCATGATATATAATTCCAACAGTGGCATCACGAGTTATTGGTTTTAACGAGTAATTAATTACTAAACGCGTAAAAAATGAATAATTGTATGTTGTTTGATATGTTTAATCTAGTGTTTTGTTTAATTTTTTGCATGGGTCGATTTTTTTTTAATATGGGGCGTACCCCATTTTTTTGTAGTCGATTCATTAAAAAAAAATTAGGGTTTTAAATTGTTTGTTAACCTTATCGAAACCTATAATTAATATATATGTTACGTGATTAATTCATGAATAATATGTTATGTGACATGGAATATGTGAAGTCCCAAACCTTGGATCTAGAACACTTAGCTTGCAAACGTGTTAGTTGCCTTGGATGGTTCCAAAACAACAATGAGAAACTTTGTTGTAGATGCACACAAGTATGCAGAATCTACTTGAATGCACTTAGAAGATTAAAGTAAGAACAAGTATAACACCAACAGCTTCAATATTATTAAGCAATAATACGAGTACTCTCCTAGTACTAGGGTTTACAACCTTGAAGCTCATCTTAAGACGGATATGAATATAAGATGTTTGTTTAACCTAGCTAGGATATCCTTTTATACACTAAGGAGATCCCTTACAGAGATAACTATGGGCTAAGTATATCATATCTTCTATTGGAATAGAAGATATGTTGTTACAACCCTTACACGACATTCCTTACTTAGAACAGTACAAACTTAATACTATCAGTACTAATATTATCACTATCAGTACTAACTAGTTAATACTTATCATATAACGCTATCAGTATTAACTCTACTGAAATAAGCATTAACTCCAAAAAGCGTATTTCCCAACAATCCTCCCCTAAACTTGTGATTGGGTTTCAGAATCACAAGTTTTCTTCACTCTTTGAGGATTCTTCCAAACTTCACTTTCTGCTAGGTCTTCCTGCCTGGTCATAAATCTTCAACAACAACTCCTTAGCCATTTCTACTACATTACCCATCTTTAGCCCTGCTAAAAGCATTTCCAGAAGTGTTCTAAGGCAAGTAGGTAAGTTCTCTCAACCAACATGTATATATCTGTCCCATTGCATGTAGTAACCAAGTGTAGTCCACACGAATCAATCAAGGTCCAAGTTGGTACTTCATCTCCAGATTAATACTTCCATTGTTCTCCTGATGGAAAAAGATATTCTGTAACTCATAAAGTAATTCTAGATCCTTGTCATTATCTGGATCTCTATTCTTGAACCTGTTCTTGACCAACTCCCATAGCTTGAGCAAATCATCCCTGTCAATAGATGCAAATAGATCCACAAGATATAAATAAGCACTTGTCCTTTCACCTGCTTTGTGAATCTGCCAATGCCTCTTTCCATCTTCAGTGTAGATATCCCAGCCAAGAATTGGATACCTAGTGTTGATGGGCTCTGAATATAGTGCAACTTCTGGAGATTCAATTAACATCATCTGATTAAGTTCCTCTTCAGTGAGTCCACCTTCATCTTCAGATGCTTTCAGTCTTTTGGGTGCAGATGAGGAACCTCCTTCTTCATATGGTCTTTTGTAACTTGCAATGAGATCAATGGGTTGTGAGCTTCTAGTGAAATCATCATCTGACATAGATCTAAAGTTGAGTATGTTTCTTTGAGTTTTGCCAGCAAGCTTTTGAAGAGTCTCCCATGCCAGTTGATTGAGTTGCTTCAAGGTTCTCCTGTCTTCACCTTGATATTTAATGTATTTGCACAGTTACATCTTTTGTTGACTTTTGTTAGGAGGTTTTGATGCCTTTTCAACTTCCCTTTGCTGTCTGAATTGGCTCTGTCTTCTAGCCAATATTTCACTAAACAACTGAGCTGCTTCATTAACACTTTTTCCCTGATCTTGTTGCAGCTTCTGTTGTACCTCATGAGTAGCTTCAACTTTGTCTCTCATGTCATCCCATGTTTGCCAATCTTCTTCAATTTTAGCCATCTTTTTCTTCTCTTTCTCATCAGCCTCTTTCTGCAATTCTTGCTCATCCCACTCTGCTTCAAGTTTTCTTGCTGCTTGTTCATTCAATCTCTCAATCTCAGCCCTGGACAACTTCTTTTTCTTTGGTTCTTCTTCAAGTATCCCTTTACCTTTATCCTTGGGATCAATCTTTGGAACTGAGTGAGTTGGGGATGGTGGAGCACTTCCTTCTCTGATGGTGACTCCTTTTTCTTTGGGTTTGGTTGCTGCTGATTTGGTCTTCTTTCTCAGATACATAACATGTGGCTTCTTGTAGGTTGGAGAGATAGAGAATGATTTCTTCAAACTCTGAAGTCCCAGAACTGCATGTGTCTCTTTATTCTCTTCATCACTCTCTTCATGTGGAGTGGTAGTGATGATGGTTGCATCTGTTGTTGTGGCTTGATGTAGTTCAGCAGCTACTTGAAGAATTGGAGATAGCACTGATTGCAGAACACCATGAGTACTAACTATAGTACTATCAGTATTAACTACAACACTATAAGTACTAACTGGGATAGTACTGATAGTGCATGTAGGAGTACTGAGTACTTCTTCTGCATGTGTGGTGGGCTGAACATCTTCTTCTTCATCAAAGAATGGGCTCTGAAAAGTTTGACCACCTTGCCATTGACCAAATTCCCTTCTACTTTGTATGTAAGAACTCCTCCACTGTTTGGAAGAATTCTCTATTGAAGTGCTAGAGACTCTGAACTTGGCCTTCCTTTTAATTGATGTGGTAACTGGAGATGCTTCTGTAGTAGGCTTGGATAGAAGTTGAACCTGATGTGCTAGCCTTTTCATCTTTAAGAGCATCCTGGTATGAACTTTGGCAGCAACTTTCTTGTGTTCATCCAGGGCAATCTCTAGTGTATTAACTTTTCTGCAAAGAAACCTGTACAATTCCGTCATTTCAGTTAGTGTCAAGCTGCCCTCACCACTTCCAACTGTGTGACCTGCTGAGAGAGGTGGGTCACTGGGCATTTGAGATGCACTCCTAAGCCTAGCCTGAGCAGATACACCCCCTCCCCGTTTTAGCCTTTGCTTGGGTCCACCTTGTGATTGCTCACTAGGTGTTGGCATGGATTGGTTCTTATTGATGTTACCACTTTCCTCACCAGCTTCTAAGCCTGGTTAAGTAGTGGCAGCCCTCACCATTCTATCTCCTCCATCACCAGAGATAGGCTTATCTGCTTCAAGGATAGGAGGAGAATGGGTCTGAGCAATCCCACTCTCCTGTCTGGAGTGCCTAATTGTTGATGAGTGTGGTTGATTGGAAGATTGTTCATGATCTGTGGGTGTGTGTTGGGAGCCACATGTGCTTGATGGTCCTTCACCCTCTACAATAAGCATATTTGGAAATAAAGGCACTACAACCCCACTGTATCCTACCACAGCCCTTAACATATTAGAAAACACTTTGGGTGAGCACTTTTGATGGATAAATATTTTTGTGAGGTTGCAAGTTTTGTCTCTGAATATCCAAAAACATTTGTATAAACCTGGGATACATCAGAAACTTGGTTTTGCTAACTGCATTTTTAAGCATACCCTCAAATATATAATTTGAAAAATTAAACACCCTACCTGTTGCAAGGCAGATCAAGGCTGTGGCTATGATTGTGGGAAAAGCATCCCAGCCAGTCCTTTTGTGACTCAAACAGTGTAAGAGGGTATGAATTCGAAACCTCCATTGTGGGGAAAACTGACTCTTGTGAAAGTTGATAGTATTGTCATGTCTATACCCCATCAATGTGAGTTGTTCAATTATTTCAGTGACTGGCAAAGTGGTAATACCTTCAGCATCTCTAAGATGAAGATGTTCTCTTAGAGATGCCTCAGTAATAACAATTTGAGTGCCATCCACTATACCAATTAACTGTTGTACCCCTTCCTCAGTTGTTGAGGCAATAGCAGTTTGCCAAAACTTTCTGACAGGGGTACATAAGATAGCAGGGTTTAATAATAGAGAAAACCTGATGCTGCTTCGGTTTAGAAAGGCTACTATCTCAGCAAAATCATCATGACCTTCTGGCAATTCTAAGCATGCTACCATGTTATGCTTGTCGACAAAATCAAGAGGAGCCATGAATGAGTAGTTTAAGGGTTAGTAAAGTAGGATTGAGTCATAAAAGTCTTTATTGAATTTTGGTTAAAGCAATTGGAAAGTTATGCAATTTATAGAGATTTCGAGAATATTGGTTGAACCACCTTATAGATATTTATGGTAATAAGTGAAGAGAAACCAATTAGGGAATCCTTTTATAAGAAAACAGGCGGTTACCAACTCTACTTGCAAAAGTAATCATTGCATAACAGACTTTTGGAATAAGTACTAACGGCTAGTTCATCAGTAATAACTATGCTTATCAGTACTAACTTATAACCATCAGTATTAACTTTTACCCATCAGTATTATCTTAGATTTTGGAAATTAAAATACTGAAACCCCATTTGTGAAGGGATTAAGTGTGGTGACAGACACTTAATCAAGGTCGGCCTCACATGGCCTCTGGTTTGGTGAAAACAAATGGTTTCAGTGCATAGCACTGCCTGTGATGGATAGTCCCATTAAAAGGGCCTTCCTGACAGGGTTTTCAGCTTGGGGAAGGTGTTTCCTCCAACATAAGTGTTGGATTCACGGTTGCTCGCTGTTCTCTAAGCCAGATGCCCTTAGGCTAGTCAAACTATCTGTAAACAGATAAAATGGCAAAGAGTGGGTTAGTGCAGAATGATCGACCAACTAAAACCATCAATTCATGTTCATTATAAGCACAAGATGCCACAAAATGCTTTGGCATCACACATTCCATTGTTACAGCAAGTTCCATCATGTGGTGGCTTCAAGATGAGCATAAGCAAGAGAACCACATGTGCTGTAACACCTAACCACCAAACCATATCCATACTGCTTGTGTTATACCTGAAAAGTTAGTCCAAAACCAAGAAAACACAATCCAAGCCATTTTCTTGCCAATCCGTATTGTGGACTATTTTAAACCAATGCTTACTGACCCTTAACTTATAAATTGATTGGCCAAAAGCACATTTTCTTGAGGACAAGCAAATTTCAAGTGTAGAGATATTTGATAAGGATTTAAAAAATACGTTTTTAGAGGGTCATTTAAGTCCTAAATCGATACATTTTATATCCGTTAGTGCTTAAAATCGTTCCTTTTCACAGCAAATTGCTGGAATCAAACACTTGTAGATGAAAAGGAGCGAAAACATGAAGAAAACGACAAATTCAAGATTTTAAGGCTGATTTCTGCACCTGACGGCGTCCCAACCCAAAGGGCGACGCCGTCGCTCACAAGGATTACTAAAAAGTCTCAAGGAATGGCTCAATTCATATTTTGGTTTTACAGCATGACGGCGTCACGCCTTATTCCAGAAGGGCGCCGCCCTTTATATTACACCAGACGAACAAGACTCATTCCAAGGCGACGTCCTTAATGAAGCCAGACGGCGTCACACTTTCTCAACTAACGTCGTCTCAACGATGACTTGTCCATAACGCAACCCTAATGATGGCGACCAGACGGCGCCACCATCAAAAGGTGACGCCGTCGCAAGTGTATATCTATATATAGACTTTGAATTTTCTGTATTTGATGTGTAATATTTTGGAGAGCAACCCTTTAGTTCATTCATAGTCCGACTTGGGCAGTATTTTAGGGTTCCAAACCCTTCTTTACACTCAAAGATAAGTTTTTTATCCAATCTATCACCACGTTTATCCTATGTTCAATTGTTTGTTTGTGTTCATGCTTATCTATCATGCGTAGCTAAATTAATCTTGTGTTTGCTTAGATTTATGAAACCTAGTTGTTAATTATTGTTAGGTTGTCTCTTGTTTTAATTGGTAGATGCTAGAGTAAGAAAAACTGACTTCTTCTTTAATTGTTGCGAGCTTGAACGTCCTAAATAGTAAAAAGCTTGAGAGTACACTTGAGCCATCGTTGTGTTTATTGAGTGAGTTGTAGCTTTAGGATAATAGAGTATTCGAGGGAGATACTACGGTACTTGGCGATCACGGATAGTCTAAAGGAGAGTTACAATTCATAGAACTAGGGAATTAGGAACCCCCTATGACTAACACGGAATACAACGCACCAATTAAACTGAGGATGTGACAATTCAACTGACCAATAAGAGATAACTAGGGAGTAAGAACATATAAGTAAACACGCTATTAATTATTATAAGAACACACCCAATCAATCCATAGCTTTTCTTCTTTTCATTATTATAATTAGTTTTTAGTTTAAATTTTTAAGTAGCTTAATTGGTAGAATTACCAAAACCTCCACTCCTAAACTCTGAGATTTTACTTGTTTTCCTAGAAAATATAAAAAGCTAAAAAGAATCACCCTCAACCTCACATTTTCGTCATACATCTCTACTAGCATATCTATTCCCTTAAAGAACGATCAACCCCTAAGCTTACCCATACTACACTGCAACGATTAGGTATATTGCCTAGTGGGTTATTAAAGTTTGCTCGTAGAAAACAAAGTTTTTCGACCCCGATCCACGCATCAAATATCTTTACCATAAGTAATCACAAACAGCAGTATGAAGACTTTGAATCCCAACATGTTTACACCAAAAAGATTGTATAAAACTTAATTGATTATAACGACCTGAACAATCGTGTTAATAACGTGTTATAAATAGTTAGTTTTATCACACGATTATTATAACCAAGAACATTCAAGATGGATTAGAATGAAAGCACTAGATAGATGAGAAGTAATATAACATTAATAGGTGATATTGGTGCAATTTATTTGATAGATATCATGTGGTATTTACATTCACTATTTATTTCACAAAAGTAATAAGGTAACAAGAACCAGCTACATTATTATAATATATACTAACAGCCATTTTTCGACGGGGCAAATAGTAATTTTTTAACCCCTCCGTTTTCAACTAATCTGCTTCCTCATTGGTTTGTATTAACTGAGTAAGTACAAACAGTAGCCCAATAGTAACTTAGTGGACAGTGTGCCACTTTGTGATTGGCCCAAAGGTGTTGCAACATTTCCTGTTCAGTCCCGTTTTCACGTAATTACTACGTAATACAAAATCAACAGTTAGTAGCAAACCTAATTAACTACTACTATATAATAAAACACACACCACAAGTTTCCAGAACAATCATTCATATTCTTCTCCCACCATTTTCATTGCTAACTCTAACTCCAACTTCCAGATTCATCCATTTTTCCAGCACCCCACTCAGTAATACCCATATACAAAACCAACCCACAAAATCACTACCCGTTCGTTTTTTTATTCTCCCATTATCATGTCCGATCAAACACAAAGCGAAAAAGTGAAGACCATAAACCCTAAACAATGTTTTTATCCACCATTATTATCTCCGATCAAACAAAAAAAGGAGTCGTGCGGCTGAAATTGCATGGGTTGACTTCTACTTTGTAAGTATCGATCTTCATTGATTCGAGTACTTTATTTAGTCTTGATTTTCGTTTGGTTTTGTCGTTGTTTGTAGGTAGTTTGGAAGTTGAAGATGTATGGATAGATTGAATAACAAAGATTGAAGATTGTGGTAAGGTTTTCTTTTTAATTTTTTTTTTTCTGTTGTTTCAACTTTATGACGTACAAGTTTAAAAGAAATCTAACATATAATAAACATAATGTGAATGATTAATGTTTTATGTTTTTACAGTGGTTGAGTTTCTTGGCAATGTGTCTACAGGTTGATAAAAATTGCTAGATACATTTTTAGTAAATGTGTCTACCCTTTTTTTTCCTGCTCAAGTTCCAACCAGGTACTAATCAAACTTTATCTAAACTCGGGTTTGTTATTTTATAATATATATTTTTTTAATATGGAATGATTGTTTATGTGAAGAACAATTTTATAAAAAAATTTAGTAAAATTCAATTATCGACGAAAACAGGAATTATTGTTGTTATGCAAATTCAGTGGAAGCTTTTAGCAATTCATGGTAGCCTAAATAAGGGGATGTTTTGTTAGTGCTTATACAAACATTTGTGCTTATTGGTTTATAGACTTTTGTTCTTTTATAGGTTGATTTGGATACTTAATTTCATTTGGCCATGAGTTTTTTCTATAGCAAAAACTGTGCTTTGGATTCATTCAGTATAAGAGTTACCAACTCATGTTAATTTTGTTGGAAAATTTAGTGCACTTGTGGGATTAGTTCACACCTTGTAATGGGTTAGGAGGTACGGAGTGTACACCCATAAGGTCCATGAACACCCTGACTCTAATAGTGGTTTGTATTGGTAGTGCTAGTAGAAAGTAATGCTTGTGGAAAGTACTGCTGGTGAAAGTACTGCTTGTGGAAAGTACTGCTTGTGGAAAGTACTGCTTGTAGTTTCCACTGATAAGCAGTGTTTCCACTGAAGCAGTGTTGTTTCCACTGATAGCAATGTTTCCACTGATAGCACTATGAAAGTACTGATAAATGGCAGTTACAACTGCATTATGACCACGTTTAATTGGTCATGTAACTACTAACGGCTATAATGGGGATAATTATGAGGCTATTAATGGGTCGATTAATACTCAGAATTCCATTGGAATAGCTCACGAGTAACCTCCTATAAATAGGAGATCTGATTATGCATGAGAGATACACAGAGAACACTAAACACTTATAAGCGCAAGGGTTATTGAATTGTGCCTAATTCTATAACTGCATTTGGTCTTATCCCAAGTAGATATTCGTGTAACCCAGGCATTAGGGTCGAATAGTTTACTTTGGAAAGTGATCACACGATTCCAAGTGATATCCGGTAACCACCAAGTGGTATCTGTTACTGCTGACCGTTTGTTTGTTTCTGCTGAACAGTTGAGCATTTTTGCTGAAGTTGATTATCTTAACCCTGTTCTGGGAGATATCCGCCAACAATCAAAGTAAACTATTAGTGATAATCAATGGCAACTGCTGCAATGAAACACATGGCTTCAAACTTTGCCAAGCTTGATAAGTTTGAAGGGGTGGACTTTAGGAGGTGGCAGAAGAAGATGCATGATTCGCTCCAGACAGTCAAGTTTATCACACAAGCTAACCACTTGTGAATGGTCAACCGTAATAAACTACAAACAGCTCAGAAACAAATGCAATTTCCCTTGGAATATAGTGGATTCCCGGGTCGTTAAGTCCCACGGAGGATTAATGGTGCTAAAACACTTTCAGGTGTCGAATAATTACTAAGGATAGTGATCAGTAAGGATTTTGATTGATAATTACACTACTGATTGATTGGAATTGTATTTGGATACAGAATTGTAAAGCACAACAATCATATAAGACAAACGTAAATACGTACGTATATTAAAAACGTAAACGTACAAAATAAAACGTGAGATCTAAGAAATAAAAGACCTAAAAATATGAAAATGATATTTTTGGAATCCTAAAAATAAAAGAAAATTATTGGAAAAAGAAAATTATTTTTAAAACTATTTATTTAATTATTATTAATTAAAAACTATTTTTAACTATTTAATAATAACCTAAAATATGATAAAATGTGAAATAAAGCTAGAAAAATAAAATTATGACTTGGAAAAATCTAAAATATTATAAAACTTATTTTAAAATTGAAAATATATTTTTTACACTTTTTATCTATTTATTATTAATTAATTACTATTTATAATACACTTAAATAAAAGAAAATATAAAATTAACCTGGAAAAATAAAATTTTAACTTAGAAAAATCTAGAATATTATAAAACTAATTTTAAAACTGAAAAGATATTTTTTATGTTTTTTATTTATTTTTTTATTTTTTTTTATTTTTATTTAATACTTTTTTAACTATTTTGAATTTTAATAAATACTAAACAAACAGAGAAAATTATGAAACTTGTTCTAAAAATATATTATGATGACAGAAAACTAAGAAAATTATAAAAACACAAAGTGCTTAATAATAAGCTGAAAAGAAAAATCAAAAAGCTAATTTCTATTAAATAAACGCTATCGCTATTTTAAAAATGATGTTTTTGTGATTTTTTATTTTTGAAAACTATTTAACTACTGATATTAAGTAACTTTAATGAAAACAAAAATTTTACAACTTAAAAATAAGCTGTTTAATGAGCTTATGAGCTAACAGTGGACTTATGAGCTTATTTTGATATTTTAAGCTCAAATAAGCTTCAAAGCTGAAACCAAAGATAGATTAAGATGTAAACAAGCTAAAACTACTTATATGAAGCTAAAAAGCACAGATAAGAACACTGATAAGCTATAATAAGCAAATAAGCACTAATCCTAAACTAGAAAACTAAACAGGCCTGCAGCCATTTTCCAAAGCAGTTTTAGCTTAATATATAAGCTTAAAAGCTAAAAACAAGGACTGAGGTGTCAAGATGAGCTGGTGGGCTTTCCAAAAAGTCCAAGCTCACACTCTATAGCTCACTATTAAGCTTGTGACAAGCTTATGAAAAAGCTTGTGAACCACTGATTATTTATGTATCACAGAAATGGGACAATCAAAAAGCTTATAGCAGCCCTACCAAATAAGCTAAAAAGTGAAAAACTAAGATTGGAACTTTGAGATGGCTAGGTTAGTGATTCGCCTCAGAACAGTCAAGTTATATCACACAAGCTAACCACTTGTGAATGGCTAACCGTAATAAACTTAAAACAGCTCAGAAACCAATGCAATGAAGATCAGAGGAATATAGTGGATCCCTAGGTCGTTAAGTCCCACGGAGACTCAATGGTGTATAAACACGTTCAGGTGTCGAACAATCACTAAGGATAGTGATCAGTAAGGATTTTGGAATATTTATACCTAAAGAAAAAGTTTATAAATTACAGCGACTTAAATGCAAATTAAAGAAAATTAAAAAGCTAAAATATATTAAATAAACGCTATCACTATTTTTAAAATAATGTTTTTCTAGATTTTATAAAATAAAATAACTTAAATAGACTATTTTAATTGAAAAGTAAACTTAATTTACCTAAAAACGTGACTTAAAATGAAAACGAGCGTTATTTATAAAAATTACGCAAGTGCGCAAGCAAAAACGTAAAATTTGTGAAATAAAAGGCCTACGAGTATAAAAACAATTTTCTAACTTACTATATAACAAAATAAAATTTTAGAAAAAAGATTTATATTTTTTAGACTTTTATATTTTTTATTATGAATTAAATACTATTTTACACTAATTAAATGATTAAAAATACTAAAACTATTAAGAAAAATCTGAAACTTTTTTACAAAATACTTTATACTAATACAAAGTTAAGAAAATTACAAAAGTTGTAAAAGCTAGTTTAAATAAGCTAGAAATAAGCTAAAACATTCGTATAAGCTAAAATGGAAAAGAAGGTGTATATATTAAATGTTGCAATATACAATCAGTCAAAGTCCCAAGGGCAGTTGGTGAGGTGTGTGTGTGGTGAGCTGGGTGGCCAGGGTTCGAATCCCAGCACTGACTTTTTGCGAACTATTTATTTTATTTATTTTTCCTTATACAAACTTATTAAGCTAAATGAGATAAGCAAATTATAAAACTACAACTTTTTCTAAAAACCAATAATAAGCTCTGTTTGAGCTTATTATCTTAACAGATAACAAAAAGAAAATGGAAAAAGCTTAAGCTTGAGCCAAATGGCTAACAAGCTATCCAATAAGCAAATGGTGAATGAAATAAGCTAAACAACTGATTTTAAGCTAAAATGAAAACTGAATAAGCACAATTACTTATGAATAAGCACTTATCAAAATCTAAATAAGCTTAAGCTTAACTGTATGCACAGGACACTGTTTAGATATCTAGATACTTTCTAGCTTAATTTTAAGCACTTTAATAAGCTAGGAAATGAAATTAAGCACTTGAACTAGCAAGTATACCAGCTAAACTCTCCAAAGAGCTAAAACTCTTACAGTGGGATTCACTAGTGAGCTTATGAGGAGCTTTTGAAAAACTGAGAAACCACTGAATGATGACTCAGTGTATACTGAGTCAAATGGGACAAACTAAAAGCTCTATGCAGCCTTAGCAAATAAGCTACAAAATGGAAGATTAAGCTTGGGACCTTAAGCTAGCTAGGTTAGCTTCACAAAAAGCCAAAGTACACAAGCTAAGCTCCTCTAATGAGCTCTGAATGAGCTTGAGAAAAGGCTTATAAAACTAGTGCACAGGGCATGTTTACAGAAAAAGGTCTAAAAGAAACTTAAAAATAAGCACTTAATAAGCTAAGCAGGTATAAGCTAATATTTTTCTAATTAAGTTAAGCAGCTAAATATTACTATCCCACAAGATTATAGACTAATTCTCAATATTAAACTCACACTAAAATTATGAAGTTTATTCAAAAACTGCTACTGGGACAATTTGACTTTTTAGGAAAATCAAATAAGTTGACTATTATGAACTTTGGCTTGATTCTACTTAATGATAATGATATATTAAGCTGTAATAAGAGTGATTTAAGCTAGTGTACCAAGTTTTAAGCTACTATGATGACTTTTACCTTTTTAATCTTAACAGTTATCAAATGGTGACTGATTAAAAAGTATTTTGACTTTTCACCAAATAAAGACTGACTTTTCTTGTTTGTTTGAGTTCTTAAGACCTACTGAGACATGTACCAAACAAGAACAATGGATAGAACAACCTTCAATACAGTTAAACAAGCTAATCCAAACAATCCTTTATAGGACTGTTTTAAAACTTTTCAAAGATTTAAACAGATTAAGACCATGAAACTTATTACAAACCTTCTAATATCATTTATTAAAACTAAATAAGCATCAAACAACAACACTATCAACATAAAACTAAGAAATTGCACTTATGCTATTTTAACTGTTAAAACAAGATTTTTAGCAACTATAAATTTTAAAGAACAAGTGACTAATTTTATGGTTTGATTATGCTTAACTACAACTAATGAATATAAAAACACAGAGATTTAAGCTTTTGAACACTTAAACAGTGAAATGACAAAATGGATCAAAAAGGGCTTACAAGTGGTTTCCAAGCTCAAACTGAGAACTGAGGTATACAAACACAACCTAAAGCTTCCCAATAAGCACTAAACCCAAGGCAATCCAGAATTCACCTTGCTCCTTGCATCTTTCTTCATTTCTTATGATTTTTGATTTATGACTGATTTTTTTTGTATTTTTTAGTATTTTTGCTTTTGACTACTAAACTGACTTTAAAGGGTTTCTAATAGCTTAGATAAGCTATATAGGAGCTTATGTGGCTTATTCAATCCAAGACAATAACTAAAAACAACATTTCATTCACATGAGAATTTTGACTTGAAAATTGCATAAACTTGAAATGGGACTTATCATTGAAATTGAAACTGAAACTGAGTTTTTATTACACTCAAATAAGATTACAAAGTAGTTGAGAACTTAAACATTTACTGGAAAGCTTTAAAATATTTAAAACGACATATGAAAATTACAATTACTCTAGATATCCCTCTCTTCTGCATCTCCTTCTTTTTTTATAGCATTGAGATACTCCCCACATGTCTCTGAATCTTTCCCACTTCAAATCTCAGCCATTGAATGAGTTTTGAGTGATCTAAGCCTTCCACGTGTTTTGGCGGGAAAAGCTGTTTTGACTTTTGTGGGCTGTGAAATTGCAACTGGGGGTGGTGGCATTAATTGTGGCGTGTTTAGTTGGTAGATGTGATGATGAGTTGGGCGGGAAACCACCATGGTTTTGCAGAGGTGGTATAGGGGGATGTGTCTGGTTTTGCTTGTGAGGGAGAAGGGAGAAAGGCGGGGTGGAGTGGGTTTGACCAGGTCAAACCTGGTTTTGGTGGTGTTGGGCTTGGATTGGAGTTGGACCAGCTGGGTTTAGTGGATTGGATTTGGATTTGTTTTGGGTATTAATAATACAAGGGTCCGTTTGGTTTATTAAGTACAAGGACCATTCCTGTAATATTCTGAAAATTGAAGGACCAAAACTGCCATTATTCCAAAGATCACACAAGGACCATTCCTGCCATTTATGATTAGTACAAGGACCATAGTTGATTATTTTCCATTTTTTAAATATCCAAGGACTATATTTGACACTTTTTAAACTTGAGGGACTAAAGTTGTAATTTTGTGATTTTTAAACTTCAAATAGTTTTTTTGACAACTTTTGAATCCCATGGACCTTATATAACATTTTTCTTTATTTTGATATACCAGGGACTGTTTTTGACAACTTTTGAAACTTGGGGGACTAAAACTGCCAATTATGCAAACTTGATATGTTTTTTTATCTGATTTTGATATTTTTGCATTTAAAACACATAAAACACTTATTTGTGATATTTTCATCATTTTGATGTATTTCTGAGTGTTTTAAGATGTTTTTGGCATTCTAAACAGTACAAAAATGATGAGTATTTAGACACTCATCAGTTAGCTTTCTAAAGAACCAAAATTCACAAGCTAAGGTTTACTAGTGAGCTTTTGACAAGCTTGTGAAAATGGCTATAAAACTGTGCACAGGGCACTATTTTGAAAAAGGTTTTAAAAGAAGCTAAGTAAAAAGCTGTTTAATAAGCTAATTAGAAAATATAAAAAATACTAGGATAAAGCTGAGCAATTGAATATTGATATCCCAAAAGCTCAAATCTTGAAAGCTAATATTAAGCCCTATATAAAATTATCTATTTTATTCAAAAATGACCAAACTGAAATTTTGACTTTTTAAGTTAAACTATAAAGTTGACTAAAATGAACTTTGATTTGATTCTACTAACTGATTATGATGTATTGAGCTAAAATAAGATGAGATTAAGCTAAAGTAACAAGTTTTAAGCTACTGTGGTGAATTTAACAAGCTAGATCCTAACATTGAACTAATGAGTTGAGATTAAAGATGATCTTGACTTTTACACTAACAAGGTCTGGTTTTTATGGTATGTTTGAGTTATTTAGACCAAGTGTGACAGATAACACCCAAGAACACTGTCTTGAACACCCTCTAGTACAGTTAAACAAGCTAATCCAAGCAAGCCTTTACTAGACTGTTTTGATGATTTTCAAAACAAAACACATATTAAGACCATGAAAATGATTCAAGACTTTATAATATCATGTAATAAGACTAAATAAGCACTAAACAACAGTAACAACAACATACAACTCAAGAATGATCTTTATGTTATTATAACTGTTACAATAAAATTTCTAGCAACTACAAATTAAAGAGAACAAGCCTACTGTTTTATTGTTTAATTCTACTTAGCTATAACTAATGAACATAAAGATACAGAGATTCAAGCTTATGAATGACTCAAACAGTGAAATGCCAAAATGAGTAAAAAGCTTACAAGATGAGTCCAGGCACAAAACTGAGAACTGAGGCACACAAACACAACCTATAGCTTCCCAAGAAGCACTAAACCAAAGGGCAATCCTGTATTCACCCTGCTCCAGCTTTGATCACCATCTCCATGGATTTTTGATTTTTCAACTAATTTTTAGTATTTTTGGTATTTTTTCTTTTTTACTTCTAAACTGATTTTAAAGGTTACTAAAAGCTTTAATAAGCTTTCTGAGGAGCTTATATGGTTTATTCAGTCCTTAACAACAACTAACAATAACATTTGATTATTTTGAGAATTTGAACTTGAAAATGCATAAACTTGAAAATGAAGCTTAACACTGAAATTGAAACTGAAAAAGGTTTTAGATTACACTGAAAACTTGAAATACAAAGCTTGAAAGCTTAAACATACACTTGAAATTGAAATTTAATTAAAACGACATACATTAACTTAAATTAAAACTAGATAGATTTCTCCTCTGCTTCTCCTTCTTTCTTTATAGACTTTTTGGACTCCCCACATGCTTCTGATCATTTCCCATCAACCATCTTGGCCATTGATTCAGTCAAACTCATCTCAACCATTTAAATGAAATTTGGCGCCAAAAGTAGTTTATATAACTTGCAGCCGAATTTTTACAATTAAAGCACTTTGGAAGCTTGTACATGTTGAGGAGACACAAAGGAAAAGGTTAGTAGCCTAGTTGGTATATTTGGAAAGAAAAACAGGGGAAATGTATGGTTTTGAGGATAAAGTGGTGGAGATGCATTAACTGCGGTTGTGGGCTAGTATAGGAGGGGGGATGAGCTGGTGAGATTAGGCAGTGAGATGGAAAGGTGGTGAGGTGGTGGAAAACCACCCTGGTTTTGGTTTTACAGTTGAGGTGAAGGAGATGAACAGTGTGACTGGTTTTGGGTGAGGTGTTGACCATTTGACCGTTTTATATATTAAGCTGGGCTGGGATTGGTATTGGGCCAAGGGTTAAGGGATTGGGTTGGATTTGGTTTTGATAATACAAAAGGGTCCGTTTGTTGTAGCTTATAAACATAAGGACCATTCATGTAATTCCACCAAAGTTAAGGGGTTGAACCTGCCCATTTTCCAAAGCTAATACAAGGGTTAAACTTGCCAAGCTTCAATAGTACAAGGACCTCAATTGATAATTTCCATTTTTACTCTTCCAGGGACTAAATCTGCCAAACTTTGAAACTTGAGGGACCAAACATGTAAATTCTCCAAAAGTTCACCATAAGGACCAATTTTTCCATTTATGAATAGTACAAGGTTTATTTTTGATTATTTTCACTTTTTAAATTCACCAAGGACTATATTTGACATTTTTCAGAGTTCAGGGACCAAAGTTGTAATTTTGCAATTTTTGAACTTTGAAGGGTTTGTTTTGACAACTTTTGAATCTCATGGACCTTAAATGATATTTGCTTAGTTTTGATTTACCAGGGACTAGATTTGACAAC
Organism: Chrysanthemum seticuspe; assembly: GCA_019973895.1. Classification (NCBI taxonomy): domain Eukaryota; kingdom Viridiplantae; phylum Streptophyta; class Magnoliopsida; order Asterales; family Asteraceae; genus Chrysanthemum; species Chrysanthemum seticuspe. The sequence continues at coordinate 345,806,702 of BPTQ01000006.1, forward strand.
TTTTGAAACTTAGGGGACTAAAACTGCCAATTATGCAAACTTGATACGTTTTTCATCTGTTTTTGGTATTTTTGCATTTAAAACACATAAAACACTTATTTGTGATATTTTGATCATTTTGATGCTTTTCTGAGTGTTTTCAGATGTTTTTGGCATTCTAAACGGTACAAAAATGATGAGTATTTGCACACTCATCAATCCCCCACACTAAGATATTGCTAGTCCCTAGCAATCTTTTATGAAAAATTAATGGATTTCATCTCTTTACCAAAAGCCATTACTTCTGGAGTAGCCAATTGTTTCAGTTCAAGTAAGAACCTTGGCACAATGATAACCAAATGATTTTGAGCAAATCATAAGCTGTAAACGGTTTTGATTTGTCTTTACCAGAAGCCGTTTGCTTCTGGACTAGCCAACTCTTAGATAAATTATCAATATTATCTTTGGTGAGCCGATTACCAATTATGGCTTTCCAACTGCCTTTACCACAAGCCATAAACTTGCGGGCTAGCCAACTCTTCACTAATTAAAGATATGGTGAGCTGAACACCATACAATTTTGGGCAAATTGTAAGCCATAAACGGATTTGAGATATCTTTACCAAGAGCCGTTTGCTCCTGGATTAGCCAGTCCTTATGTGGGTTAGACATGGCGGACTGATTACCATTTGCTGAGTAAGTGAAAAACACTTACTCCAAAAAAATTTTTGGCCAAAAACGGAGGAATTGGGTGGTATAATTACATGATAAAATTCGTGAGAATTCCCCCCCACACTAGAAATGAATATTGCCCTCAATATTCAAAGTACCGGCTGTTATGCCGAAACATAGAACGTAAAAGGGAAATACTACGGCCATTATTTTATTTTTGATATATACACATTTTTTTTAAGGTTTATATACAACAGCGGGGGGCAACTCCCCCATACTAGGGTGATACTCATGGGTGAAAACCCATGTGGTGTGTGCTACTGTTTTTGATTGCCGAGTCACTAGCTTGACTCGATCCCCGCATTCATTGGTTCATGGGGAAAGTTTGTAGATCCGGGACAACCACAGGTGGAATGTCCTCTCCAAAATAGTGCTTTAATCGATGACCATTCACTTTAAAATTTGGACCATCGGGTTGAGATAACTCAATAGTACCATAAGGATAAACCTTAGCAATGGTAAATGGACCAGACCAACGGGACTTGAGCTTTCCCGAGAAAATCTTCAATCTTGAATTGAAAAGAAGGACTCGATCACCAACGTTGAAAACGCGGTTCTTGATTTTAGAGTCATGAATCTTCTTTGTCTTTTGTTTGTAGATCAAAGAGTTCTCGTATGCTTGATCACGGAGTTCATTTAATTCATTCATTTGAACTTTTCGGTGATCACAAGCTGTCTGAATATCGAATTTTGCATGTTTTAAGGCCCAGTATACTTTGTGCTCTAGCTCAATCAGCAGATGACATGCCTTTCCGTACACTAGCTTGTATGGAGTACACCCGATGGGTGTTTTATAAGCTGTACGGAAGGCCCAGAGTGCGTCATCCAGTTTATCCGACCAGGATGCACGGTTTTCGCCTACTGTCCTTTCAAGAATTCTTTTAATACCACGGTTGGAAACTTCCACTTGCCCACTTGTTTGGGGGTGGTACGCAGTAGAGAGACGGTGAGTTACACCATACTTTTGCATGACACGATCAAATTGGTCATTGCAGAAATGCGTACCACGATCACTGATTATAGCTCGTGGAGTTCCAAACCTAGCAAAAAGAGATTTTAAGAATTTCACAACTACTCGGGCATCATTGGTAGGTAAAGCTTTCGCTTCAACCCATTTTGACAAATAGTCAACAGCCACAAGTATGTATTTGTTTCCTCGAGATGATGGAAATGGCCCCATGAAGTCAATGCCCCAGATGTCAAAGATCTCACAAACTTGAATGGCATTTTGCGGCATTTCATTTCTTTGAGAGATATTTCCGTGACGTTGACAAGCGTCACATGTTTTAACAAATTCATGGGCATCTTTGTAAATTGTGGGCCAATAAAACCCAGAATCAAACACCTTTTTGGCGGTGTAATTTGGACTATGATGGCCCCCGGTGGGTCCAGCATGGCAAGCTTTAAGAATGTCCATAGCTTCTTGTCCATAAACACACCGTCGGATGACTTGATCCGCACAGATTTTGAATAAGTAGGGGTCGTCCCAGAAGTAATGTTTTACATCCTTGAAGAATTTGTTCTTCTGTTGGGTCGACATTCCTTTCACTATGAAGTTACCCGCATGGTAATTTGCAAAGTCAGCAAACCATGGGGTGGTAGAGTTTCCACGAAAAGAAACCGCATTGAGTGTCTCGAGAGGAAATGTTTCATTTATTTCTTTTTTCTCGAAAACATCTTGGTGTGGGTTTTCTAGACGGGATAGATGATCAGCAGCCAGGTTCTCAGCTCCTTTTTTATCACGTATAATGATATCAAATTCTTGCAAGAGGAGAACCCAACGGAGCAATCTCGGCTTTGCATCTTGTTTTGCAAAGAGATATTTGAGAGCCGAGTGATCCGTATACACCACACATTTGGTCAAGATTAAGTACGGCCGAAACTTCTCAAACCCATACACCACGGCTAGTAGCTCTTTTTCTGTGGTGGTGTAATGAGTTTGAGCTTCAGTCATAGTCTTACTTGCGTAGTGGATAGGCTGAAAATGCTTGGATCTACGTTGCCCTAGGACTGCACCGATAGCAAAATCACTTGCATCGCACATGAGCTCAAAAGGTAAATCCCAGTCGGGAGCAACGAGAATGGGTGCTTCCGTAAGCTTTTTCTTTAGTGTTTCAAAAGCTTCGATGCACTCGGGGGAGAAGATAAAAGGAGCATCTTTTTCAAGAAGATGGGTCATTGGCCGGGCGATTTTAGAAAAATCTTGTATGAATCTGCGATAAAAACCGGCATGACCTAAAAAACTCCTAATTCCTTTGACGGTAGTAGGATGAGGCAATTTAGCAATAACATCGACTTTTGCTCTATCTACCTCAATCCCGTTTTTTGAAATCTTATGGCCAAGGACTATGCCTTCTTTGACCATAAAGTGGCTCTTCTCCCAATTTAGACAAAGATTGGTGTCTTCACACCGTTTTAACATTTTTTCTAAATGGGAGAGACACGCTTGAAATGAGTCCCCAATGACCGAGAAGTCATCCATAAACACCTCCATTGTTTCCCCGATCATGTCGTGGAATATGGCCATCATACATCGTTGGAACGTGCCAGGAGCATTACATAAGCCAAAAGGCATACGTCTGTAGGCAAAAGTTCCGTATGGGCAGGTGAATGTGGTTTTCTCTTGATCCTGTGGATCAATGGGAATCTGAAAATAACCCGAGAAACCATCAAGGAAACAATAGTATTCGTTCCCTGCTAATCTCTCAAGCATTTGGTCCATAAAGGGTAGAGGAAAATGGTCTTTACGGGTAGCGTCATTCAACTTACGATAGTCAATGCAAACACGCCATCCCGTTACCAGCCGAGTTGGAATTAACTCGTTATTTTCATTTGTGACAACAGTAATGCCACCCTTTTTCGGAACACAGTGAATTGGGCTAACCCAAGGACTATCTGAGATTGGGTAAATTAATCCTGCATCAAGAAGTTTAAGAACCTCTTGTTTAATAACATCATGGATTTTTGGATTTACTCGTCTCTGATGTTGAACTGCTGGTTTGAAGTCATCCTCCATCAAGATTTTGTGAGTACAAAACTCAGGGTTGATACCCTTAATGTCAGAGAGTTTCCAAGCAATTGCTTGCTTGTGTGACTTCAAAACCTTTATGAGAGCAGCTTTTTCATCTTTACTCAAATCTCGAGCAATAATGACGGGTAATTTATCATCACCTTCAAGAAATGCATACTCGAGATGAGGTGGTAAGTCCTTAAGTTCAATCTCAGGAAATTCTTCAGTTTTCTCAACTGACTTAACTTCCTTGTTATGAAGCTCATCGGATATGAGTAGAGGAGAAGTGTCCTGATTTAACAACTTTTCATGAAGAATATCTCCCTCCAGATTAATCTCTTTGTGATTAACCTCATCTGGAATTGGATCACTGATTAATGATGTATCATCATTGAGCAACTTTACAAGGAGAAGAATGTCCCCCTCGATGTCAATTGGAGCGTGATCAATTTCCCATGAAACCGAATCACTAGACAAGTATGCTTCAATTTCTTCCAAGATGAAGTCACTTCCCTCAAACGGAGTGAGAGAAGGAGTAGGATTAGAAATGATAGGTTGAGAAGATGTGGCGGGATTCCCACTCACAGAATTATGAGAATAACCAAGAAACTCTTGAGAGTACTCCTCAGAAGCAACATCAATCACATCGATTCGGTTAATCGATTCAGCATCATAGTTTGAGGAGTACCTCGAAGTTTGATCGAGGTTAAAGGTAACAGCTTCATCACCCACACGTAATGTGATTTTATGCTCAAATACATCAATAAGAGCATGGCCCGTCCTTAGGAATCCTCGTCCAACAATGAGAGGAACCCGTGGATCAGCATCGAAATCAACAACTACAAAGTCAGCGGGAAAATGGAACTTTCCTACTTTCACAAATACATCCTCGGCAATGCCAAGAGGACGAGATATTGAACGATCTGCAAGCTCGAGAGTCATGCATGTAGGAGTAAGTTCCGGAAGAGAAAGTTTCTTCCATACTGAATGAGGCATCAGGTTGATGCTTGCACCAAGATCTGCTAAGGCAAAGCATTCAACCATTCCTGGAAATACACAAGGTAAGAGAAATTTTCCAGGATCTCCTAGCTTATCGGGAAGCTTTTTCAAGATAACTGCTGAGCAGTTCTCGTTTAGAGGAGTTTTTGCCATCTCAAACAGTTTTTCCTTGTTGCTTAACATGTGTTTGAGAGTTGATGCAAACTTGGGCATCAACATGATAGCATCCGCAAAGCTTATGTCAAAATGTAGTTCTTGGAAAATTTGAAAAAATTTGTCCATTTGATGACTGGCTTTTTCGCGGAGCTTTTGCTCATTTAAACGTGATGGGTAAGGAATAGAAGATTTGGATTTCTGGTTTTCAACCGGGATGTCACTTGAATCAAAAACAACTCCTTGCTTAGACTTGGGTTTCTGGACAACTTGAGGTTGGACATTGTTGGTACCTTCGTTATTAGTAGGAAGTTCCTTGTCCTTCGTCGCCTCAGGTTCACTTTCCACTACCCTCGGGAGAGAAGAAGAAGAGGTAGTAGGAATAGAGGGTCCATCATACGAAACACCACTTCTGGTTGTGATCGCCTTTGCATCGCCCCTCGGGTTAGTGATCGTGTTGCTCGGAAGTTTTCCTGAGCCCGAGGGTTGATCATTTAAAGACTTCTTAATGTCAGAAATCTGGCTAACCAACAACTTGTTCATTTCCTCTTGGGATTTCATGAATTGCTTCAAAAGCTCATCAGATGTTGATACTGGAGGAGGTGGAGGGAAATTTTGAGGTCGTATGTTTTGATTATGACCTTGTTGTTGGAAATTCCCTTGGTTAGGATTTCCCTGAAATTGATTTCCTCGATTGAAATTGTTTTGATTAAAGTTTCCTTGATGTTGGAAACCTTGATTTGGTCCGGGATAGAAATTACCTTGGTTCATTCTAGGTTGGTTCTGATTCCGGTTCTGTATGTTAGGATTCTGGTTAAAACCGGGTGGTCCCTGATAAGTATTAGCACGGTAGTTTGGTTCATTTTGAGGACGGTATTGATTACCTCCCTGATGTGAAGTACCGGCTATAGCATTGGCTTCAAATGGACTACCATCGGTGGCAGTACAATTGTAGTATGCATGAGGGCCACCACAAGTAACACAGACCTCTACTTTCTTCACTTCACCATGTGATGGTGTCTGTGTGAAAGTGACTTTCTTTTGGTTAGCAAGAACCAAAGCCTGAACAATATCCGTGAGTTTGTCAATCTTAGCATCGGTGCTAGATGTACTCACGGGAGATGAAGTAGAAGGTCCTGCATTAGACTGAGACTGATATGTCTTTGTTAGGAAAGGGCGGACCTGGGACTTATTTTCAATGATTTGCAAGGCTTCTTTTGTGGTCTTGCTCAAGAAATTACCTCCCGCGGAGGCATTTAAAGAGTCTTGGTCAGCTTGTGATAACGCTACACGCGTCGTTCGGGGTCAAGGAAACTTCCTTTTCTTCGAGCAAGTTTTATAACACCCTAGGCAGTGAACCTAATCGTTGTAGTGTAGTAATTAGGGTAAGCCACGGGTATTGATATCGTTCTCTAGGGGAATAGGAGTGCTAGTAAGGAGTTACTACGCTAAGGTTAAGGTTGAGGAAGATTATTTTTTATCTTTTTATGTTTTATGAAAATGGAAAGGTACGAATCTCGGGTATTGGATTTGGGGGGTTGGTATTTCTACCGATTACTCTACTATTATCTAATTATCTAAACTAAGGTTGTGGGAGTCTACGTCTAATTAATGTGTGCTCGTATGATAGTTTAAAGATGTGTTTACTTAAGTTGTATTACTCCTTAATTATCTCCTATTGATGGTTGAGTGTCACGTCTTATTCCTAGTTGCGTTGTGAGTCTAAAGTTGTAGGGTATGCGTTTCTCCCTAACTCTTTGAACTTACCAAAGGGTCTTGTCTACAAACCCACTAGGGATGATAAACTCCTACTCTAAGGCGCTCTTTGGATGGTTTAGCCTACAACTACTCAGGTAATTATATTCTAAGGTTCACAAAGATGAATCAAGCATTAAGTACACAACGAATGACCTATCGAATTACTAGATCATTAATCAACTAAGATAAGAAACAACCAATCAATATTCAATAATTAAGTTTCATACTTCCTAAGCAAACACACAAATAAATTAGCCAGACATGGAGAACATGCAAGTATACACACAAATAATCAAAGACATAATTGAATTAATGAAGTAAAGACTTATCTTGATGTAAGATAGGGTTTAAAACCCTAAAATATTGTACAAGACACCTTAGGTTCGGTTTTAGGTTTTACTCCAAAGACTCTCCACATAAAGACTGAAAAATTCGGATTCTATATATAAGATTACAATTGCGACGGCGTCACCTTATGTTTAGTGACGCCGTCGTGTCGCCGCCATTAGGATTTCGTCTTGGCCACGTTAACCTTGCGACGGCGTCACCTTATGTCCGTGACGCCGTCCTCTTCAGCTTCTGACATCGTCTGGATTGCATCTAGGCCGTCTGAGTAGCGACGGCCTACTCTTCCACAACTAGACGTCGTCACTTGAAAATACGAATTTTGGGTTCTGGCCCGTCACAACATTTTTGGGACGGCGTCGCCAATAGCACCTGACGCCGTCGCCTTCTAACTTCAGCAACTGTGAGTGCCTCGATTCCGACTTTGGCCATTTTCTTCATATATTCGCGCCTTTTCGTCCAAATAAGTGCCATTCCAGCATTTTGCCTTCACGAGACCTAAAAAGTGAAAAGGAACGATATTAAGCAATAACGGATACAAAAGTGATCAAATAAGGACTTAAACGACCCCTCAAAATGGTACCTTTTAAAACCTTATCGAATATCCCTACACTTGTTATTTGCTTGTCCTCAAGCAAATGTGCTTTTAGCCAATTAATTTATAAGTTAGGGGTCATGAAGCATTAATTCAAAACGGTCCACAACACATATAAGCCCCGCAAAAGTCATAACAAGCACGGAAATTACATACTAGCACCTCACATGGGGTGTTTGGATACTCACATCTCTCTCGGGTGTATATATGAAATATAACAAAATAGGAAATGGAAGATAAACACTCATTAACCGGTCATAGTACATAGATTACCATAGGCTTGAGAATAGATCAAACCTCCATCGCTTTGGTGTAAGCACCTAGGAAAGACTATCAAAGAGGTCTTTTAAAGGGTTGTAATGTTAGGCTTACGGTAGGGAAATAAGGGTTTGGTGGGATAGGCTATTTAGTGGTGGTAAGTCAAAAATCTTTATGTTGACTGCATATGAAGAATGGCGTTGCTAAGCCAAGACTCGACACTCTAAAACTCTATGTAACGGAAATAAACAAACATAAATTTAAAAGATAGATGTAGGATGGTAGCCCGTTTTTTTTTTTTTTTTTTTTTTTTTTTTTTTTTTTTTTTTTTTTTACACTATATTTTTTTTCTTTTCTCTTTTTCTATATTTTTTTTCAATTTTTTTTTTTTTCATACACTTTTACTCTACCATCCTCTACGATAACATCAAAATACTAGGGATTTATAGGCATATCCCTACACTTGAGTTTTTATTACTCTAACACTAATTTGACCCGATTTGAAAAGATCAAAACACTTGGGGTACATTATTATGCAAACAAAGGGAATTTGAATTTAACATTCCCTTCCCGTCATTTCATAAACTTTAACTTTTCCATGAATCCCAATCATCCCAAAACTGTATACAAAGGATATGACTCGACTTAGCAACTTATGCAAGCAACTAGATAATTGAACTAAGGGTTTAGGGTGATAACAAACATTTGCACTAAAAGTGAGTGCATAAGGGGTAGGCTAAGGCGATTTGGGTGTATATTTGGGGGTGGGGTGTAAACAATGCTCTTCATTGATATTCCGGAAAAACCGAAACATCACGAGAACCGCGAAAAGGATAGGCTCTGAGGGGTTAACTAGGGGTATCGTGTACTAAAGATGAGTACAACGCAAAGGGTGTGGGGAAATTACTCAACCGATGTAGAAGAAGTAATTATATTACAGGTATCAAACAAGGGTTATCCTAATGCCTCTTATCATTTAGTTATTCCTAACTACACAAGTGTAGCCTCACTTGCGATCTCGGAATGCATCACAAAACAAGTTCTAGAATCTAATATACTACCGGTTCACACTCTAAGCATTAAAGATGAATGCTTTAATTCCTACTAATCTAAAGGCGATCCTCACATTTTGGTGGAATTTGGGTGGTAAAGGGTTTTTTGTGCTAGTCATGCAACTTCCTATCCGTGAGACGCTTTTGTTAAGACTAATGGCCCACTCCTATATGTCATGAAAAATTTTAAATTTGGTGCCAAAATTACCCTAACCGACATTTTCTCATGGTTTATTACAAAAGTGCAATTGGACAAAGCAAATAGTCAAGGATAAGCATAGTTTCAAAGTTCCCGTTTTATTTTCCCTCCCTACACTTAAACTGAACATTGTCCCCAATGTTCCCCGAAAGTATCAAAGTTATGATAAAAGAAGGTAATTAAAAACGAAAGAAACTAATACTCCCCTGATTAGCTCGGTAGGATCCGTGTAAAGTGGTTGTTAAATTCTTTTCAAGAAGAATAATTGCGTGAAAAGCTCCTTCCAATCTTATGTAACTTCTTCTTGACAAACTAAACCTGCACACTTGAAGAAAACAAACGAAACCTTCGCGTAAAATCGGCGGTAATAATATATATAAGACTCGATTTAAACTAGGATATAATGCTTGTGGAACGGATGTTTACAGAATTTCTAAGAAAATTAAGACCTGGAAAATTCCAAAAATTTATAAATAGCTCAGAAAACGAGAAAAAAGTAATCTGATGTTTTTACTCCTTCCTGACGCCGTGAGGTTGCAATCCTGACGCCGTCAGGTTATCCTGACAAAAACTGGTCTGCGATTTTCTGGAAAAAATTCTGGAAAATTTAGAATCTGGAAAAAATTTCTGCAAAACATTCATTATGACTCGATACAAGCATTTGACTCGAACAAACAAACATAAATATTTTTTAGTTGATTGTTATTCTCATGTTTACGTTTCTTTTGAAAACGTGTGTAATCCTCCCTACACTTATCCCTTATGTAAAATACCTTTATATGCAATTAAGACGAGGTTAAAAACAAAATAAAGCATTTTTACAAATTTAAACATGAGGATAAACAATTAATAAAAGATATAAGACACTAACAAGCAAACAATTAAACATGGGTTGCCTCCCACGAAGCGCTTTTCTTTATTTAAGAGTCTTGTAGCTAGACTCATAGTCGTGCTCCTACGTTTCCTGACTACCGCCCTCTTCTTCTAAAACAATATCCTCATCATTCACCATTTCAATATCTTCCAATTGATAATGCTTTACCCGTTGCCCATTAACGGTGAATTCTCTTCCATCATGGTCAAGTAGCACCACCGCCCCATTGCTCATCTGTTTTTTTACTGTAAAGGGTCCATACCACCTGGATTTAAGTTTTCCTGGGAATAATCTTAGTCTCGAATTATACAAGAGCACCTTATCCCCTTCTAAAAACTCTTTAGGATTCTTTATTCGTTGATCATGCCATCTTTTTGCCCTTTCTTTGTACGTGATTGATGATTCGTATGCTTCCAGCCTCAGTTCATCCAATTCTTGAAGTTGCAAGAACCGATTTGACCCTGCTTCAGAATAATCCATATTACAGGCCTTAAGGGCCCAATATGCTTTCTGCTCAAGCTCGATAGGGAGGTGGCAAGCTTTTCCGTACACCAGGCGAAAAGGGGTTGTCCCGATAGGTGTTTTGTAGGCAGTTCTAAATGCCCAGAGTGCCTCATCCAGTTTGAATGCCCAATCTTTCCTATTTTGGTGGACCGTTTTTTCAAGTATCCGTTTTAATGCCCTGTTTGTGTTTTCCACTTGTCCATTTGTCTGAGGATGATATGCAGTAGAAAATCTATGTGGGACGCCATACTTCTTCATCACTTTTTCCATTAGAGTATTGCAAAAGTGAGTCCCTCTATCACTGATTAATGCTTTGGGAATCCCAAATCGTGCGAAGAGCTTTTTAAGAAAGTGAATAACTACCCTCGCATCATTAGTTCTAAGGGCTTGAGCCTCTACCCATTTGGATACATAGTCGATAGCTACGAGAATGTATTCATTTCCTCCGGAAGAGGGAAAGGGTCCCATGAAGTCTAATCCCCAAACGTCAAATATTTCGCAGACTTGGATATAGTTCTGAGGTGACTCATCCCGTCGTGAAATATTTCCTGATCGTTGGCATGCATCTCACATTTGAACTAATCTCTTAACGTCTCGAAAAACAGTAGGCCAATAGAATCCGGCGTCGAAAACCTTTCGTGCCGTGATATTCACACCGTGATGTCCTCCAGATGGTCCCGCATGACATTCCTTCAGAACTCGATCAATCTCTCTACCGGCCACGCAACGTCGAATGATTTGATCGGGACATATACGGAAAAGGAAGGGTTCATCCCAGAAGTAATGTTTTAGCGTGGTGAAGAACTTCTTTTTATCTTGTTTGGTCATGTAATTTGGCAAAACTCTACTGGACAGGTAGTTAGCATAATCCGCATACCATGGCTCAATCTCTTTAATCGCCATTAGCCGCTCCTCGGGAAAAGAATCGCGAATATCGGTGTGATCCAACTTCTCAAGATCAGAGTTCTCCAAGCGTGATAGATGATCAGCAGCGAGATTTTCAGCCCCCTTTTTATCTCGAATCTCAATGTCGAATTCTTGAAGTAATAGGATCCACCTAATCAGGCGAGGTTTAGCATCTTGTTTTGAAAACAAATAGCGTAAGGCTGAGTGATCGGTGAAGACGACAGTTTTAGAGAGAACGAGATATTGCCTGAATTTGTCGAAGGCAAAGACAACGGCTAAAAGTTCTTTCTCAGTGGTTGTATAGTTCTCTTGTGCTACATTCATGGTTTTGCTAGCATAGTAGATTGGTTGAAAATGCTTTTCCTTCCTTTGGCCGAGCACTGCGCCGACAGCATAATCACTAGCATCACACATGATTTCGAATGGCTGAGACCAATCAGGGGTAACCATTATAGGTGCTGGAGTGAGATCGTTCTTTAGTCGGTTAAATGCTTCCTTGCATTCTCCAGAAAAATCAAAAGGGGCATCCTTAACAAGAAGCTGTGTCATTGGCCGGGCAATTTTTGAAAAATCTTTAATAAACCTTCGATAAAAACCTGCATGACCAAGAAAGCTGCGAATGGCTTTAACGGTAGTAGGATAAGGGAGTTTGGAAATTGCTTCGATTTTTGCTCTATCGACCTCAATTCCATTCCCCGAGACTTTATGCCCTAATACAATTCCTTCTTTTACCATGAAATGACATTTTTCCCAATTTAAAACCAAATTAGTTTCCTCGCATCGCTTCAACATCTTCCTAAGGTTGGAAAGACAAAGGTCGAAAGAATTTCCAAACACCGAGAAATCATCCATGAAGACCTCCATGCTGTCCTCAATTAACTCGTGGAATATGGCCATCATACATCGTTGAAAGGTTGCGGGTGCGTTACATAACCCGAAGGGCATTCGCTTATAGGCGAACGTTCCGTAAGGACATGTAAATGTAGTTTTCTCCTGATCTTCAGGAGCAATTGGAATTTGGAAGTATCCTGAAAAGCCATCAAGGAAACAGTAGTATTCGTGCCCTGCTAACCTTTCAAGCATTTGGTCAATAAACGGCAGAGGAAAATGGTCTTT
>BPTQ01000006.1:345819281-345889635 GCA_019973895.1 Chrysanthemum seticuspe
TCTAGCCGTATTGATAAAGTGCTGTAGATATATTCTCGATCAAGAAGACGAACTAAGATGGTGGTGGGAGAAAGCTCACAACAGCCTGTCAAAGAAACCACGTTGACGTTTCAATGTCCAATATTGACGTCAACAAACTACACCATATGGAGTATGCGAATGGAGGTACTTCTTGGAATTCATGGAGTATGGGATGTGGTAGATTCGGGCTCAGACGATGCCAAGAAAAACAATATAGTTAAAGGATTATTGTTTCAATCGATCCCAGAAGATTTGATTTTGCAAATCGGGAATTTGAAAACCGGGAAGGAGATGTGGGAAGCAATAAAAACCCGTAACCTAGGGGCTGATCGTGTGAAGGAAGCGAGGCTTCAAACCCTAATTACGGAGTTCGAGAATCTGAAGATGTCAGATAACGGTAGCATAGACGAATATGCTGCAAAGTTATCAGGTATTGCGTCTAAATCAACCACGCTTGGAGAAGTCATGTCGGAACACAAGCTGGTAAAGAAGTTTCTCACAAGTCTTCCTAGACGTTTTGTCCATATCGTGGCAGCCCTAGAGCAAGTTTTAGATCTTAAAGAAATGGGGTTTGAGGATGTGGTTGGACGATTGAAAGCATATGAAGAAAGAGTCAAAGAAGAAGATAAAGCAAACGATGCTCAAGAAAACTTGCTTTATGCTAGAACCGATAATTCCTACAGGAATAATGACTCAAGCGGAGGAAGAGGACGTGGTTCATACTCTCGAGGTTGTGGCCGTGGTCGTGGACAAGGTAGCGGACGTGGCAATAATCAAAACCAAGGTCAACGTGACTCCTTGAAAAACCGTGAATATAATGAACAAAAGGGTAAGCAACATGAGAAACGTGATCTCTCGCATATAAAGTGTTACCGTTGTGATGAGTACGGACACTTTGTTTCAAGATGCCCTGAACGAAACCGAAACCATGAAGTTAACCTTAATGAGACTCAAGAGAAAGATGTGTATCATGAGGAAGGTACGTTCTTTATGATGAACCATATTCAAGAAACGATTTTCATGAATGAAGAAAAGTACACTCCACCAAAGTGCGAGCCAAATGCTGATGAAGATGATGTATGGTATTTTGACAACGGTGCAAGTAATCACATGACAGGTAATTACTCTTACTTTTCTGAATTAAATGAAAATATTATTGGACGTGTTAGGTTCGGAGATGGTTCATGTGTAAGCATAAAGGGAAAAGGCTCGATTTTGTTCCAAGGTAAAAACGGAGAACAAAAGTTGTTGAAAGATGTCTATTATATTCCCGCTCTTCGTAGTAATGTGATAAGTCTTGGACAAGCTACAATATTTGGTTATGATATTAGTATGCGAGGTGATTTCTTAACCATGCGAGATAGTTGTGGAAATTTACTTATAAAGGTCCCACGTAGTGCAAATCGCCTTTATAAAGCTCAACTAAAAGTTGGTAAAGAAGACACAAACGAAGTGGAACGAGAATCAGTTGAACAACAACCTGTTATTGAAGTTGATGAAGTATTCGCGCCGGTAGCTCGACTCGAGATCATACGACTCTTGATTGCTCTCGCAGCCGGGAAAGGATGGAAGATTCATCACCTGGATATGAGAACGGCTCTTCTAAATGGTGATCAAAAGGAGCTCGATAGTAATTTAAAAGAGATGGGTTTTCTACAATGCGTGCACGAAAATGCGATCTATAGAAAGGCGCCCAATGGAGAATTTATCGTTGTTGCTGTTAATGTGGATGATTTATTCGTGACTGGAACAAGCTTAGACCTCATAAATAAGTTCAAAAGGAGAATGGTGTCTCAATTTGAAATGTCGGATCTTGGTGAGTTAACTTATTACTTAGGTATCGAAGTCTCACAAGAAAAGGATTACGTGGAGATCAAGCATGAGAGATATGCAGGGAAGATCTTGAAAGAAGCTGGTATGGAAGATTGCAATGCAACTTTATGTCCGATGGAACCGGTACTCAAGTTGACAAAAGCAGAAGATGAACCAGAAGTTGAAGCTACTCAATATCGAAATGTTGTGAGTTGCTTGCATTACCTCTTGCACACTCGTCCAAATTTGACTTACTAGGTTGGAGTGGTTAGTCGATATATGCAAAGTCCAAGAGAATCACATGCTCGTGCAATCAAGCAAATCCTACACTATCTTAAAGGTACGACTTCGTTTGGAATTAAATACAATCGTTGTAATGACATAAGACTTGTGGGATTTAGCAGTCATAATATTGATATTGATGATGGACGGAGTACTATTGGACATGTTTTTTATCTCGGTACATCACCTATTACATGGTGCTCACAAAAGCAAACTACCGTGGCGTTATCTTCATGTGAAGCTAAGTTTATGGCGGCTACTACAGCTGCGTGTCAAGCAATTTGGCTAAGGGAGTTATTGGCGGAAGTGACTGGGAATGAGCAGGTAATTGTTGAACATGTATCCGGTGAAGAACAAAGTGCAGACCCATTGACGAAGGCCTTGGCGCGCATAAGGTTCAAGGAGATGAGATCGTTACTTGGTGTGCAAGAGTTACCCTCTTCGACTCAGAAATTCAGGGGGTGATTGTTGGCGAATTCCTGAGTTTGGTTGTGGCTGAGGCGTGTACCAAATTCAGAATAATACTAGTTGGAGTGCTAGTCCAACTCGTCTAATATTTATCCTAATATGGAGTAGTCCTCATTGGTTTAGGATAGGTTTAATGTAATCCTAGTTATAGTACAACGCGTCTATGTTAGTCTATATATACCGTGAAGGGTAGGGATTCTCATTGTATCAATTGAAGTTTTAGAGTTAAGATTTCTTCAATAAAAGTCTTGCGTGTTACCTGGCAACTTAGATCTTTCTGTCAACATACTTCCTGTGTTCCTGTGTGTCGTGTGTTTCATATAGCTGCTGTAGTGCAACTACTGCAACTCTCTGATATTCAACAAACTGCGTTTTAAATAAAATGTAATTTGATGGATGATTGTTTAAGCAGAGATTAATGTAGTTAAATTTCATAGAATTTCCGTCGTTAAATATCTTGGGAGCCACTAGATTATGTTAGTAGGAAAAAGAAGGGCTGCAACTAAAAGACCCTTCTATGTGCTTAGAACTATTTTAGCTACTGTATTGGATACAGTTTAGGCTTAATATTTGGTTGAAAACTTGAAAAATCTTGTCATCTTTTTTGTTAGTTTAAGTTTCTATCTAGACTAAAAAGTCTTGCTAGCAAATTATTAATGGTGAAATGGTGAATCTATTTTTTGGTACATACTGCTCTACTTTTTCATGCTTAATTGAATGCATTTTATGATGATGAAATGGTGATCTATTTTTTATACATATTGATCTTAGACTAGTTAGCACGTTATAATGGTGAAATGGTGAATTGGTGAAAATGATTGGTGAAATGGTGAAATACAAACTGATCTTACATCAGTTAGCATGTTGTAGTAGTAGTAGTGAAAACTTGAAATACATACTGACCCAACATGTTATTATATACATACTGATCTATATTTTTATTACTTTGTGACTGATTACATGTCTAACCCGATAACCCGATAAGCAGGGACGGAGCCAGTGGGGGGGCTGGAGGGTGCTCGGCCCCCCCCAACTGTGGCGGACATACCCTATACGAAGGTGGTTCCCAGAAACATCTTTAAAGATCCAAGCCTTGTAGAAGGTATGTTTAATGAAAAAGAAAGACAAGAAGCTCAATAATCATAGGACAAGTAGAAAAGAAAACTGTGATTTTTGTTTTAATGGAGGTTTTGAGATCTTTGTTTTTAAGAAAGAAGATGACGAGAAAACCAAAAAAGAATGCCAAGTAGTCCTTTAATTAAAAAGCAGCTCAATAATCATACTGTTTGCCTGTTTGGTGTTGTACTTTTATTAGGAAGTTGTATTTGTACCCCCTTCACTTCAAAATTCATCAATTTAGTTATGCTTAATATATCCGTATGACTTAACCTCTTTCATAAGAAAACCGCTTTATTAGTCCGTATTCTGATTGAACCATCTATGTTCCCATTCACGTCAACTTTGGCTTCTTATTTTTTTTTTTCATTTTTTCAACTAATCAAGTAAATGTGCGTTACTACCGATAAAATATTAGCGAACCCGTATGTCGAACAATTAAAAATTCACTTCAGCTTTTAAAACAAAAAATTGTATATTACTACCGAAAAAATTGTGCCCCCCCTAATATAAATTCCTGGCTCCGTCTCTGCCGATAAGCCCAACCGGATAAACCCGACAACCTAATAGACCCAAACCCGTTAACCCGATTCCTTATAGGGTCGGGTTGAGGGTTAAGTTTTTTTAAAACCCGATAGACCCGACCCGATAAGGCTCAAATCCGACCCGATAACCCGATTGACACCCCTATTTCCTGATATGGTAGTTTGGTTATGTCTAATATTGTAGGTTGAAAACTTGAAAGACCAACTAGCCGAGCAAGAAAAGGTAGCACAAGAACTGGAATGAGTTGCCAAGGAGTTGCAACAGGTTGCCGAGGAGCGGGAATGGGTAGCTGAGCAGCGGGTTAAGGAGTTAGAGGAGCAAGTAAAAGACATTGCTAACATGCTTAAAACTTTAAAACCGCCACCTTCTCCACCTCCTAGTTAATTAGTTAGTTATTGGGTATCATCAAACTTGTATTTTGTTTCTAGAAAGTTGAACATGGATTATGTAGTCTGATAGCATGTTGTTAACATATGTCTTTTGGATTGCGGATTTATGTCCATTGGGCGACACATTTATGCATTTTGGGTACTGGATTTTTTTAATTGGTGATATATTAATTGTTTTTATTGTTTTAAATATTAGTTTTTTGTATTTACATGTTCCGAAAAATCTAAAAGTATAATACAAATACAACGGAATTTAGCCACGTGTTTCTCACGGATTAATCACAAAATTCCCGCAAAATTGTCTGGGGAAAATTTGTTTTTCTGTGGGAATTCTGTGATAAAATTGTAGTGTGAAAATCGTCGGAAATTTGTGGCAAAAAAACCACGGATATATGTGGAAAATGGCTACTAGAAACTGTGGGAAATTTCGTGAGAAATCTGTGGGAAATTAAACCCACGGATTATCCACAATAATATCTGTGGGAAAATAGTCAACGTCCCGTGGGAAAATCCGTGGGAAAATATTTACCCACGGGGTTTTTAGCAACGGAATAATTTCGTGTGAAATCCGTGGAAAATGGCCCTTTTCCACGGGATTTCCCACGGATTTTGCTGTGGGAAAAACTTGTTTGTGTAGTAGTGTAGGGATTACTAGACCCCTTGCTCTAATGTGAAGGTACTCCGTAGCTAGCTAGCTAGCGTGGGCATGAGTTGAATAATAAACAACTAATACGAGAGTAGAAGCTAAAAGATGATTCGTATGGATAGTTGGATATAAGTAAATCGAGTTCGAGTAGAGATAGAACATTTATTATCATATTACATACCGATAGATTACATACTGATACCCCTCCCCAGCTGGAGAGCCTCCAGGACAAGGAGGCGGCGATCAACCATCCACTCTCGAAGAGTGATAGATTACCCAGAAGACAATCCACTTTATTTATAGTATATACTATTACACACCATTCAAAGTAAGTAAATCAAAGGAGGCATGAGAACAACTTCATTCCATTAGAGGATACATAACATCAGTATCAGCAGTACCACATCTTGAACAAGGAGCATTATTGTTCTGCATCTTGAAATCTTTGGTATACCTGAACCGAATGTCTTGAATTTGCTTCTCCTTTTTCCTGGTTTTTCTTTCATTACATATAACTGTACAAGTGAAACCACCATTAATCTTCTTCAGTGCAGCTTGTATGTCTTGTAGTTTGTAGGTCTTATAGATAGTTGGTGTTATCTTTTCAGCAGCAAGTTTTCCCTTAAGCTGTAGGCCAGAAGCTTTAAACAACTCTAAACTCTTCTCAAAGTATTCACGCACTCCCAAGCCAGAATATTTTCCATGCTGAGTCCACTCATGTTCCCAAAATTTTAAATTTATGCTTACGCTCTGCTGTTCACTCTCTAAATTTGGCCAGTACTTGTTCAGTTCCGAAGTTAAGGTAGCTATCTGCATTAAGAATAATTTCATAATTAAATTGAAAGGAATCAACATATATAGTATACAAGTTAGAAAAATATACAAGTCTGTAGTATATACCTTATTAGCATCGAAAGTTTCAGTTGATGGGTCACCATTAGGTTCTGGCCACAAACCGTGAATTTTAAATTCAGTTGGCACTGGTTTGATCTTAACAGTGACACCTGAATCTCCAGTGGCAACCCCAGGTGGCCATTGCACAGCTAGTTGGTAAGACTTCACTGGAAGACCTAGTGGTGGTGGTGGTGCTGGTGGAGCTTGAGCTTTTGGTTTTGGATTAGCCATTTGGGATCTTTTATTATTGAGAACGCGAATGCCGTGGAAGTATTTAAAGTTCTCATCTCCTTCAATGGCCCAACGAATCTTATCGTTTTGCGCCTTTTCCAAAGAATCAACAGAATTAATGCCATTATGCTCTTTCAATAAAGTAGACCAGGTGTTAAGAATTTTTTCATTACTCCCTCCTTGATCGAGTACCTTGTCTATATCAGAGTTTAATTTGAATTGTAACTTTCGCTTTAAATGAACTGCTGTTACTTGATGGTATATTTAAGAGCTTGAAGTTTTCTCTTGAATTTTATTATCCCCTTCGGCTCTTCAATATTACTGTTCAGCCAAGTAATATTGAAACGGCGTGGGGCCATAATCAATATTCATTTCTCGCATAAGAATTGGACGGTGATCGGAGAGATGTCTATCGATCGACATAACGCTGATAAAGATGGGAATAAAGACAATAAACCTTTTGAAATTAGAAATCTATCCAGTTTACTCATTTTCTTAGCTGTTTTGTTAGCCCATGTGAAAGCATAACCATCAAGCGGGAGATCAATCAAACTTGCCATAGAAATGAAATTATTGAAAGCATTCGCACCTTGAACATTGAACAAAGAGCCAAATCTTTCATGCTCCGAACGAACTTCATTGAAATCACCCATTATTACATATTCGCCTTCTCATTTATCAATTAGAAGATGAAGATAATCCCATAACTCCCTCTTCTCTGTTAAATCTTGAGGAGCGTAAACAGTAATTATAAGGAGTTTAGTAGACGACAGAGTCCAAGTACCCAAAACAGCTAGATGATAATCCCATAGGTTTTGTGAATATTATTGATACCGGATGCATACATATATAGTGAAACCTTATCAATTATGAGTCGGGCCTGAGCACATACAAAACATACGACTAACAGTTATATCATGATTCATCAGTATATCCCTTTCGTATTTATAAAATTAGGACATTGGTTAAGTGTGTATTTTAAGCAAGCTCACTTAAGTTTGTTAAGATCACACATGCTTGTTAGTGCATCCGGTATGTCTAGATTAATTTAAATAGTAATAACCAAGAAGTTTACCCGTCATATATGTAGGTTGCTTGTTCAAGCCAAACGGCATTTTTGTGTAACAGTAAACACCTTGGCTTGTGTGGAAAGCTGTCTTTTCCTCGTCTTCTTGAGCCATTTGTATCTGGTGATATCCCTTGTACGCGTCAAGAAAACACTTCAACGGGTATCCACACAAGGACTCTATTTTCCAATCTATGTCTGGTAATGGGTAGCAGTCCTGCGGGCATGCTTTATTAAGGTCGGTGAAGTCTACACACATTCGCCAGCTACCATCGCTTTTTTTGACCATTACTGGATTAGAAAGCCAGTCGTGGTAATAGACTTCACGCATAATTCCCGCATTTACCAATTTCTGTACCTCTGCCAGAATTGCCTGCGCCCTCTCTGGAGCTTGGCCACGCTTCTTCTGGCGTACCGGTGAGTATCCTTGTCGGATTCTAAGTTTATGCTCTGTGATCGAGCGTGGTACTCCAGTCATGTGTTTTGTCTCCCACGCGAAAATATCCACGTTCTTTTGTAGGAGCGCGCACACAGCTGCTTTGCCGTTGTCCGACAATGACCCTCCAATGGTTATTTCCTGGTCCGGGTATTCTGGGTGAATTGCGACCTTCACGTTGGGGACTTTAGCCGCGCACTGCTTCGGGATTGGTTCCATTTCGCATGTAACCGTGTTACATTCTCTGTTTGGTACCGTGGCATTGTAAAGGGTGACAATGCCCCCTTCTACTGGGAATTTAAGCATCCCGTGCGCTGTTGATGGCACCGCGCGCATGGCTGATATCCCGGGTCTCCCAATAATCCCATTGTATGACGAGGGGGATTTAATCACCATGAAATCCATCCAGGTTGTCGTAGAGTGCTCTGCGTTGCCAACGCTGACTAGTAATCGCAGTTGCCCCATGGGCCATATCTTTTCACCTGTGAAACCGGTGAGTGCTTTGTTGACCGGATTTAACTGACTACGTATTTCAGGTCATAGTCTTTTAAAGCAATGCTCATACATAATATTTGCCGATGCCCCACCATCGATGTACATGCGGTGTATGTCGTGACCACCCGCACTAATTTCAATGGTGAGAGGCTCTGCTGCTGCGTTGTCCGCAGTTAAAGTAGGGAAAGAGATTTCACTTCTTCGGGAAAACTCCTGGCTGACCTTTTGCCTAGTGGTTCGTTGCCACGTCTGTATCATGTAGATTGTGTCGGCCTTATCTTTGGGTGTCTCCTTCTTGCTTCCATTCTTTTGCTTATCTCTTCCCTCTTTAATGTTTTTAACTAAGTGGTCCAGTCTGCCCTCCTTGACCATCTTGTCGATGAGTTGGCGCAGCTGGACACACTTGTTAGTGGTGTGACCCTTTTGAGCGTGGTAGTCACAGTATCCATTCCCAGTGCGCCGATCTTCTGGTGTGCGCATCTGCGGTGGTCTTGGGAAGTTCGCACCTTCCGCTGCGAGTATTTCTTTTGGTGTTTTGATCAGGGGAGTATACCTGTCATTATCTCTGTCTCTGCCGCTCCTCTGGCTGCGATAGTTCCTATTACGGTTATTACCTCGGTCGTTGGATTGTCTCCCAGGTTGTTCCTGTGACCGGTAACTAGAATGGTTCTTTTTGCTATCCGCCGCGGCGGCTTCTCCCTGGACAAAAGACCGAGAGCGCTTCATGAGTTCATCAAAGGTCTCAGGGATCTTGTCGTTTAACCTCTTGATGAGTTCTGGGTTATTAATCCCATTCATGAAGCCCGAGATTTTTAAGACTTCAGGGCATGCTTTAACCTGCATGCATTCATCTTTAAAGCGTTCCATGAATGCGCTCGTGGATTCTCCCTGGTTCTGTTTTACTCTGGCGAGTTCGACAGGATTTTTAGCACACTTTTTGCGTTGAGTAAAATTTAGGTGCAACGCCTTTCTCAACTCTTCAAAACCATTCACGCTCCTTCGTGGGAGTTTGTTGAACCAGTTCCGCGCGCTTCCCACCAGTGTGGAATTAAACATGTGGCACCACACTGGTTGTGGCCAGTTCTCAATGGTCGCGGCTGATTCGAAGATTTTTAGGTGATCGTCAGGGTCACCTGTTCCATCATAGGTCTTGACATTTGTAGGCATGCGTCTTTTCTTGTTCTCAAAGAAATCACTAATGCGTCTGGTGAACGCATCCACTTTCTGACGGCGCCACGGGAGAGACATGTCTTCCTCTTGGCTATCGCGTCTGTTTCTAGACTTCCAATGTCCTGTGTCGCTGTCCTCGTTGTCCGAGGAATTATCAGTAGATGAATTTTCCTTCTTACGGCGTTTGCGCCGGCTATCCTCAGAGTCTGACCCGTAGTCCGGATCTGAAGGACTTTCACTTGGGGAGTGCTTTCGCCCCAGTCTGTCACGTACTTTACGGCTACCCAATCTAGTGTAGACACTGGTACGCCGTTCTTCTCTATCACTATCACTCAAGTGCTGCGAGTGAGATGTCTCATCATCCTCAACTCTCCTCCCTATTCTGTTGAATACTGGGGGTCGGCCGCTATCTCTCCCGCGCTTTTCTTTCTGATGGCGCAGTGGGGAAGTTTCGTATTCAGAATCGAAGTTGAGTCGGGCTTTCAAGTTCCGACCTGATCTGTTCTTCTCTTCCTCTTGCATGAGAGCAGTTAATGTTTCGTAGTTTTGGGATACGAAACCTTCTGGTGCTAATTCCGGCGCAACTCCCTCGAGGGTGAGTGCGTTTGTTTCTGCTGCTTTACCCTTATCCCGGCCTGGTGCCTCCGGTACCTTTGTCAGGTCAGTTTCTAGCACCGATTGGAAGGGAGTAGTAAAGACGATGCGCAGTGGGTCTACTCCACTCGTGGTGGTTGTAGTGACTTGGGTTGTTCCCGAGTGCGGTTCCACCAGAGGGAAGATCAAGTCTTGACCTGACCCCTTATTTTTAGCAGCGCTGGTTGTCCCAGGGGTCTGCTTAGGGGTTAGTCCACTCTGCGACTTCTTCCCCATAAGATCTGACTGCGATCGCTGATTGCCGTGCTTTGTCATTCTTAGTGTATGGTCCCACGGATGGCGCCACTTTTTGATACAAAAGTTGGACGTTCCTGGTTTGGAGCTCCGGTTCTCGTACCAATTGAGAATTGCTGCTTGAGACCTGCGCACTAAGAGACAAGAAACACCGTTAGGCTTACCGTGGGATTGTCTCCCACGATTATCCTCCGGCGTGAGAGTAAGTAATCGGTTTAGGGTTTAAGGAGTTTTAGGGTTATGAGATCGTACCTTAAACGAGGGATATAATTCCCTTTATATACGCACGGAATCCTTGTTGGTTCCGTGTTCCCCAACCTTCGGCGTATCCCGCCTAAATCGGTTGGGAATGATTATCTTCTTATTTTAGAAGATATCGGATATCTATTCCGTAAATAGATATGGGCTTGGGCTTTCGTGAGACCAAACGCGTATTGATATTGGCCCAGTTCGTGCCGGGCTTGTGAGTATTGGGCTGTTGTCGGGTTTATGACCCGACACCAGACTATACGTCATCACTTGTTGATTTACACGGTTATCACCATTCGTCGTGAACTACAATCTTCTTAAAAAAAACATATGTATGTATATTTTTAATTCATATGTGTGCGATATACGTTTATCTCCATTGCGTAGAGTTGGCCGACTAGGATAGAAATTATTTAGTATGTCGAAAGAAAAAAGAAAGCCTAGATAACATGTATGACATGATTACACATTTACGTACTTTCATCTTGAGCTTGTCAAGTATATGAAGTATTCCTATATGGTATGGTGTTGTATGCATAGTGCTTCATTGTATTTCTTATTAACCAAGATACATGATATCATGAGATGCATATATGTATAATCGTAATTTCATAATTCTTTATGATTAAATCCTTAGTGGCCAAACGTACTGTAGTCAGAAACTGTGGATTTGGCAAATGTGGCGGCATCGGGGAGGATCTGGCAAAGATGGAGGCACTAGAGGTGGATTTAGTGGTGATGGAGGAAGACGTTGATTAATAGTGAAAACTTGTGTATGATTTATCACAATTATTGTTATGCAGTTGCCGTAACTAAATGGATACATGTTATGGCTAGTTACGGCTTCTACTATTATTATCATTACGCTTATTTTTTACACTACAGAACATGATTGAGGAATTAAAAAAGGCAATAATATTAAACTAATCATATTATATAAAGGAATTTTATAATAGATACTCACATCATGACTAAGGGGTGTTTGGGATTGCTTCTTGAAAATAAATTGTGCATTTTGAAAATGGGTAATTAGATAATCATCTTTTACATAACATAACATGATTCTAAAATTTAGTGTTTGGATTTAATTATAACGTGTAAACTTTGTTTTTAAATGAACTTTCTTTTTCATAGAAGATATATCCGTTTATTAGGCCTTTGAGTGAAAGCAAATATACAATTCGATGTTGGGCTTAGAAAAAAGAAAAACTAAGATGTAAACTATTATCCAATTTATATCTTTCTTGCAACTTGCAAATACAGCCTTATTAGTTAAGTATTACGTAACATGTAAATTTCTTCGTTGAAAAAATAATCAAAATATGTTTGTATTTTCTTATTGTATACGGCAAATGAATCATCTCTTTCTGATACACGCCTCAAACGTTTTCCATCTCTTTGTCACAATCATATCTTTGTTTATCCAAATTTAAAAATATCTTGAGGTCATTATAGCTTGGAAGTTACATCCTAACTCCACCACACTAGATAGTTATCGAAATGAAATGTTGTACACGTCAATATCAGTACTTACTAAACACTGGCCTTTCATGAGGGTATAATTATCCATTCATGCTTTGTTTTCCTTTACATTTTTTTAAACTCACTCTGTTTGACCTATGAGATGGATTGTTTGGATTATAAATGAAGGAATACACTAAAAAAACATGAAGTATGTACCACTTTGGAATGGTTTATGATGATGATGTCAAAAGAGTATATCATAACGTCGGAAACGTGATTGCATCATAAACTTTTATAATTACGAACATAGCCCAATTAGTTTTAATGCTAGAGATATTTGGATCTCTTTGTACTACAATATGAGAGTTTGAATGATGTTATGTATAACTAATTAAGTTTCCATTTCACTAGCTCTTTAGTGACAATTTGTAGTTTGAAACATGGCAGATGAGGGATGCTAGGTGTGAGTCGAAGTATAGGTCGACGCATACATAAAGGTCTTAGCAAAGAGAATGACAGTTGGCATATAGAAGACATGTTTACAAGAGGCGGTGGTGGTAGTCGTGATGGGCGAAACAGTCGTTAATCACATGATGACGTAGGGATGAGCATTTCGAACCAAATCCCGGAAACGAACCGGAACCGTACCGGTACCGTATCGAAACGGTAGCGATTCTTGAAATACGGTACCGGGACTACGAAATAAGGTGAAAAAATAAATTAGGACGACTAAGTCGGTACGGGACTGGTACCAAATCGGGAAATTCCCCGAAAAAAGTGAGGAAAACCCGATTTTCCGGTACCGGTACCACTAATTTATGCTCGGGAAAAAATCGGTACCACTAATTCGGTACGGGATCGGAACGGGACCAGTACCGTGCTTATCCATATGATGACGTATCTACTTAACATATGTTGTTAATGTTCGTGATGTTGATGCTCATACTCAACAAAACTTGATTAATAAGATTTTTAAAATTGTTGAAGATAATGAAATCTATTAGAGAATTTTAGAGATTGCGTTTATGTCAGCTGTTAATGAGTACTTAAAACAATAATGTCGTTGTTGCATTCGTTAATATCAGGATTGGAATATCACTAAGTTAAGGTGTGTTTAAGATTGCTTATTGCTTTCATTTGCCTGAAAATAAGAAGGTTTGGTGGAATTTAGAGCAAATAAGCCAAAACAAACTATGTTGCATTTTGAAACTGCATTGAATAAAAAAAAAAGGCACCCTTTATTATTGCTAATTTTAAATTAAATTATTATTGCTAACTTTAAATTAAATTATGCTTCAACATATTCTATTTGAGATTCTTTTCCGTGAGTCCCTGATTCATTCAAGTGGTTGCCGCAAGGAATGACGTCATAGCTCCTGCAAAAGTAATAACAATTGATTGGTGCTAAACAGTCAAGTCAAATAGACTTAAAACAGCTCAAACACTAATGCAATTAAGATCAGAGGAATATAGGGAATTCCTGGGTCGTTAAGTCCCACGGAGAATGAATTGGTGTTAAAACACTTGATCAGATGGTAGAATGATCACTAAGGATAGCAATCAGTAGGGTTTTCGATGGAAAATTATACTAAAAGAAAAGATTTACAAATAACAGCGACTTAAATGCAAATTAAAAAGATTAAAAAAATTAAAATCTATTAAATAAACGCTATCACTATTTTTAAAGGTGATGAACGTTTAAAACCTAAAACTTAAAAATTACGTCTACGTACAAAATAAAAAGTGAGTTTTAAAGAAATAAAAGGCCTATAAATATGAAAGTGATGTTTTAACAATCCAAATAATAAAAGAAAATTATTAGAAAAAGAAAATTATTTTTATTACTATTTATTTAATTATTATTAATTAAAAACTATTTATTAAGTATTTAAAATGCACTAAAATACAAGAAAATACAAAATTAACTTAGAAAAATGAAATTATAACTTAGAAAAATCTAAAATATGATAAAACTTATTTTAAAACTAAAAATATATTTTTAAGATTTATTATGTATTTATTATTAATTTAAAACTATTTAAAACTAATTAAAATGCTAAAAAATACTTTTTAAACTAAGAAAATTATGGAAAAATACTTTTTATTACTTTTGTATTTATCTTAACCTAAGAAAATTGAAAAATCATTTTTTTGGACTTTTTATAATTTTTTAGTATTAAAAGCTATTTAAAAATACCTAAAAACTAATTTAAATTAAGAAAAATAGCAAACAGTTATGAAAAATAATGAAAATTTCAGGAAAAGTATATTTTAATATGTAGAATCTAGGAAAAATAGAAAAACATGGTCTTGTTTGGAGAATTAAGCAACTGCAGTTGTAACTGCTTAATAATAAGCACTTGAAAAAGCTAAATGTTAACCAAAGACCACCAAACTGATAAGGAAGCTATATTAAGCTAAAAGAACTCTATTTCAATCAAAAACAACAAGCTTGAACTTCTGGATTACTAGCTAACACAGATTTGAAGTTTGAGCTTGTTTATAAAAACAGAAAATGGTATACTACTTTAAGCTATTGCACAGGTCACTCAATAAGCTAAAAATGAAAGGTAATTATTAGAACTTGTTTAAGACCTGGTTGAGACCAAGTATACCAAAACTCAGACAATGAAAAGCTCTTATGAGCTTGGGAAAAGATTTTTCAAAACCTGTCAATTCACTGAGTAAAAACTCAGTGAATGCTGAGTAATATGGGACAAGCTAAAAGCCATGAGCAGGCTTATCAAACAAGCTTCAAAATGATAAAACAAACTTGAGACCTCTAGATGACTAGGGTGGCTATCCAAAGAACCAAAGATCAAAAGATTTGACCAAATATTAAGCTCTGTGTGAGCTTATGAACTTGGATGTAAAAACTGTGCACAGGCACTTTTTGACTTTTTTAATGAAACACTCAGTTTGACTTTCTTGAACTTTAAAATGATTCTATGAACTGATATTGATGTATTAAAGTATATTAAGACTTGTTTGATGTTTGGTAACAACTTTTTAACACAAAATTATGATCACTGATCTTAAAAATCCAACAGTTAATACATAAAATGATATTAAAAGGATTTTTGACTTTTAGGCTAATAAGAACTTGTTTTTATGACTTAAATGAGTTATTAAGACCTATTTAAACATGAGACAAGCAAAAGCAAAGGACTTCACAACCTTTAACACAGATAAACACACAAATCCAAACACCCTTTTCTGAAACAGATTTGGAGCTTTTCAAAGAGTTTCACTGACTCAAACCATAAAATTGATTACAGAACTTGTAATATTGATTAATAGGACTATTGAAACATTAAACAACAGAATCAATACCATGAAACTCAAGATTAATAAAAATGATATATTGACTGTTAAAATAGAATTTTCACTAACTACTGATTTAAAAGAACAAACCACTGTTTTTAAAACTTAAATACACTAAATTATGACTAATGAGCACTAAGAAACAGATTTTACACTTTCTAGACAACTAAAACATATAAATGCAAAAATTGATCAAAAGGCTTACAAGTGAGTTTCAACTGAAAATGGAGAACCAAGGACTGAGAATACATCCTAAAGCTTCCCATGAAGCACTATACCCAAGGCAATCCAAAATATACCCTGCTCCAGCCTGCTAGAACCTTGCACCATGGATTTTTTATTTTTAACTAATTAAGTGGTATTTTTGTGAATTTTTGACTTTGGCTAATAAACTGCTTTTTAAGATATCTAAAAGCTTTTATAAGCTTAATAAGGAGCTTATATGAGCTTCTCAGTCCAAACTAACATCTTCTAACAACATTTCAACATAATGAGATTTTCTTGAAATTTGAAAATGCATAAACTGATAATGAAACTTGAAACTTCAAATTGATACTTGTAAAAGGTTTATAATACACAGGAAACTTGTAAAACAAAGCTTGAAAGCTAAAACAGATACTGAAATTTGAATTTAAGCTAAAACGACAATGGAAATTAAAAATTATACTAGATACTTAATTACATTGGACCAAACTTGATATATATTGACTTAAATCTTCTCTTGTCGACCTCTGAAAATATCCCACCACATCTAGACCATTGAAATGAGCCAGATAATCAATATTGCCACTTGGCGATTTTGGCGCCATTTTTCAAAGAGTTGGTTTTCTGCATTAATTGGAGTTGGATTTGTGTGGAGGTGGAAGGGAAGAGGTGGAAAGGTGTTTGGGGTGAGCTGGATTGGAAATCAAGTGGTAAAATACCACTGGTATTAGTGAAACAGGTGTGGAGGAGACGGGTGAACAGTGCCCGCGGTTTATCTCTGTTTCAAAAATTGGGCCGGGTCAAGGTGTTGGACTTGGATTTGGGCTTAGTTATTAATATAGGGTCCGTTTGGTATAGAAACTAACAACAAGGACTAATCATGCAATTTAGCCAAAGTTGAAGGGCTGAACTTGAACATTTTCCAAAGCTCTCATAAGGACTGAACCTGCCAAGTGATAATAGAACAAGGACCATAGTTGTTAATTTCCATTTTTACAAATCTAGGGACTAAAATTGTTAAGTTTGAAACTTGAGGGACCAATTATGTAATTTTCTCAAAAGTTTTATCATAAGGACCATTTTTGCCATTTATTAATAGTACAAGGTTAAAACTTGATAATTTTCATTTTTTAACTTAACCAAGGACTATTTTTGACATTTTTCAAAGTTCAGGGACTAAAGTTGTCATTTTGTGATTTTTGAACTTTAAAGGGTTTGTTTTGACAACTTTTGAATCTTATGGACCTAAAATGATATTTTGCAAGTTTTTGAATTACCAGGGACTGATTTTGACAACTTTTGTAACTTGGGGGACTAAAACTGCCAATTATGCAAAATTGATACGTTTTTCATCAGATTTTGATGTTTTTGCATTTAAAACATATAAAACACTTGTTTGTGATATTTTTATCATTTTGATGTGTTTATGAGTGTTTTCAGATGTTTTTGGCATTCTAACAGTATAAAAATGATGACTATTTAGACACTCATCAATCCCCCACACTAAGATATTGCTAGTCCCTAGCAATGATTTGAGAAAACATAATGGATTTTAATCTCTTTACCAAAAGCCATTACTTCTGGAGTAGCCAATTGTTTCAGTTCAAGTAAGAACTTTGGTACAATGATAACCAAATGATTTTGAGCAAATCATCAGCTTTCAACGGATTTGGTTTGTCTTTACCAGAAGCCGTACCCTTCTGGACTAGCCAACTCTTAGATAAATTATCAATATTATCTTTGGTGAGCCGATTACCAATTATGGATTTTCAACTGCCTTTACCACAAGCCATAAACTTGCGGGCTAGCCAACTTTTCACTAGTTTAAAGATATGGTGAGTTGAACACCATACAATTTTGGGCAAATTGCAAGCCATAAACGGATTTGAAATATCTTTACCAAGAGCCGTTTGCTCTTGGATTAGCCAATCCTTATGTGGGTTAGACATGGTGGACTGATTACCATTTGCTGAGTAAGTGAGAAACACTTACTCCAAAAAAAAAAATTTTTTTTTGGCCAAAAACGGGGGAATTGGGTGAAATAATTACATGAAATTCGTGAGAATTCCCCCCCACACTTAGAAATGAATATTGCCCTCAATATTCAAAGTACCGGCGGTTATGCCGAAACATAGAACATAAAAGGGAAATACTACGGCCATTATTTTGTTTTTGATATATACACTTTTTTTTTTTTTTTTTTTTTTTTTTTTAGAAAGAATGAGAATATACAACAGTGTGGGTAGACTCCCCCACACTAGGGTGATAGAAAGGGGATAAGAAAACAGAAACATGGGTGAAAACCCATATTGTGTGTGCTACTATTTTTGATTCCCGAGTCATTAGCTTGACTCGATCCCCGCATTTATTGGTTCATGGGGAATGTTTGTAGATCCGGGACAACCACAGGGGGAATGTCCTCTCCAAAGTAATGCTTTAATCGATGTCCATTTACTTTAAAGTTAGGACCATCAGGCTGAGATAACTCAATGGTGCCATAAGGATAAACCTTAGCAATGGTAAATGGACCAGACCAGCGGGACTTAAGCTTTCCCGAGAAAATCTTTAATCTAGAGTTGAAAAGAAGGACTCGATCACCAACGTTGAAAACGCGGTTTTTGATTTTAGAGTCATGAATCTTCTTCGTCTTTTGTTTATAGATCAAAGAGTTCTCATAAGCTTGATCACGAAGTTCATTTAGTTCATTCATTTGAACTTTTCTGTGATCACCGGCTGTCTGTATATCGAAGTTTGCATGTTTTAAGGCCCAGTAAGCCTTGTGCTCTAGTTCAATCGGAAGATGACATGCTTTTCCGTACACTAGCTTGTATGGAGTACACCCAATTGGTGTTTTGTAAGCTGTACGAAAAGCCCAGAGTGCGTCATCGAGTTTATCCGACCAGGATGCACGATTTTCACCTACTGTCCTTTCAAGTATTCTTTTAATACCACGATTTGAAACTTCCACCTGCCCACTTGTTTGGGGGTGGTATGCAGTAGATAGACGGTGGGTAACACCATACTTTTGCATGACACGATCAAATTGGTCATTACAAAAATGTGTACCACGATCACTGATTATTGCACGAGGAGTTCCAAATCTGGCAAAGAGAGCTTTCAAAAATTTCACAACTACTCGGGCATCATTTGTAGGTAAGGCTTTTGCTTCTACCCATTTTGACAAGTAGTCAACAGCCACGAGTATGTACTTGTTACCACGAGAAGATGGAAACGGCCCCATAAAATCAATACCCCATATGTCAAATATCTCACAAACTTGAATGGCATTTTGTGGCATTTCATTCCTTTGAGATATGTTTCCATGACGCTGACAAGCATCACAAGCTTTGACAAATTCGTGGGCATCTTTATAGATTGTGGGCCAATAGAACCCGGAATCAAACACCTTTTTCGCGGTGTAGTTTGGACTATGATGGCCCCCGGTGGGTCCAGCATGGCAAGCTTTGAGAATGTCAAGAGCTTCTTGTCCATAAACACACCGTCGGATGACTTGATCCGCACAGATTTTGAATAAGAAAGGGTCGTCCCAGAAATAGTGTTTAACATCCTTGAAGAATTTATTCTTCTGCTGGGTTGACATCCCTTTCACGATGAAGTTACCCGCATGGTAATTTGCAAAGTCCGCAAACCATGGGGTAGAAGAGTTTCCACGAAAAGAAACCGCATTGAGTGTCTCGAGAGGAAATGTTTCATTTATATCCTTTTTCTCGAAAACATCTTGGTGAGGGTTTTCTAATCTGGACAGATGATCAGCAGCCAGGTTCTCAGCTCCTTTTTTATCACGTATGATGATATCAAATTCTTGGAGGAGGAGAACCCAACGAAGCAATCTCGGCTTTGCATCTTGTTTTGCAAAGAGGTATTTAAGAGCCGAGTGATCCGTATACACTACACATTTGGTCAAGATTAAGTATGGCCGAAACTTTTCAAAAGCATACACCACGGCTAATAGCTCTTTTTCTTTGGTGGTGTAATGAGTTTGAGCTTCAGTCATAGTCTTACTTGCGTAGTGAATTGGCTGAAAATGCTTATTTCTTCGTTGCCCTAAGACTGCGCCGATAGCAAAATCACTTGCATCGCACATTAGCTCAAAAGGTAAATCCCAGTCGGGAGCAACGAGAATGGGTGCTTCAGTAAGCTTTTTCTTCAATGTTTCAAAAGCTACGATGCACTCGGGTGAGAAGATAAAAGGAGCATCCTTTTCAAGAAGATGGGTCATAGGCCGGGCGATTTTGGAAAAATCTTGAATGAATCTACGATAGAAACCGGCATGACCTAAAAAACTCCTAATACCTTTGACGGTAGTAGGATGAGGTAATTTAGCAATAACATCGACTTTTGCTCTATCTACCTCAATCCCGTTCTTTGAAATCTTATGGCCAAGGACTATGCCTTCTTTGACCATAAAGTGACTTTTCTCCCAGTTTAGACAAAGATTGGTGTCTTCACACCTTTGAAGCATTTTATCTAAATGGGAGAGACAAGTCTGAAATGAATCCCCAATGACCGAGAAGTCATCCATAAACACCTCCATTGTTTCCCCGATCATATCGTGGAAAATGGCCATCATACATCGTTGGAACGTGCCAGGAGCATTACATAGGCCAAAAGGCATACGTCTATAGGCAAAAGTTCCGTATGGGCAGGTGAATGTGGTTTTATCTTGATCCTTTGGATCAATGGGAATCTGAAAGTACCCCGAGAAACCATCAAGGAAACAGTAGTATTCATTCCCTGCTAATCTCTCAAGCATTTGGTCCATAAAGGGCAGAGGAAAATGGTCTTTACGAGTGGCGTCATTCAACTTACGATAGTCAATGCAAACACGCCATCCCGTAACCAGACGAGTTGGAATTAACTCGTTATCTTCATTTGTGACAACAGTTATGCCACCCTTTTTCGGAACACAATGAATTGGGCTTACCCAAGGACTGTCTGAGATCGGGTAAATCAATCCTGCATCAAGAAGTTTGATAACCTCCTGTTTGATAACATCATGGATTTTTGGATTTACTCTTCTCTGATGTTGAACTGCTGGCTTAAAGTCATCCTCCATCAAGATTTTGTGAGTACAAAACTCAGGGTTTATGCCTTTGATGTCGGAGAGTTTCCAAGCAATTGCTTGCTTGTGTGACTTCAAGATTTTAATGAGAGCAGCTTTTTCATCTTTACTCAAATCTCTAGCAATAATGACTGGTAATTTATCATCACCTTCAAGAAATGCATACTCGAGATGAGGTGGTAAGTCCTTAAGCTCAACCTCAGGAAATTCTTCAGTTTTCTCAACTGACTTGATTTCCTTGTTATGAAGTTTGATGGAAGGGAGAGGATGAGAAATGTCATGATTTAACAACTTCTCAAGAAGAAAATCTCCCTCCAGATTAATCTCATTTTGATTAATCTCATCAGGAATTGAATCACTAGAGTGAGGGGTGGATGATGGATCATCATTAAGCAACTTCTCAATGAGAAGTATGTCTCCCTCAATGTCAATTGGAGCGTGATCAATTTCCCATGGTACAGAATCACTGGATAAGTATGCTTCAATCTCTTCTAAGATGAAGTCACTTTCCTCAAATGGGGTGATAGAAGGAGTAGAATTGGCGATGATGGGTTGAGATGAATGAGTGAGATTATCACTCGAAGAATTATGATCATAACCAAGAACTTCTTGCGAGTACTCTTCAGAAGCAACATCAATGATATCTATTCGGTTAACCGATTCAGAATCATAATTTGCAGAGTACCTCGAAGTCTGATCAAGGTTAAAAGTGACAGCTTCATTACCAACACGTAATGTGATTTCTTGCTCAAATACATCTATGAGAGCACGACCCGTTCTCAGGAATCCTCGACCAACAATGAGAGGAACCCGATGATCGGCATCAAAATCAACAACCACAAAGTCAGCAGGGAAATGGAACTTTCCTACTTTCACAAATACGTCCTCGGCAATGCCAAGAGGACGGGATATTGTACGATCTGCAAGCTCGAGAGTCATGCATGTAGGAGTAAGTTCAGGAAGAGATAATTTCTTCCACACTGAATATGGCATTAGGTTAATGCTTGCACCAAGATCTGCTAGGGCAAAGCATTCAACCATTCCTGGGAATACACAAGGTAAGAGAAATTTCCCAGGATCTCCAAGCTTTTCTGGAAGCTTCTTTAGAATAACTGCAGAGCAGTTCTCGTTAAGAGGAGTTTTAGCCATTTCAAACAGCTTTTCCTTATTGCTTAACATGTGTTTGAGAGTCGATGCAAACTTGGGCATCAGCATGATAGCATCCGCAAAGCTTATGTCAAAATGTAACTCTTGGAAAATTTGGAAAAATTTGTCCATTTGATGACTAGCTTTTTCACGGAGCTTTTGCTCATTCAAACGTGATGGATAAGGAATAGAAGATTTGGATTTGATATTTTCAATGGGAGCTACAGGTGGTTCAAAAACAACTCCTGGATTAGACTTGG
Organism: Chrysanthemum seticuspe; assembly: GCA_019973895.1. Classification (NCBI taxonomy): domain Eukaryota; kingdom Viridiplantae; phylum Streptophyta; class Magnoliopsida; order Asterales; family Asteraceae; genus Chrysanthemum; species Chrysanthemum seticuspe. The sequence continues at coordinate 345,841,472 of BPTQ01000006.1, forward strand.
GTTTCTGGACAACTTGAGGTTGGACTACCGAAGGTGGGACTTGTGCGGTATTACTTGGATTTGAATAATGCACTTTGTCCGTTGTCTCCTTGGTAACTTGACTCATTGCCACAGGAGGAGGGGGCATTGGAGTCGTAGGTCCATTGTGAGTCCTCGGTTCACTCTCCACTACCTTCGGGAGAGAAGAAGAAGAGGTAGTAGGAATAGCGGGTCCATTGTATGAAACACCACTTCTGGTCGTGATCGCCTTAGCATCGCCCCTCGGGTTAGCGATCGTGTTGCTCGGTAAAGTACCTGAGCTCGAGGGTCGATCATTTAAAGACTTCTTCAGATCAGCGATCTGACTGACCAACAATCTGTTCATCTCATCTTGGGATTTCATAAACTGCTTCAGTAACTCATCAGATGATGGTCCTGGAGGAGTAATGATGGGAGGTGGATTAGGAGGGAAATTTTGAGGTCGGATGTTTTGATTATGACCTTGTTGTTGAAAATTCCCTTGATTAGGATTCACATTCCCATGAAATTGATTCCCACGATTGAAATTGTTTTGATGAAGGTTCCCTTGTTGTTGGAAACCTTGATTGGATCCAGGATAGAAATTACCTTGGTTTTGATAACCTTGGTTCATTCTAGGTTGATTCTGATTCCGGTTAGGATTCTGGTTAAAACCGGGTGGTGCCTGATAATTGCTAGCACGGTAGTTTGGTTCATTCTGAGGACGGTATTGATTACCTCCTTGATTCGAAGTACCGGCTATAGCATTTGCTTCAAACGGACTACCATCAGTGGCAGTACAGTTGTAGTATGCATGAGGACCACCACAAGTGACACAAACTTCAACTTTCTTCACTTCACCATGTGTTGGTGTCTGAGTGAATGTGACTTTCTTTTGGTTAGCAAGAACCAAAGCCTGAACAGCATCTGTGAGTTTATCAATCTTAGCATCGGTGCTAGATGTACTCACAGGAGATGAAGTAGAAGGTCCTGCATTAGACTGATTCTGATATGTCTTAGTGCGGAAAGAACGGACCTGGGACTTGTTTTCAATTATTTGTAAGGCTTCTTTGGTGGTTTTGCTAAGGAAATTACCTCCCGCGGAGGCATTCAGAGAGTCTTGGTCAGCTGGTCTCAGACCATTATAGAAAGTATCCATTTGCATTAACTCGGTAAAACCATGATGTGGACACTTGCGGAGCAATTCTTTGTAACGATCCCATGCCTCCCCGAATGATTCATCAAATCTCTGAGAAAATTTCATTATCTCATTCTTAAGACTTGTGGTTCTGGATGGAGGATAGAACTCGTTAACAAACTTGGTAACTAGATCTTCCCATGTCTCTATAGAACGAGGGGGTTGTTTCTCAAGCCAATTCCGGGCTTGTCCCTCTAGAGAAAATGGGAACAGAAGAAGCTTGATAGCTTCGGATGGGACATTCTTGTACTTGATGGTAGATGCTATCTTGTTAAACCATCGAATGTGTGCATGAGGATCATCCCGCTCAAAACCGTAGAATTGGCTTTGGGTTACTAGATTAAGCAACCCGGTTTTGAGCTCGAAGGTATCAGCCACAATGGCTGGGACAACAATGGCATCTCCGTAACCCTCGATGGGTGCTTGGAGAAGCTCATTCATAGGTTTGTCTTCTGCCATTTCGACAGGTGGTGGTGGTGGTAGACGTTCCTCAGTCACGGCTGAAGGAGCTGAACGTCCTCTACGTTTACGAGGAATGTTTCCAAGTTCGGAAAGTGGACTTGTAGAACTGGAAGAACGAGTGCGCATGCACTATGAATAAAAATCAATTTTCAAAACAAATGAGGCAAAACACAAGTGAACTTAACCAATAATCACAGATGAAATGGCTTCTTTGAAAAAGGTACACCAAATCACAAGTGACACAAAGGCAAGTTTTAAATCTGATGTTCGGGAACTTATTAATGGTCGCACCCCCAGTTAGGTAGTGCACTGCCTTGATTTACGGTGGTTGATTTTTATGTATTCAATTAAGTACCACTGAAAAGACGTAGGTATGAGTTGTGTTGATGGGGTTCAAAAACTTTTGGGAAATATTTTTGGAATCGTCCCGTTTAACCAAATCGTATCTCTTTAAGAATCACCTTAAAAGAAACACAATACAGAAAACGTTACGATTGTTTTGTTGTTTTATATTGTTTTTGGGTTTTTAACACTTTAGGAAAAGTGTTAATGAACTTTTTGATTTATATTAACTTTACAGAAAACTTTTTACAAACTGTGGTATATGTGCAAGTACGGGTCTGATAATGCTAGAAACACGCTTACAGCCTCCCCGGCAGCGGCGCCAAAATTTGATTGGTGCTAAACAGTCAAGTCAAATAGACTTAAAACAGCTCAAACACTAATGCAATTAAGATCAGAGGAATATAGGGAATTCCTGGGTCGTTAAGTCCCACGGAGAATGAATTGGTGTTAAAACACTTGATCAGATGGTAGAATGATCACTAAGGATAGCAATCAGTAGGGTTTTCGATGGAAAATTATACTAAAAGAAAAGATTTACAAATAACAGCGACTTAAATGCAAATTAAAAAGATTAAAAAAATTAAAATCTATTAAATAAACGCTATCACTATTTTTAAAGGCGATGAACGTTTAAAACCTAAAACTTAAAAATTACGTCTACGTACAAAATAAAAAGTGAGTTTTAAAGAAATAAAAGGCCTATAAATATGAAAATGATGTTTTAACAATCCAAATAATAAAAGAAAATTATTAGAAAAAGAAAATTATTTTTATTACTATTTATTTAATTATTATTAATTAAAAACTATTTATTAAGTATTTAAAATGCACTAAAATACAAGAAAATACAAAATTAACTTAGAAAAATGAAATTATAACTTAGAAAAATCTAAAATATGATAAAACTTATTTTAAAACTAAAAATATATTTTTAAGATTTATTATGTATTTATTATTAATTTAAAACTATTTAAAACTAATTAAAATGCTAAAAAATACTTTTTAAACTAAGAAAATTATGGAAAAATACTTTTTATTACTTTTGTATTTATCTTAACCTAAGAAAATTGAAAAATCATTTTTTTGGGCTTTTTATAATTTTTTAGTATTAAAAGCTATTTAAAAATACCTAAAAACTAATTTAAATTAAGAAAAATAGCAAACAGTTATGAAAAATAATGAAAATTTCAGGAAAAGTATATTTTAATATGTAGAATCTAGGAAAAATAGAAAAACATGGTCTTGTTTGGAGAATTAAGCAACTGCAGTTGTAACTGCTTAATAATAAGCACTTGAAAAAGCTAAATGTTAACCAAAGACCACCAAACTGATAAGGAAGCTATATTAAGCTAAAAGAACTCTATTTCAATCAAAAACAACAAGCTTGAACTTCTGGATTACTAGCTAACACAGATTTGAAGTTTGAGCTTGTTTATAAAAACAGAAAATGGTATACTACTTTAAGCTATTGCACAGGTCACTCAATAAGCTAAAAATGAAAGGTAATTATTAGAACTTGTTTAAGACCTGGTTGAGACCAAGTATACCAAAACTCAGACAATGAAAAGCTCTTATGAGCTTGGGAAAAGATTTTTCAAAACCTGTCAATTCACTGAGTAAAAACTCAGTGAATGCTGAGTAATATGGGACAAGCTAAAAGCCATGAGCAGGCTTATCAAACAAGCTTCAAAATGATAAAACAAACTTGAGACCTCTAGATGACTAGGGTGGCTATCCAAAGAACCAAAGATCAAAAGATTTGACCAAATATTAAGCTCTGTGTGAGCTTATGAACTTGGATGTAAAAACTGTGCACAGGCACTTTTTGACTTTTTTAATGAAACACTCAGTTTGACTTTCTTGAACTTTAAAATGATTCTATGAACTGATATTGATGTATTAAAGTATATTAAGACTTGTTTGATGTTTGGTAACAACTTTTTAACACAAAATTATGATCACTGATCTTAAAAATCCAACAGTTAATACATAAAATGATATTAAAAGGATTTTTGACTTTTAGGCTAATAAGAACTTGTTTTTATGACTTAAATGAGTTATTAAGACCTATTTAAACATGAGACAAGCAAAAGCAAAGGACTTCACAACCTTTAACACAGATAAACACACAAATCCAAACACCCTTTTCTGAAACAGATTTGGAGCTTTTCAAAGAGTTTCACTGACTCAAACCATAAAATTGATTACAGAACTTGTAATATTGATTAATAGGACTATTGAAACATTAAACAACAGAATCAATACCATGAAACTCAAGATTAATAAAAATGATATATTGACTGTTAAAATAGAATTTTCACTAACTACTGATTTAAAAGAACAAACCACTGTTTTTAAAACTTAAATACACTAAATTATGACTAATGAGCACTAAGAAACAGATTTTACACTTTCTAGACAACTAAAACATATAAATGCAAAAATTGATCAAAAGGCTTACAAGTGAGTTTCAACTGAAAATGGAGAACCAAGGACTGAGAATACATCCTAAAGCTTCCCATGAAGCACTATACCCAAGGCAATCCAAAATATACCCTGCTCCAGCCTGCTAGAACCTTGCACCATGGATTTTTTATTTTTAACTAATTAAGTGGTATTTTTGTGAATTTTTGACTTTGGCTAATAAACTGCTTTTTAAGATATCTAAAAGCTTTTATAAGCTTAATAAGGAGCTTATATGAGCTTCTCAGTCCAAACTAACATCTTCTAACAACATTTCAACATAATGAGATTTTCTTGAAATTTGAAAATGCATAAACTGATAATGAAACTTGAAACTTCAAATTGATACTTGTAAAAGGTTTATAATACACAGGAAACTTGTAAAACAAAGCTTGAAAGCTAAAACAGATACTGAAATTTGAATTTAAGCTAAAACGACAATGGAAATTAAAAATTATACTAGATACTTAATTACATTGGACCAAACTTGATATATATTGACTTAAATCTTCTCTTGTCGACCTCTGAAAATATCCCACCACATCTAGACCATTGAAATGAGCCAGATAATCAATATTGCCACTTGGCGATTTTGGCGCCATTTTTCAAAGAGTTGGTTTTCTGCATTAATTGGAGTTGGATTTGTGTGGAGGTGGAAGGGAAGAGGTGGAAAGGTGTTTGGGGTGAGCTGGATTGGAAATCAAGTGGTAAAATACCACTGGTATTGGTGAAACAGGTGTGGAGGAGACGGGTGAACAGTGCCCGCGGTTTATCTCTGTTTCAAAAATTGGGCCGGGTCAAGGTGTTGGACTTGGATTTGGGCTTAGTTATTAATATAGGGTCCGTTTGGTATAGAAACTAACAACAAGGACTAATCATGCAATTTAGCCAAAGTTGAAGGGCTGAACTTGAACATTTTCCAAAGCTCTCATAAGGACTGAACCTGCCAAGTGATAATAGAACAAGGACCATAGTTGTTAATTTCCATTTTTACAAATCTAGGGACTAAAATTGTTAAGTTTGAAACTTGAGGGACCAATTATGTAATTTTCTCAAAAGTTTTATCATAAGGACCATTTTTGCCATTTATTAATAGTACAAGGTTAAAACTTGATAATTTTCATTTTTTAACTTAACCAAGGACTATTTTTGACATTTTTCAAAGTTCAGGGACTAAAGTTGTCATTTTGTGATTTTTGAACTTTAAAGGGTTTGTTTTGACAACTTTTGAATCTTATGGACCTAAAATGATATTTTGCAAGTTTTTGAATTACCAGGGACTGATTTTGACAACTTTTGTAACTTGGGGGACTAAAACTGCCAATTATGCAAAATTGATACGTTTTTCATCAGATTTTGATGTTTTTGCATTTAAAACATATAAAACACTTGTTTGTGATATTTTTATCATTTTGATGTGTTTATGAGTGTTTTCAGATGTTTTTGGCATTCTAACAGTATAAAAATGATGAGTATTTAGACACTCATCAACAATCAAAGCCGTAGGTGGGTATTCAAATAAAGTGGACCTAGCGTAACCATATATACATATATGGATTTTTCGGCTATTGTGTTTCATGTAACGTGTTTTTTGATTATTACCAACTATATGCTTTACGTTTGTTTATCTAGATGTGGTTCTTTCTAAATTATAACTTCATAATATGCAATGTCGTTTACCACATTCTAAGACGTTACTAAAAAAATACCCGTGAATTTCACCGGTCTTTTAGCTAGTAACATAATATAAAAGTAAGAATATAATACCGAATTTGAGATATGATTCTTGGATTCTTGTAGGGAAATCAATTAATTGTAGCTTTTGCTACCAAGTCCAAATATTAAGCTTAAATTCCTCTCGTATTTATAGAAAGTCCACATGAATATATACCAATCTAGCTTTTGTCAACTTCACGCCTCGCATATATTCTTTTATCTTAATCTTTTGCCTCACAAAAAAATCGAGTTGAAAAAGTTGGCCAATGGCACCTTTAGTGACGACATTGTCGTTCTTAAATTTCGGGAGACACTAAAGGTCCCAATTCTCGCAGTGTGTAGTGGTTTGACTCCCATGCCAAACCAACGTGTCACCTTTTTGCCTTGAGCTAAAGCCATGCCACTATAATCCGAAGTGAAAGGTGAAAATGCTAAGTTGTCATAACATGGAACCCGGTTTGTGTTTCGGCCTGGGTAGGGATTACTAGACCCCTTGCTCTAATGTGAAGGTACTCCGTAGCTAGCTAGCTAGCTAGTGTGGGCATGAGTTGAATAATAAACAACTAACACGCGAGTAGAAGCTAAAAGATGATGGACCCCTGTCATGTGGAAGTGAACAAGTAGTACGCACGTTAACTGTATATAACATAACAAACCAATAATTAAAAGAGTCATGACGTTAAATAATACTAATTCACCGAAGAAGAAGAGGAAAGAGTTATTGAATTTGGTGAAAGAAGGGTGAGAGTGAAAACATCAAGAGGTTCTATGCAAAGAAAACCACCGATGAGGACATGTTCTTTGGTTCTTCCTCTTCCAACCGGTCCCATCGTAACAATCGTAATAATTGCTCTTTATCTTGCGTTGCATGCTTTACACTTGCAGCGGTGTTAAATTATAACATGATCTTTTAATTGGTATATCAGTTAATTGATATTTTGGTAAGATCAGAAACTCATTTTCTTTAATTTTAATATATAGTTTTTGATTCGTATGGATAGTTGGATATAACTAAATCGAGTTCGAGTAGAGATAGAAGTTTTATTATGAGATTACACACTGATAGATTACATACTGATACTATACCCCTCCCCGGCCGGAGAGCCTCCAGGACAAGGAGGCGGCGATCAACTTAACCATCCACTCTCAAAGAGTGATAATTACAAAGAAGACAATCCACTTTATTTATAGTATATACTACTACACACCATTCAAAGTAAGTAAATCAAAGGAGGCATGAGAACAACTTCATTCCATTAGAGGATACATAACATCAGTAGTAGCAGTACCACATCTTGAACAAGGAGCATAATTATTCTGCATCTTGAAATCTTTGGTATACCTGAACCGAATGTCTTGAATTTGCTTCTCCTTTTTCCTGGTTTTTCTTTCATTACATATAACTGTACAAGTGAAACCACCATTAATCTTCTTCAGTGCAGCTTGTATGTCTTGTAGTTTGTAGGTCTTATAGATAGTTGGTGTTATCTTTTCAGCAGCAAGTTTTCCCTTAAGCTGTAGGCCAGAAGCTTTAAACAACTCTAAACTCTTCTCAAAGTATTCACGCACTCCCAAGCCAGAATATTTTCCATGCTGAGTCCACTCATGTTCCCAAAATTTTAAATTTATGCTTACGCTCTGCTGTTCACTCTCTAAATTTGGCCAGTACTTGTTCAATTCGGAAGTTAAGGTAGCTATCTGCATTAAGAATAATTTCATAATTAAATTGGAAGGAATCAACATATATAGTATACAAGTTAGAAAAATATACAAGTCTGTAGTATATACCTTATTAGCATCGAAAGTTTCAGTTGATGGGTCACCATTAGGTTCTGGCCACAAACCGTGAATTTTAAATTCAGTTGGCACTGGTTTGATCTTAACAGTGACACCTGAATCTCCAGTGGCAACCCCAGGTGGCCATTGCACAGCTAGTTGGTAAGACTTCACTGGAAGACCTAGTGGTGGTGGTGGTGCTGGTGGAGCTTGAGCTTTTGGTTTTGGATTAGCCATTTGGGATCTTTTATTATTGAGAACGCGAATGCCGTGGAAGTATTTAAAGTTCTCATCTCCTTCAATGGCCCAACGAATCTTATCGTTTTGCGCCTTTTCCAAAGAATCAACAGAATTAATGCCATTATGCTCTTTCATTAAAGTAGACCATGTGTTAAGAATTTTATCATTACTCCCTCCTTGATCGAGGACCTTGTCTATATCAGAGAGTTTAATTTGAATGGTAACTTTAGCTTTAAATGAACTGCTGTTAGCATTTCTAGACCAATGCTTGAAGTTTTCTCTTGAATTTCATTATCCCATTCGGCTCTTCAATATTACTATTCAGCCAAGTATCTTCAACTAATTCGTCCAAGCCCTCTTTATCGAACCATGAATGTAATATTCGAAATGGAGTGAGGCCATAATCAATATTCATTTCTCGCATAAGAATTGGACGGTGATCGAAGAGATGTCTATCGAGACACAAAGCTGATAAAGATGGGAATAAAGACATTAAACCTTTTGAAATTAGAAATCTATCCAGCTTACTCATTTTCTTAGCTTGTTTTGTGAGCCCATGTGAAAGCATAACCATCAAGCGGGAGATCACTCAAACTTGCCATAGAAATGAAATTATTGAAAGCATTCGCACCTTGAACATTGAACAAAGAGCCAAATCTTTCATGCTCCGAACGAACTTCATTGAAATCACCCATTATTACATATTCGCCTTCTCATTTATCAATTAGAAGATGAAGATAATCCCATAAGGCCATAACTCCCTCTTCTCTGTTAAATCTTGAGGAGTGTAAACAGTAATTATAAGGAGTTTAGTAGACGACGGAGTCCAAGTACCCAAAACAGCTAGATGATAATCCCATAGGTTTTGTGAATATTATTGATACCGGATGCATACATATATAGTGAAACCTTATCAATTATGAGTCGGGCCTGAGCCCATACAAAACATACGACTAACAGTTATATCATGATTCATCAGTATATCACTTTCGTATTTATAAAATTAGGACATTGGTTAAGTGTGTATTTTAAGCAAGCTCACTTAAGTTTGTTAAGATCACACATGCTTGTTAGTGCATCGGTATGTCTAGATTAATTTAAATAGTAATAACCAAGAAGTTTACCCGTCATATATGTAGGTTGCGTGTTGATTTACACGGTTATCACCATTCGTCGTGAACCACCAATCTTTTTAAAAAAGCATATGTATGTATATTTTTTATTCAAATGTGTGAGATATATGTTTATCTCCATTGCGTAGAGTTTGCCGACTAGGATAGAAATCTTTTAGTATGTCGAAAGAAAAAAGAGAGCCTAGATAACATGTATGACATGATTACACATTTACATACTTTCATCTTGAGCTTGTCAAGTATATGAAGTATTCCTATACGGTATGGTTTTCTTATTAACTAAGATACATGATATCATGAGATGCATATATGTATAATCGTAATTTCATAATTCTTCATAAACAAATCCATAGTGGCCAAACATACTGTACTCAGAAACTATGGATTTGGCAAATGTGGCGGTATCTGGGGAGGATCTGGCAAAGGTGGAGGCACTAGAGGTGGATTTAGTGGTGGTGGAGAAAGTCGTTGTTTAAAGGGCAAAAAAGTTACTAATCTTATGTCCAATTTCAATTAAAGGTACTATTCTTTATTTTTCTCAATTTAAGGTACCCAACTTTTTTTTTGGGCCGATTTAGATTTTTCTAACTTCCGTTAACTATTTCGTTAGTAAATTACATGTTTGGTCCTTGAGTTTGTATAGGCATTACATGTTTGGTCCTTCAGTCCGTTTTTGCACATTTTCAAAAAAAAATTTCGAAATAAATTTTTTTTCAAAAAAAAATTTTCGAAATATTTTTTTTCCAAATTTTTTTCATAAACAATTTTTCGAAATATTTTTTTTCCAAATTTTTTTCAACAAAACTTTTTCGAAATATTTGTTTTCCAAATTTTTTTCAACAAAACTTTTTCGAAATACTTTTTTTCCAAATTTTTTTCAAAAAAACTTTTTCGAAATATTTTTAATCAAAAAAAAATTCGAAATATTTTTTTTCCAAATTTTTTTCGAAAAAACTTTTTCGAAATATTTTTTTTCCAAACTTTTTTCAAAAATTTTTTTTCGAAATATTTTTTTTCAAAAAAAATTTTCGAAATATTTTTTTTCCAAATTTTTTTTTCGTGCAAAAACGGACGAAAATATTTCGATTTTTTTTTTTTTTGAAATATTTCGAAAAAGTTTTTTTGAAAAAAATTTGGATAAAAAATATTTCGAAAAATTGTTTTTGAAAAAAATTTGGATAAAAATTTTTCGAAAATTTTTTTTTGAAAAAAATTTTATTTTTGAAAAATATTTTTTGAAAATGTGAAAAACGGACTGAAGGACCAAACATGTAATGCCTATACAAACTCAAGGACCAAACATGTAATTTACTAACGAAATAGTTAACGGAAGTTAGAAAAAAACCTAAATCGGCCCAAAAAAAAAGTCGGGTACCTTAAATTGAGAAAAAAAAAAAAGAATAATACCTTTAATTGAAATTGGACATAAGATGGGTACCTTTTTATGCGATTTGACCTTGTTTAAATAGTGAAAATTTGTGTACGAGTTATAACAATTATTGTTATGTAGTTGCCGTAACTAAATGGATACATGTTATGGCTAGTTACGGATTCTACTATTATTATCATTACGTTTATTTTTTACACTACAAAACATGGTTGAGGAATTAAAAAAAGGCAATAATATTAAACAAATCATATTATATTAATAGACACTCACATCATGACTAAGAGGTGTTCGGGATTGCTTCTTGAAAATAGATTGTGTATTTTGAAAATAGGTAATTAGATAATCAGCTTTTACATAACATGATTCTAAAATTTAGTGTTTGAATTTAATTATGTTGTGTAAACTTTCTTTTTAAATGAACTTTCTTTTTCATAGAAGATATATTCGTTTATTGGGCCTTTGAGAGAAAGTATAAATACAATTCGATGTTGGGCTTAGGAAAAAGAAAAACTAAAGGGCCGTTTAGTTGGTGAAAATTTTTCTTATTTTTTCGTTTCTAAATTCCTAGAGAAGGGAATGATTTTTCTCCTCTAGAGAAGAGTTGAGAAATTTGAAAATCCGTTTAGTTGGAGTTATATTTTTCTTTTTTTAAAATGAAAAGTTTTTTAGTTCAAAAGAATGGTGTTATTATTTTGGAAATGAAAAAAATGAGAAGGGTGTAATGGTGTTTTCATTTTTTCTATTAAAAATTGGAAAATGAGAATTTCATATTTTTGGAAAATTATTGGAAAAAAAATGTGACTAAACGGATTTTCAGTTTTTCTCTTTTCATATGAAAAATTTTCTAGAAAAATAGAGTATTCCTCTCCAACTAAACGGCCCCTAAGAATTTATCCAATTTCTATCTTTTCTTCAACGCCTACTTTTCCTGCTGCCTCTCCAGTGATTTTTTTTTTATCGATATACATCTTATTATCATACGAGAGTCGAACCGGAAGTTGTGAAGATACAACAAGTAATGAATGATTTTAGATAACAACTGATAAGGGCATTTTTGTAATCTCGTCATGAGGCAACAGCGTGTTTCCCAGCAGTAGGTTGGAGGTTGCTGCTCCAAAACTACGTTTTGGAAGGCTCAAAACGCAATAAAGAAAGTGATTGTTAAGTCACTTTTGCCTAACACCTAAAGTAGCTTATTTGTGTTTTTAAAATGTGCTAATCAGATAATCAGCTGCAATCCCAAACACCCCTTAAAACATTACAAGTTGTTGTAAAATGTTAGAAACTCTATGTAGTGCAAAATATCTTATCATAAAGTAAATATTATTACTAGTACCTAGTTGGTTGAATTTATTCATGGTAGATTTGAGTCCGTGATCGAACTTCAGAATATCCATGTATCCATTGCAACTTGCAAATACATACTTGTTATTAAGTGTTACATACTATTTATAAATACCCACCATGTAAATTTCTTCGTTGAAAAAATAATCAAAATATGTTTGTATTTTCTTATTGTATACGGAAAATGAATGATAAGGATTTAAAATGTACATTTTTTAGGGGTCATTTAAGCCCTTAATCGATCACTTTTGTGAATGTTATTACTTAATTTCGTCCATTTTCACTTTTTAGGTCTCTTGAAGGCAAATTGCTGGAATGACATTTATTCGGACGAAAAGGCGCGAATATACGAAGAAATTGGCCAAAGTCAAGAATCGAGACACTCAAGCTGCTGAATTGAAAGGGGACGCCGTCAGGTTCTATTTGTGACGCCGTCGGAACAAGTTTTGTGACAACTCAGTAGCCAAATTGCTTGTTTACAAGTGACGGCATCAGGTTTTAAAAGAGTAGGGCGTCGCAGTACAGACGACCTAGATTTGATCCAGACGGCGTCAGAGACTGAAGGCGACGGCATCACAGGCATAAGGTGACGCCGTCACAATGATAACATGGCCAAGACGAAAACCTAATGACGGCGACCCGACAACGCCACGATTAAAAAGTGACGTCGTCGCAGTTTGTAACACTATATATAGAATCCGAATTTTTCAGTTTTTAGAGAGGTAGTTTTGTAGAGTAAAAACCTAAACCGAACCAAGACTGTCTTGTACAGTATTTTAGGGTTCCATACCCTATCTTACATCAAGATAAGTGTTTTACTTCATTAATTCAATTATGTCTTCAATTGATTGTGTGTATGCTTGCATGTTCTCCATGTCCGACTAATTTACTTGTGTGTTTGCTTAGGTAATATGAAACCTAATTATTGAATATTGATTGGTTGTTTCTTATCTTAATTGTGATTGACCTAGTATTGCGATAGGTCATTCGTTGTGCTATTAATGCTTGATTAATCTTTGTTGAACCTTAGCCTATAGTTACTAGTGGAATTGTAGGCTAAACATCCAAAGAATACCTTAGTGTTAAGTTTATGAATCCTAGAGATTTCGTAGTCATTAACCTTTGGTAGCTTCAAAGAGTTAGGGATAAACGCATACCCTACGACCTTAGAAACACAACGCGTCAAGAATAAGGACGTGACAATTCAACCATCAATAGGAGATAACTAGGGAGTAATAAAACCTAAGTAAACACATTTTTAATCATCATACGAGCACACAACAATAGACATAGACTACACTTAGCTTAGTTAATTAGATAATTAGATAAGTAGAGTAATCGGTAGAAATACCAACCCCCAAATCCAAACCCCGAGATTCATACCTTTCCATTTCCTAAAAAATATAAAAAGATAAAAACTTAATCTTCCTCAACCCCAACCTTAACGTAGTAACTTCTCACTAGCATTCCTATTCCCCTAGAGAACGATATCAATACCCGTGGCTTACCCTAATACTACACTACAACGATTAGGTTCACTGCCTAGGGTGTTGAAAAACTTGCTCGACGAAAAGGAAGTTCATTTGACCCCGAACGCGCTGTGTAAGCTTATAAAGTTTTTGGTGCCGCTGCCGGGGAATAGAATAGCTAGTTAGGAGTCCACCTCGTTTAGGTTTCCTTGCTTGATTCCTATCAAGTAAGCATTTTTTTCCCCATTTTTAGCTTCCTCCTAGTCTATCCCCCTTCTTCGTAACCTTTGTTAGTAACCCCATCACTTTTCATCATGGAAGGTGATAATCAACCACCAAACTTGCCATTTCCCCTCACCAATACCCTTAGACAACTTAGGGCCCGTAGTTCCACCAGAACCCTTCTTGAACCTTTTGTTGAACCCGAAAGAGAGCTAAATAGGCGAAGAAGTGCTCTCCATGAATCGGAACCTCAAGGCACCACCATCAACTTTGATGAAGCCACAACTGACGAAGAGTCCACTCATTCCCCTAAATCCCCTGAAGCCATCAACATTGACAATCTGAGCCAACATAGCGAGGAAATTCCCGCTACTCCGGTCAATGGACCCATCAATAAACCAGAAGCAAAATCCCTCGGGGAATACTCTTCCCCCTCTGCATCTGGGTTTACCAGCGCCATTGTCTACCCTTCTGAGCAGGTCAATGAGGTGTTGCATGCCACCGACACTTGGTTTATCCAGAATGCATGTCAATTCCATGGATCCCCCAACGAAAATTCCATTCATCACATCAAACAATTTTTAAAAATTGTGGATACTATCTATGCTGACGGAGCATCCAAGGAGACATCCAGACTCCAGTTTTTCCCCTTTTCTCTTCAAGGACAGACCAAGGAATGGCTCGATAAGCTTCCTCCAAGGTCCATCTTCAATTGGGAACAACTCACAACCAAATTCACCAAGAAGTTCTTTCCCCCCTGGGAGAACTGCATTTATCAGGAGCAAAATTCTTCACTTCCATCAAACATATGGAGAATCTATCGTTAACTCCTGGACTCGTTACAAAGATCTCATTCAACAAGCCCCACACCATGGTATCAACCTTTGGTTGCTTGTTCAAATATTTTACGACAACGTCTCCTGAAATGATCAAAAAGGGATTGACCTCTCAACTGGCCGAAGAATTTCCAATCTCACTGCGGAAGAAGGATGGGACCGCATTGAGGAATATGTCCAATACCAAGACAACCCTTGGAACGAGCCAGTAACTGTGATGAGTGTCTCTGTTGCCTCGAATAAAAACCTATCATCTCTCGATGATCGGGTAAAGAAGGCACAAGAGAAGCTTGCATACCTCACGAAATCGCCAGAACCTAACAGGTTGTTTAACCCATACCTTATATGCGACATTTGTGGAGGGCCACATGAGAGCGATGAGTGTGATGATAACTGTCACACCCCCAAATTACCTGTTTTGCAGCGGAATGGAATTCCTGGGGATTGACTGTCATAGCATCACAATCACAGTTATATTGAACGACCTAAAGTGTCGTTTGAAAAGAACATCGTTTGATTTAATAAAACAATCAGAGTTTACAAAGTATAGGTCCCAAATAAAAATCAACTTGTGCGGAAATAAGTTTGTTACAATTCAAACGATGTTTTAAAGTGCGCAAAACCCAAGTGAGACGAGTCGTCATCGCGACTCCATGATGTGTCCAAATGCATGCCATGAAGAGAATGTCTTAGTTACCTGAAAATACATTGCTAAAAGTGTCAACACAATGGTTGAGTGAGTTCATAGAGTTTATGTAAATGTTAATACGACTACCACAAGTATAAATTATGTATGACAATGATGTCACAAAATGATGTTACAATTGCTTAAGCACATGACACCGAAGCTCTGACTGTTCATGATGTTCGCCCCAACAGAGTGTCTTGCCAAAACAACTCAAATAATGTTTATGAAATGAAATGCATCCGTATGACTAGTTGGGATCCACCAACCCGGATGGAGGCGTCACCCTCGATAGATCTATCCACTCACCCACGCTTCTAGGAAATTAACGGTTCATGCTTATGAAATGGGGACAATTAACTGGCAATGCGGTAACTTAAGCAATACAATGAATTTGACATACTTGGTAGTGTATAAAAATGGTGAGCAATGTATTCTCCCCCGTAGGTTTGAAATAAAGTAAAAACTTGAATAAATCGGGGCTATGAAAACTCACCTGTTGCAATGATAATGATGATGTAATGGCAAAAGTGGATACACTGAAATGTAGTGTGAATCTCGAAACTGACCTATTATGAATGATGTGATATGTAATGAGTTATGATGTAATGTTATGCATGCATTTCGTATGTTATTTATACCATTTGTGAGTTTTGAAAATAATACTTATCGTCGAAAAATACTCTTTTGACGTCTTGACCATTCTTAAATTACTTTGCAAGTATTTACGTCAAAATGTCATCCTACAATAGTTTCTTAATGATTTATTGCGAAATTATAACTTTTCGTCGTAAAATAATGTCGTTGAAAATTTCATGAAAGTGACAAAAATGGCCTCGAAAAGCTAGTCATAAAATGGTGTACGTCGAACGTTAGGAAACGAACTCAACAGTTTTGGAAAGTTTGTATTATAAACACAAAGTTTTGGCATTTAAGTTTTTATCCTAGAGGTCTCGTTCATAGAGAAAAATATAAGTTAAGTAGGGTGATTTTGTCCAAAATGTAGTTTAAAAGTGAATTTCGGCAAAGTTTAAGCAACCGTAGCTAATTCATTACAACTCCGCTATACAAACGGTTGGTCATTTTGAAAAATATGCTTGATAATCTCACTTTTATTAGAAGACATCTCGTTACAAAAAGTTCTACGTCAACGTTAAAAATAGCCTTCAATATGGTCACTTTGTTTACCGTAACATTTGTCAAATAAAAATAATATAGTTTTTCTTAACTAATAAAGTTACGGCAATGTTGTAAAAACGTGTATATTTTAGTCGTTACAAATCCGTTTTCTACGTATTATACGTCCTTAGCTTCGTATCAAAGTATACTAATATATTTTTGATAAGTCGAAATAATTTATAAAGCTTAAGACTCGTTTTTGACTCGTACAAAACAAAAACAGTTTGCTGAAATTTCAGGATATATATATTTCGTCGTCAAACTTGGAAAATTCATAACTTCTTCGTTATAACTCCGTTTTAATCCGTTCAAGCGGCCACGGATTCGTTTTAAAGTATATTTTCTAATTATCTAGGCCAAAAATTTATGTCTACAGTCGGATTTTCCAGAATTACCAAATAAGATCAGACCACTTTTTAGACTTGTCGAAAAGAGTTTTTCTCGTACTAAACCTATTCCAATCCCTTCAAAACAACTCCAAAGCTATTCTAATCCTACCATACACCTTCTTAGGGTGTCATGGGTTCTTAAACATCATCAAGACTAATATATAACAAGGGATAAATTATAGGATGACTTATATATATATAACTTCTAAAACAATGTTAAAAATGGTATAAATATCCATAAGTCTTGCATGCTTTGCTCAAAAATGATGAAATACATATGAAATGATAATGAAAGATGTAAAATGAAAGTGATATGCTTACTAGTTACTTGATGAGGTGACTAGAACAAGGGATTAAACCTAAACACCCTAGGTTTTTATTTCAAAACCTAAACAAGAGTGTATACTAGATTGTTAAACACTTGATTTGGAAAATTTTGATGAATCTCTTCTCCACCCTATGCTTGGCCGGTTTTGAGAGAAAAGGAAGAAGAGAGAAAAATATCTTGATTGCAAATGTATTATTGTTGAATGAATGAAGTGAATGAAGTGTAGAAGCAAGTTTGAGTACAAATCTAATCATGTAAGAAAATCTACCAACCCAATTAATACATCACCCCCTTGGTCGGCCAAGGGGGGAAGTATTTCACAAATACATTTTTTTTTATATTTTATATTGTATATAATGTAAAGTGTGTAAATAAAATGTATAGGTAAGAATAACTTGCAAAATTGTGTATACATTTGAGTAATTAGAGTAGTGTTGTCTAAAATAAACTTTAACGGATCCAAGTAAAATGTATTGAGGTCATATAAATTGTAAAAATACATTTCTTGTAAAATTTGAGTGATATAGTAATTATCGGGTAATATTTAAGAAAAACGTCGTAATAATATAAATTTAACGATTTATATACAAAATAAATTTAAAACACTAGGTAAACTCAAAATATTATTTTTATAAACTAAATGTAAGTATAAAAATATGTCGGGATAATTTTTTGAAAGTATCGGATTAATGTTCAAAATAATAACTTACGCGATAGCGTTTATTTAATATGAAATTTACGCGTTTAATGTGAAATGCAAAATCATGAATGAACTAACATGATGGAAATGATGTTAATGATGTGTAGACTAAACTTAGTCTATATGTAATGTCCGTGATGATATGATCATGAATTCGCCGCTAAACCCTTAAGGTTACGCGAATTTGGAACACGTAAACCTAGTTTACGATAAATGATGAAATGGTGAAGCATGAATTGTTTTGAGAAATGACCTGAAAGTACGAGTTGTCACATTCGCCCATCCAAAAAGGAATTTAGTCCCTGAATTCAGTTCGTGTTAGTCTATCGAATTTTTGAGTTTGTGATGAATATCGAGGAAAGAAGACATGGAAAAGTGTCGTTACGGTTGTCGATGATTGAGAGCGTACAAAACATCGTAGTAGAGAAAAATATTGGGTGAGTATCTCCGATGAGTAACGCTTTTACTTTGGAATATGTGAAAATTTTGCTTGCACTAAGATTTATAAATAACTGCTCCCAACATAACATGATCCCTCCAGAATTAGACATAGTTAGCTAGGCTATGTATAATTAAGGAACGATGATGTGACGTTCGGTTTAGTTGTTATAACTCTCAATGTTTACAAAGATTTAAACCGTGTCGTTAAAATGGTAGTTAAAGTAAAAGGAATTAAAATTCTCGTGAGTAATAACAAATCGGAAAGAAAATAAAGTACGATAGATGAGAATATTTTACAACAAGTGGTTTATCAAACAGTAATACATCTTAGGTTATAAAGATTCGGATACGATGGAAAACATAAACTTAGTACGACATAGTACATAAGGAGAAATAAGACTGTTAGTTTCCGAACTTCTTCAGTCTTCCGCGTTGTTGAAATCCTGTTGAGCTTTGCCTCCTTCTAACGTGTATGCATTCCCATGAGCTCCTTCAACTTGTTGCCCTTTGTTTTGAGGACATTGGCTCCGATAGTGTCCTTGTTCCCCACATCCGAAGCATGTAATTATAGTTTTACCTCTACAATCCCTGGCGAGGTGTCCTAATTTTTGGCACTTGCGGCACTTGGCAGGGCAAAGACCTGAGTGATGAAACTTACATCTAGTACATAATGGGTGTGTTCCAGCATAACCTCTGCCTTCTATTGGCGCAACAACATAAACCATAGTAGCTTCTTGCCTTCTATTCTGTTGTTGATGATGGTTAGTGTTACGGTTTTGATTGTTGTTGTTATAACCTCCTTGGTCATTTTCCCATTTTCTTTTGTTGTTGTTGGTTTGATTGTTGTTGTTGTTATTATTGTCGATAATGTTTTCCCTCTTCACAACTTGAGCCATGAGTATTTGAGTCATACGGGTAGATTCTTCAATTGTTTTTGGATCGAAAGAAGTTACATCTCCTTGGATATTTTGTGGAAGTCCTCCAATGAAATTTTCCAATAGTTTCTCATTGTCCGAAACCATAGCTGGACAAAGAACAGTCAACTCTTGAAACCTTTTGATGTAAGCAAGTCTCGCAGTTTCAGCAGCAGTTGCGGCCTCGGTAACAGTAGCTACTGTTGCTCGTTCTTTCCTTAGTGCCTCGGCTATACTATCATCTACATACCTTTGGATAGCAGCTGGTGTCATTTCTAGTGCAGCTTTCTTCGGCGCCATAACTCTTCAAAATAAAAGGAAAAATGAGGCGTAGTCAAATCCTATGTTAAGAATAAGCGCTCTAAAGAGATGTGATAGAAGGTGATAAGTTTGGGATTATGTTTCAAAATGGTCGACGGGTTCCCAACAGATGGGTTATGAGGTGTTGTAAGTGCTTCAAATGTATAATGGTTTAGTGACTTAGTGTGTGAATAGTGTGTAACTCGACATGTTAGTGGTGAAACAAAGGAGTGAGAGTGACTTCGCCCTACTTAAAGGTTTATCTCGGCATTCGACGTTATCGGTGATGAGTCAACTGCTATTAAAATTGCGATAGGGAATGACAAAGCATTCACCACATTAGAGTATGAGGAAAGGATAATGGGATGGGTATTTAAGGGTATCCATGTGACAATCGATTTGAATTGAAAGTAAATAACTCGAAAAATGTACGTATAAACCGCATGTAAAGTGAACATGCACTTATGATGAAATGATGAGATGCTATGATGATGTAGTTATAGTCTAGGGTCAATGATGCAACCTAGTTCTCTATAACCGAAGCTCTGATGCCAATCTGTCACACCCCCAAATTACCTGTTTTGCAGCGGAATGGAATTCCTGGGGATTGACTGTCATAGCATCACAATCACAGTTATATTGAACGACCTAAAGTGTCGTTTGAAAAGAACATCGTTTGATTTAATAAAACAATCAGAGTTTACAAAGTATAGGTCCCAAATGAAAATCAACTTGTGCGGAAATAAGTTTGTTACAATTCAAACGATGTTTTAAAGTGCGCAAAACCCAAGTGAGACGAGTCGTCATCGCGACTCCATGATGTGTCCAAATGCATGCCATGAAGAGAATGTCTTAGTTACCTGAAAATACATTGCTAAAAGTGTCAACACAATGGTTGAGTGAGTTCATAGAGTTTATGCAAATGTTAATACGACTACCACAAGTATAAATTATGTATGACAATGATGTCACAAAATGATGTTACAATTGCTTAAGCACATGACACCGAAGCTCTGACTGTTCATGATGTTCGCCCCAACAGAGTGTCTTGCCAAAACAACTCAAATAATGTTTATGAAATGAAATGCATCCGTATGGCTAGTTGGGATCCACCAACCCGGATGGAGGCGTCACCCTCGATAGATCTATCCACTCACCCACGCTTCTAGGAAATTAACGGTTCATGCTTATGAAATGGGGACAATTAACTGGCAATGCGGTAACTTAAGCAATACAATGAATTTGACATACTTGGTAGCGTATAAAAATGGTGAGCAATGTATTCTCCCCCGTAGGTTTGAAATAAAGTAAAAACTTGAATAAATCGGGGCTATGAAAACTCACCTGTTGCAATGATAATGATGATGTAATGGCAAAAGTGGATACACTGAAATGTAGTGTGAATCTCGAAACTGACCTATTATGAATGATGTGATATGTAATGAGTTATGATGTAATGTTATGCATGCATTTCGTATGTTATTTATACCATTTGTGAGTTTTGAAAATAATACTTATCGTCGAAAAATACTCTTTTGACGTCTTGACCATTCTTAAATTACTTTGCAAGTATTTACGTCAAAATGTCATCCTACAATAGTTTCTTAATGATTTATTGTGAAATTATAACTTTTCGTCGTAAAATAATGTCGTTGGAAATTTCATGAAAGTGACAAAAATGGCCTCGAAAAGCTAGTCATAAAATGGTGTACGTCGAACGTTAGGAAACGAACTCAACAGTTTTGGAAAGTTTGTATTATAAACTCAAAGTTTTGGCATTTAAGTTTTTATCCTAGAGGTCTCGTTCATAGAGAAAAATATAAGTTAAGTAGGGTGATTTTGTCCAAAATGTAGTTTAAAAGTGAATTTCGGCAAAGTATAAGCAACCGTAGCTAATTCATTACAACTCCGCTATACAAACGGTTGGTCATTTTGAAAAATATGCTTGATAATCTCACTTTTATTAGAAGACATCTCGTTACAAAAAGTTCTACGTCAACGTTAAAAATAGCCTTCAATATGGTCACTTTGTTTACCGTAACATTTGTCAAATAAAAATAATATAGTTTTTCTTAACTAATAAAGTTACGGCAATGTTGTAAAAACGTGTATATTTTAGTCGTTACAAATCCGTTTTCTACGTATTATACGTCCTTAGCTTCGTATCAAAGTATACTAATATATTTTTGATAAGTCGAAATAATTTATAAAGCTTAAGACTCGTTTTTGACTCGTACAAATCAAAAACAGTTTGCTGAAATTTCAGGATATATATATTTCGTCGTCAAACTTGGAAAATTCATAACTTCTTCGTTATAACTCCGTTTTAATCCGTTCAAGCGGCCACGGATTCGTTTTAAAGTATATTTTCTAATTATCTAGGCCAAAAATTTATGTCTACAGTCGGATTTTCCAGAATTACCAAATAAGATCAGACCACTTTTTAGACTTGTCGAAAAGAGTTTTTCTCGTACTAAACCTATTCCAATCCCTTCAAAACAACTCCAAAGCTATTCTAATCCTACCATACACCTTCTTAGGGTGTCATGGGTTCCTAAACATCATCAAGACTAATATATAACAAGGGATAAATTATAGGATGACTTATATATATATAACTTCTAAAACAATGTTAAAAATGGTATAAATATCCATAAGTCTTGCATGCTTTGCTCAAAAATGATGAAATACATATGAAATGATAATGAAAGATGTAAAATGAAAGTGATATGCTTACTAGTTACTTGATGAGGTGACTAGAACAAGGGATTAAACCTAAACACCATAGGTTTTTATTTCAAAACCTAAACAAGAGTGTATACTAGATTGTTAAACACTTGATTTGGAAAATTTTGATGAATCTCTTCTCCACCCTATGCTTGGCCGGTTTTGAGAGAAAAGGAAGAAGAGAGAAAAATATCTTGATTGCAAATGTATTATTGTTGAATGAATGAAGTGAATGAAGTGAATGAAGTGTAGAAGCAAGTTTCAGTACAAATCTAACCATGTAAGAAAATCTACCAACCCAATTAATACATCACCCCCTTGGTCGGCCAAGGGGGGAAGTATTTCACAAATACATTTTTTTTTATATTTTATATTGTATATAATGTAAAGTGTGTAAATAAAATGTATAGGTAAGAATAACTTGCAAAATTGTATATACATTTGAGTAATTAGAGTAGTGTTGTCTAAAATAAACTTTAACGGATCCAAGTAAAATGTATTGAGGTCATATAAATTGTAAAAATACATTTCTTGTAAAATTTGAGTGATATAGTAATTATCGGGTAATATTTAAGAAAAACGTCGTAATAATATAAATTTAACGATTTATATACAAAATAAATTTAAAACACTAGGTAAACTCAAAATATTATTTTTATAAACTAAATGTAAGTATAAAAATATGTCGGGATAATTTTTTGAAAGTATCGGATTAATGTTCAAAATAATAACTTACGCGATAGCGTTTATTTAATATGAAATTTACGCGTTTAATGTGAAATGCAAAATCATGAATGAACTAACATGATGGAAATGATGTTAATGATGTGTAGACTAAACTTAGTCTATATGTAATGTCCGTGATGATATGATCATGAATTCGCCGCTAAACCCTTAAGGTTACGCGAATTTGGAACACGTAAACCTAGTTTACGATAAATGATGAAATGGTGAAGCATGAATTGTTTTGAGAAATGACCTGAAAGTACGAGTTGTCACAATAACACACGCCAAGAGTGCATCTTCCTTTCTAGTCATGACATTGATGATGACCCTTCCCTTCTCACATTCTATCAAAACGATGAATGCACTCCTTGGGGTAATCTAAAATGGAAGACTGAGGGAAAGGAGGGCTCTGGATACACCATCCGTGATGCCTTTGAAAAAGAACTCGGGCAGTTTACCATGGAAGGAGACATTGCTTTTAGAGGGTCTTGAAGGATTCATTCAAGAGAAAAGCTGAATTAGAGAGTCAGTTCGCCGAACTCCACAAAAGAGTAAGCGAACCTGGTCCAACCCATCATGATCCAACTTGTGCCATTACTACTCGATCAGGAATTACTACCAAGGATCCCCTACACCCTGACCAGACTCCCACCACCAAGGAGCCCGAGTTAGGAAATGGAGCAATTCCTGGACCTCCTTCGACTCCCAACGACCCCACTCCGCAAACATCAGCACCTGCCCAGCGACCGACTCTTGCACGGATTCCTTATCCCTCGCGTCTTAAGAATCAAAAGTCTGAAGAAGACAATGATAGAATATTGTCTTATTTAAAACGGACTTCCATCAACATACCACTTCTCGATGTATTTTATCATATCCCTAAATATAGCAAATACTTCAAGAGGTTAATATCGAATCGGAAGAAACTTGAAGGGTTGATATCATTAGGAGAAGAGTGCTCGGCTATCATCCAGAAAAGCCTGCCCAAGAAGAAAGAAGATCCAGGCAGCTTCACCATTCCTTGCTCTATAGGGGCACTTTCTTTGAAAAACGCCTTGGCGGATCTTGGGGCAAGCATTAACTTGATGCCCCATTCCTTGTTCCTCAAACTCGGATATTCACGACTGAAACCAACTAGGATGAGTATTCAGTTAGCTGATCGATCAATCAAATATCCCATTGAAGTTTGTGAAAATGTTCTTGTAAGGGTAGGAGAATTAAAGTTTCCGGTTGATTTCGTGATTTTAGAAATGGAGGAAGATAACTCAGTCCCAATAATCCTTAGAAGACCCTTCTTGGCTACAGCTCGTGCCATCATCGATGTTCATGATGGTAAACTCACTTTACGAATGGGGTCTGAGAGCTTAAATTTTGACATCAAGAATTCTATGAGTCATTCCTCCTCCTACGATCTCCCTATTTATTTTGTCGAAGAGTTTGTTGATGACATAGATGGCTGTATTGATGAGTATCTATTAAACGAATTCATTAATGATGATAACGACATGATATACAATGATGAAGATATTGAAATGGTTGGGGTTGTTTCCTTTTACCCACGTAGGGAAGAAATCAAACCACTTGAGCTTCAAAAGCCAGAAAACAAGCTAAAACCATCAATCAAGGAACCTCCTATCTTAGAACTGAAAGATCTCCCAAGCCATTTAGAATACGCCTTCCTTCAAAAAGAGGACCAACTCCTCGTCATCATAAGCTCTTCGCTGACCACTGAACAGAAAGGGAAGCTCTTAGAAGTTTTAAGAGAATACAAAGGAGTGATCGCGTGGAGTGTTGCTGACAGTAAGGGTATTGATTCTACTTTTTGTACTCATAAAATTCTTATGGAAGAATATTACAAACCAACCGTTCAACCGCAGAGGAGAGTCAACCCTAATATCAAGGAGGTAGTAAAAAAGGAGGTCGTCAAGCTCATCGATGCCGGCCTTATCTACCCCATTTCGGATAGCCCTTGGGTCAGCCCGGTCCAAGTGGTTCCAAAAAAGGGAGGAATGACGGTTGTGAAGAATGAAAAGGGTGATTTAGTACCGCAGAGGACGGTTACTGTTTGGCGTGTTTGTATCGACTACATGAAGTTAAATGATGCCACCCGAAAGGATCATTTTCCTTTGCCATTCATCGACCAAATGCTTGAAAGGTTGGTCGGGCATGAGTACTACTATTTTCTTGATGGTTTTTCAGGATACTTCCAAATCCCCATTGCTCCTGAGGATCAAAAAATACTACGTTTACATGCCCTTACTGGACTTTTGCTTACAAGTGAATGCCCTTCGGGTTATGCAACGCTCCCGCCACCTTTCAATGATGTATGATGGCCATATTTCATGAATTAATTGAGGACAGCATGGAAGTCTTCATGGATGATTTCTCGGTATTTGAGAATTCCTTCGACCTTTGTCTATCCAACCTTAGAAAGATGTTGAAACGATGTGAAGAAACGAATTTAGCCCTGAATTGGGAAAAATGCCATTTCATGGTAAGAGAAGGAATCGTTTTAGGGCACAAAGTCTCCGGAAATGGAATCGAGGTCGATAGAGCTAAAACCAAAGCGATATCCAAACTACCCTATCCTACTACCGTTAAAGCCATTCGAAGCTTTCTAGGTCATGCAGGCTTTTATAGAAGGTTTATTAAGTATTTCTCGAAAATTGCCCGACCAATGACACAGCTTCTTGTCAAGGACGCCCCTTTTGATTTTTCTGAAGAATGCAAGGAAGCATTCAATCGACAAAAGAAAGATCTCACTCAGGCTCCGATAATGGTCACCCCTGATTGGTCTCAACCATTCGAAATCATGTGCGATGCTAGTGATTATGATGTAGGCGCCGTGCTCGGCCAAAGAAAGGAGAAGCATTTTCAACCAATTTACTATGCTAGCAAAACCATGAATGTAGCGCAAGAAAATTATACAACCACCGAGAAAGAGCTTTTAGCTGTGGTTTTTGCCTTCGACAAGTTTAGGCAATATCTCGTCCTTTTCAAAACTGTCGTCTTCACAGATCACTCCACCTTACGCTACTTGTTTTCCAAACAAGATGCAAAACCCCGACTCATTAGGTGGATTCTATTGCTTCAAGAATTCGACATTGAAATTCGAGATAAAAAGGGGGCTGAAAATCTTGCTGCTGATCATCTGTCACAGTTAGAGAACCCAGACCTTGAGAAGTTAGACCATACCGAGATTCGTGACTCTTTTCCCGAGGAACGGCTAATGGCCATTAAGGAAATTGAGCCATGGTATGCGGATTATGCTAACTATCTGTTCAGTAGGGTTTTGCCAAATTACATGACTAAGCAAGATAAAAGAAAATTCTTCACCACACTAAAACACTATTTCTGCGATGAACCCTTCCTATTTCGCATATGCCCCGATCAAATCATTCGACGTTGTTTTGACGGAAGAGAGATTGATCAAATTATGAAAGAATGTCATGCGGGACCATCTGGGGGGGGCATCACGGTATAAATGTCACGACACGAAAAGTTTTCGATGCCGGATTCTACTGGCCTACTATTTTCCGCGATGTTAAGAGATTAGTTCAAACGTGTGATGCATGCCAACGATCGGGAAACATCTCGCGAAGGGATGAATCACCTCTAGACATGCACGCCCAAACCGGTTTTTAAAAAAACCGCCAAAAAGAACCGGAACAGGTTTTCAAAAAAACCGGTTTTTACTAAACCGAAACCGGTTTACTAAAACCGAACCGGTTGTACCGGTTTTAAGTTTTTCTAGCCGACCGGTTTTTACCGGTTCTAAAACTAGGTTAAACCGGTTTTTTCATAAAACCGTTTTTTTTTTTTTTTTTTTTTTTTTTTTTTTTTGAACATGTGTCAAACATTATGAAATTAATAAACATGTGTCAAACATTGTGTTTGTGTGATGATATTGCGAGTTTCTTTTTTTATATGTGTGTGTATGTGTTTTGCAGGTGTGTGAACTGTGAAGGAGGAAGACGATGATGTGTTTTGCAGATGTATGTTTATGAATGAGGTTAATGTATGGATAATGTTGACAAGCTAGCTTCTGATATATGGTGAACAAAAGGCCACGTAAACAACATTGAATAATGTAACTTATACTAGTAGCATTTATTTACATTGCACTGATGCCACTGAATAAACTTCACTAATATATTTTTTAATGTGTTGCATTTTTAAATTATGTAATGGCTTTTTTTTTAGTTGATGAAATTAAACCGGTTAAAACAGGTTTTTTTAAAACCGGTCAAAGTTAGTCAAAACCCGAAAATTGTGGCTCTTGTCTTCCACTTGTCATTGTCTTCCTCTTGTATATAACCCGAAAATTCTTTTCATTACTGTAATAACCCGAAAATTCTTCAAAGTGTAACTCAGATATTGAAAACACAAATTGCAATAAGAAAGAGAACCATGACAACCTACCCGTTTCTTTATGCTCGCCTTCCGATAAGCATTCCAATACCATCTACATGACTCTTGGGATATGGTTCCAAGACCAATTGACATTCGAGTCATTGATCTCAAATGGTTTTGGAAGAACAAAAGGGATGAGGAGATGACTATAATTCGCAACAAAGCTCGTCTTGTGGCCAAAGGATACAGACAGGAAGAAGGGATAGACTTTGAAGAGTCATTTGCGCCGGTAGCTAGACTACTACTCACATAAGTTACTGGAATGCGTATCGGAAGGCGGGCATGAAGAAACGGGTAGGTTGTCATGGTTCTCTTTCTTATTGCAATTTGTGTTTTCAATATCTGATTTACACTTTGAAGAATTTTCGGGTTATTACAGTGATGAAAAGATCAAAATAAAGTTTTTTTTATGCTTATCTGAGTTACGATGGTATCACTTTGTTTTTTATTCTTTATTTTTTAATTTAGTCTTTGTATTTGTATTTTAAATTTGTAACTCTAATCTTTTGCAAATTTGAAACTTAGACACACCTCTATAATAAGACTAACAATTATAATAGAGATAAACAATTATATCGCCCGTGTTTAACACGGGTTATTTATAGTTGTATAATTGCATTGTTTAAATAAAAGTTATGAGTGTATTCGAAATGTATTAGTATTAAATGTTTTAAATTTCGAAAAAAACCGAACCGGTAAAATACCAATAAAAAAATGGATCCGAACATTTAAAACCGAAAAATACCGAACCGGTAAAAAACCGATAAAAAACTGATGAGTGTGTAAATACTCATCATTTTTGGTTAAATCTGAACTGCAAAACGTTTAAAAATGCTCAGAAATGCATCAAAATATTGAAAATATCTCAAAATTGCATTTTATATGTTTCAGATGCAAAATGTTTAAAATCAGATGAAAAATGAGCAAAGTTTGCATAATTGGCAGTTTCAGTCTCCCAAGTTTCTAAAATTGTCAGAAATAGTCCCTGAGTCCTAATTTCAAAAGAAAAATCACCAAAGGTCCTTTTTAAATCATAACTTGTCAAAATTAGTCCTTTGGTGAAAAATATCAAAAGTTTTGAGAAATTACAAAATTGGTCCTTCAAGTTTCAAATTTGGCAAAAATGGCCCTTGGAAAATTGGAAAATGTCAAGTTTGGTCCTTGTATTATGGAAACTTGTCACTTTTGGTCCCTTGAAACATCTTTGTTGAATTGGCAGCTTTGGTCCTTGAAATTTTCAGAATTTACACATTAGGCCCTTGTTTATATTAAACCTTTAATTGTCCTTGGCCTTGTCAAAACACCATGTGACCCCCTGCCATAAAACCCTTTGGACCCCTGCCACTTAACCCATTTTGACCCCCTGCTTATTAATACCCGGTCAAATTTTGGTCAAACAAACACCCCGCGCCAAAACTTCTTCCCCTTCAACTGCTTTCTGCAAATGCCTGCCAACACTCCATCTCCCCTCCTCCAGCTCATCTTCACCAACCTTATCACTCCACCCCCACCACATTCCAAAAGGCATTAAATGCCTTCCCCCTCTTTGCACTCAAACACACCCACTAGGCAAATAATCCCTTTCCCGCCAAAATGTGATCAATGGCCAAAAACCACTTAAGTGATCCAAAGGCCTCAAATGCATGTGGGATTAGCTCAGAGAGAGAAAAGAAGCAAAGTTGGTGTATAAAAGAGAAGGAAGAAAGAGAAGAGAAGGGCAGCTAGTTTTATTTTTTTTCTTTAATGTCGTTTTTTAATTAAATGTTTTAGTTTAAGTCATAATGTTGTAATTTTTGTATCTATGTATCAAACTCAGTTGTTTAATAGTTGCAATCCAGTTTTAAGTGGTAATTCAAGGTTTTAATATCATTTTATGTTTTCAAGCTCACTGTTGAAAAAGTTAGTTTCAAATTCCTGTATTAAAGCTTCCAATTAGCTTTGTTTTAGCTCAAATCAGCTTATTTAAGCTTATCATAGCTTGTTGTAAGCTTATAAGTTAATTTCAAGTAATATTGGTCCTTGGTCAACGAAAGTCAAACTGGGTGCAAATTGGTTTTGGTGATGATGTGGGATGATGCAGAGGTTGATTTAGGGTTAAAATGGATTAGGTTAGTGTAGGGTTGGATTTGGTTTTAGCTTGCATAACAGCTGGACATTTGTGAGTATCTCATTTTCATTTTCTATCCATTTTGCTTATTGTGTTTGTATCTGTATCTATGGTTAAGAATGACTTAGACCTGTTTATTTAGTGTTAAGTAGGGTAATTAGAGTTAGCTTGTTTGATTAGACAAGCTTGTTCAGTAGTTTGTCTCTTTTAAATTACAAAACAGTCATAAATAGGGTGTTTGGTTCAGTAGCTTAAACTGTGCTAGAGGATAGTTCAGTGGTTTAGACCAGTTGTTTCATGCTTGTTAAAGTCTATTATACTCATATCTGTCTTGTTATTGCACCTCCTAAGCTCAAAAGTCAAAAATCCATCCTCATATGTCTTAACTGCTTATCTGTTATAATTTTCAAAAGCAAAAGCTTATTTTGTGTTCAAAATTCATAGAACTAGCTTGCTTTAGTTTTATTTCATCATAATATATCATCTTCAGTTCACAAATTTGATCCAAATCTCAAAAAAGTCAACTTTCAATACTGTCTCAAAAAGTCAAAAAAAAACTGAAAATCCAGTTTTGAACCAAACTGAGTTGATTTTTCTTGGACTCATTTCTGAGTCAATTTCAATGAAACTTGTGGTTTTAAAAAGTCCTACTGGTCTATTTTCTTATCTCCATTTTAGTATATTTTTGTGAATTTTATAGAAGCCCCAAAAAGGCTTGTCAACATGGGCTTATATCCCCTGTGCAACTGACTCAGTATTGACTGAGTCTGCACAGGGGTATTGCTAGGCTTGTACAAAGCTGATTTGAGCTTATCTAGGTCTCCTTTTTGGTTTACAAGCTCTCACCCAGGTCTTATTTAGGTTCCTTTATCTGTTTTCAAGTTTCAGCTTATTAGGTTGCTTATTTTCAAGCTTAAAAGTAGTGGCCTAAAAAACTGTTTTTGCACAAAAGCTCAAATCATCAAATCTGTGTATTCAGCTATTCAGAGGTTTGAGTTTGTTGTAACTTGTTGCATTCTGGTTATTTTAGCTTATCCTAGCTTCTGTTACAGGTTGGTAGCTTATTGTAGCTTTTGGCTTATTTAAAGTGCTTATTCTTAAGCACTTGACATAGCAGTTGCAATTTCCTACATACAAGCCCTTGTTTTTCCATTATTCTTAGATTCTCATATTATTTTAAGCTTATCTTGAATTTTTCAGATTTTTCTAAGTTTGTTTGCTATTTTTCTGCATTTAAATTAATTTTTAGCACTTTTTAATTAGCATTTAATCCAATTAATTAAGAAAAGTTTCAAAAAAAATAATTTTCATTTTTCTTAAGTTAAGATAAATATAAAAAGCCAAAAAAACTATTTTTCCAAATTTTTTTTAGTTAAATTTGTATTTTTAAACAATTTAAGTAGTTTTAAATAGTTTTTAATTCCTAGAAAATAGAAAAATATTCAGAAAAATACAAAAATAGTTTTGAAAATTCTCTTTTGTTATTTTAGAATTTTCCAAGTCATAATCTTATTTTTCTAGCTTTATTTCCTATTTTCTTGTATTTTAGGCTATTATTTAATAGTTAAAAATAGTTTTTAATTAATAATAATTAATTTAATAGTTATAAAAATAATTTTCTTTTTCTAAATATTTTCTTTTATCATTAGGTTTGTAAAAATATCATTTTCATATTTTTAGGATTAATACTGCTTCAGTTTCACATTTTCATTTGTACGTTACGTAGTTTTTTAATTCAAGTTTTATAAAAACATAAAATCAAAAACATCATTTTGCAAATAGTGATAGCGTTTATTTAATATTTTTTATCTTTTTAATTTTCTTTAATTTGCATTTAAGCCTTTGTAATTATAGGCTATTTCTGTAGTTATAATAATCAATCCCTTTTTCCGTTCAAATCTCTCGATCACTATACGTTTGGTGATCCATTGCATAGCTCGCTGGGACATAACGACCCGGGGAAACACTATACTCCCCAGATCTTCATTGCATTGGTGTCTGAGCTGTTTTAAGTTCCTTACGGTCGGCCATTCACAAGTGGCCGGCTTGAGTGATAAAACTTGACGGTTCGGCATGGATCAAAAACCGATACCGAAAATTTGAAACCGAAAAAAACCGATTCCGAACTTTTAAAACCGAAAAAAACCGATTCTGGAACAACCGAAAAAAACCTAAACTGGTTTTTGGAAAAACCGGTTTTCCAAAAACCGAAAACCGGTAAAAACCGGTTTTTGTGCACCTCTAATCACCTCAGAACTATATCTACGTCTGCGAAATATTCGATGTTTGGGGTATAGACTTCATGTGACCTTTTCCATCATCTGGAGGAAATGAATACATTCTAGTGGCTATCGACTATGTATCCAAATGGGTGGAGGCCCAAGCCCTTAGGACTAACGATGCAAGAGTAGTCATTCATTTTCTTAAAAAGCTCTTCGCACGATTCGGTATTCCCAAGGCATTGATCAGTGATAGAGGAACTTACTTTTGCAATGCTCAAATGGAGAAGGTAATGAAGAAGTATGGTGTTCCGCATAGATTTTCTACAGCATATCACCCCCAAACGAATAGGCAAGTAGAGAACACAAATAGAGCATTAAAGCTGATACTTGAAAAAACGGTCCACCAGAATAGAAAAGATTGGGCATTCAAACTGGATGAGGCACTCTGGGCATTTAGAATTGCTTACAAAACACATATCGGAACAACCCTTTTTTTCTTGGTATACAAGAAAGCCTGCCACCTCCCTATTGAACTTGAGCAAAAGGCGTACTGGGCACTTAAGGCCTGTAATATGGACTATTCTGGGGCAGGGTCAAATAGGTTCCTACAGCTTCAAGAACTGGATGAACTATGACTTGAAGCTTATGAATCGTCGATCACATACAAAGAAAGGGCGAAAAAATGGCATGATCAACGGATAAAGAATCCTAACGAGTTTGTGGAAGTAGATAAGGTGCTCTTGTATAATTCAAGATTGAGATTATTTCCAGGAAAGATCAAATCAAGATGGTATGGACCTTTTTGGGTGAAGAGGAAAATGGGAAATGGGGCTGTGGTGCTACTGGACCATGATGGAAGGGAATTTACCGTGAATGGACAACGTGTGAAACATTATCAGTTAGACAATAATGAAATGGTCAATGATGAGGATATTGTTTTGGTAGAAGGTGACGGTAATGAAGTAACGTAGGGGCACGACTTCGAGTCTAGCTACAAGACTCATAAATAAAGAAAAGCGCTTCGTGGGAGGCAACCAATGCTTAATTGTTTGCTTGTTTGTGTCGTGTATCTTTTATTGATTGTTTATTCTCATGTTTAAATTTGTAAAAATGATTTATTTTGTCTTTAACCTCGTCTTAATTACATATAAAGGTATTTTACATAAGGAATAAGTATAGGGAGGATTACACACGTTTTCAAAAGAAACGTGAACATAAGAATTTCAATTAATTAAAAGATATACATGTGTGTTTGTTCAAGTCAAATGCTTGTATCGAGTCATAATGGATGTTTTGCAGGAAATTTTTCCAGATTTTAAAGATAAAAATGTTCCAAAATTTTTTCCAGAAAATCGCAGACCAGTTTTTGTCAGGATAACTTGACGGCGTTAGGATCGCAACCTGACGGCGTCAGGAGGAGCAGAAACAACTTATTACTTTTTCTCGTTTTCTGAGCTACTTATAAATTTTTGGAATTTTCCAAGTCTTAATTTTCTAGAAAATCTGTAAACATCCATTCCACAAGCATTATATCATAATTTAGTAGAGTCATATATATTGTTACCGCCGATTTTATGCGAAGGTTTCGTTTGTTTTCTTCAAGTGTGCAGGTTTAATTTATCAAGAAGAAGATACATAAGATGAGAAGGAGTTTTTCACGCAAACATTCTTCTTGAAGAAAGATGTAACCACCACTTCACACGGATCCTACCAAGCTAATAAGGGGAGTACTAGTTTCTTTCATTTTTAATTACCTTCCATTATCATAACTTTGATACTTTCGGGGAACATTGGGGACAATGTTCAGTTTAAGTGTATGGAGGGAAAATAAAACGGGAACTTTGAAACTATGCTTATCCTTGAATATTTGCTTTGTCCAATTTCATTTGTGTAATAAACCAGGAGAAATATCGGTTAGGGTAATTTTGGCACCAAATTTAAATTTTTTCATGACATATAGGAGTGGGCCATTAGTCTTAACAAAGTGTCTCATGGATAGGAAATTATATGACTAGCACAAAAACCCTTTACCACTTAAATTCCACCTAAAATGTGAGGATCACCCTTAGATTAGTAGGAATTAAAGCATTCATCTTTAATGCTTAGAGTGTGAACCGGTAGTATAATAGATTCTAGAACTTGTTTTATGATGCATTCCAAGATCGCTAGTAAGACTACACTTGTGTAGTTAGGAATAACTAAATGATAAGAGGCATTAGGATAACCATTGTTTGATACCCGTAATATAATTACTTCTTCCACATCGGTTGAGTAATTCCCCCACACCCTTGCGTTGTACTCATCTTTAGTACACGATACCCCTAGTTAACCCCTTAGAGCCTATCCTTTTCGCGGTTCTCGTGATGTTTCGGTTTTCTGGAATATCAATGAAGAGCATTGTTTACAATCCACCCCTAAATGTACACCCAAATCACCTTAGCCTACCTTGTATGCACTCACTTTTGGTGCATTATTGTTATCATACTAAACCCTTAGTTCAATTATCTAGTTGCTTGCATAAGTTGCTAAGTCGAGTCATACCATATCTTACATCAAGATAAGTGTTTTACTTCATTAATTCAATTATGTCTTCAATTGATTGTGTGTATGCTTGCATGTTCTCCATGTCCGGCTAATTTACTTGTGTGTTTGCTTAGGTAATATGAAACCTAGTTATTGAATATTGATTGGTTGTTTCTTATCTTAATTGTGAGTGACCTACTATTGCGATAGGTCATTCATGTGCTATTAATGCTTGATTAATCTTTGTTGAACCTTAGCATATAGTTACTAGTAGAATTGTAGGCTAAACATCCAAAGAATACCTTAGTGTTAAGTTTATGAATCCTAGAGATTTCGTAGTCATTAACCTTTGGTAGCTTCAAAGAGTTAGGGATAAACGCATACCCTACGACCTTAGAAACACAACGCGTTAAGAATAAAGACGTGACAATTCAACCATCAATAGGAGATAACTAGGAAGTAATAAAACCTAAGTAAACACATTTTTAATCATCATACGAGCACACAACAATAGACATAGACTACCCTTAGCTTAGCTAATTAGATAATTAGATAAGTAGAGTAATCGGTAGAAATACCTACCCCAAAATCCAAACCCCGAGATTCGTACCTTTCCATTTCCTAAAAAATATAAAAAGATAAAAAAATTAATCTTCCTCAACCCCAACCTTAGCGTAGTAACTTCTCACTAGCATTCCTATTCCCCTATAGAACGATATCAATACCCGTGGCTTACCCTAATACTACACTACAACAATTAGGTTCACTGCCTAGGGTGTTGAAAAACTTGCTCGACGAAAAAGAAGTTCCTTTGACCCCAAACGCGCTGTGTAAGCTGTATCAATGAATCATCTCTTCCTGATACACGGCTCAACCATTTTGCTTCTCTTTGTCACAATCATATCTTGTTTTATCCATTTAAAAATATTTGTGGTTGATTTCATGAGTAAGCTTTGATAAGGGGATAGTCAAAGGCCCACCTATCATTATGGGTTTTTTAAAGTGAAAGAAAACGGTTTTTTTGTCAACCTTTAGAGCATTTGCAACAATAACTTGAGTTAAACTTTAACCTCCCGCCATGTCTGCACCACATCAGCTTTAACATTTTACCTTAACTCACCAAAAAAACACCCGCAATCATAACATTCCCAAGGTTAAACCTTAACTCACGAACAATTTACAAAAACAACCCCTCATTTAGGGGCAGAAATGCAAAATAAATAAATAAAAAAATAGGAAATAACGCACGTTACATGGGTAACGCCCAACCTTTAACACCCAAATAGCTTGAAGCACAGTATGGTTAACTTGGGTTAACACCCAAATGTTAATCCTTAACTTGCATTTGTAAGTTATGGTTGCAAGTGCTCTTATGCATGATAATCAACACTTCAAATTAGATAGTCTTCTTAAAATATGAGAATTGATACCTACACTAAATCTTTTGATGCATGCATCACAATTTGTGCATTACAGTTTGTATCGTAAAATACTGTAATGTATAAATTGTGATGCATGCATCAAAATATGTGTTGTAAGTATCACCCTCCTAAAATATTTATCTCAAATTCTCAATGTTCACACTTCACTTCACATCACATTATTGCTTTGGTTGTCAACTTTGATGTCTATCTTGGTTTAGTATATATTGTAATCAAGTTAAACCTTGATTAAGATGTTGTTGGTTCTAATGTATCATTTTATTTGAACCCGTTGCATGGTCTTTAACTTATGCATTTCATTTTTATTTATCCTTCTTACATCCAGTCATATATAATTAAAGGAAGCAGAGGAGATATGCAGAGGACAAGTACAAAGATCAATGCAGTCACTACAAGTCAAATGCGTCAACACATCTCTTGTGCTAAACAGTAGCTTCTCCATAAAGCTAAAGTAGTGTGTAATCCAATGTAAATAAGCCACATGTACATAAGTAGAATTTAGTTAGATAGCTTAGCAATCTCAGTTGTAGCTATAAATAGCATTGTACTCCTCTCATTTCAATAAGAATTCAAAATGGTGCATTAACCGTTTTTCCCGCCAAATCTTTTTCTCTCTAAATTATGTTACATGTTCTATTATGTTACCAACATGATACTCCATTGTTAACATGGTATCAAAGATCTGATCCATCATCAGCTCACCATTAAACATCACAATATCATAATCAATCAACACAATTTGATCCATCATTCACAATCAACAAGTTCTTGATCTCAAGACACTCATTCTGTTACAATCACCATTAAAATAGTTACAATCGGTTACAATTAAGAAAGAACATCATCATTTCACTCAAACCACAATCAAATCACTCAAATCATAATTAAATCACCATTTTTGAAAGTTTAAAAGATCAAGATGAGTACTAGTGAGAATTCTAATAGTGGATCTTCATCCACAAATGATCAAATCACATATGATCATCCATTGTTCCTCCTTCAGACATATCATCCTGGATTGGTACTAATCTAAAAAAAGTTAACTGTTTCAGAGAACTATAGCTCTTGGAAAAGATCAATTGTAATTTCTCTCAATGCAAAGAACAAAATGAAGATCATCAATGGATAATTAACTGAACCAAGTATCAATGCACCAATTAGAGCTCTTTGGGAAAGAAATTATGATATGTTGATTTCTTGGATCTTGAACATTGTCACTGAACAAATTGGGAACTGTTTGAATTTTATTAACTATGTGAGAAAATTATGGTTAGAATTGCAAGAACAATATGCACAAATTGATGGTCACAAAATCTTTCAAATCACAAATGACATTGTTCAGTTAAAGCAAATTGATTGTACAGTTGGGTTCTACTATCATAAATTGAAAAGTTTATGGGATGAATTTGATGCTCTTGAAGCCCCATATTTTTTTATATATGTTTGTTCATGTGAAAATGGTAAAGAAAATGGTGAAAGAGATTAAAGAAAAAGGTTAATTCAATTTATAATGGTCCTTGATGATAGTTACTCCAATATTAGAGGTTAAATCCTTCTTATGCAGCCATTACCATCTGTTGTGAAAGCTTATAACATGGTTAGGTAGGATAAGAAACAAAGAGAAGGTTTGTTACCAAAACCTATAACGACTATTGCACTTTCTGCCTATTCCAACAACCAGAGGTCATACAATAGTTACACCAATCAGATCAATAGGTCAAACTACAGTCAAGTAGAGTCATCTACACAAGCTGAGAGAAGGGCTTCATTCAGGAAATGGGTCATATGTGAGAATTGTGGTAAAGAGGGTCACACTAAGGAGTAGTGCTACAAGATTGTTGGTTACCCTATAGGGAATCCATTGCATGGTAAGGTTCCACCAAAGCCTTAGAGGCCTCATACTCAGAACTACAAGGCAACTAGGACAATTAGCATAGTAGTCAATCAAGAAGGTACATCTGCAACATAGTCTGCTCAACCTAATAACTCACAATCTGCTCAACCAAACATCCCTTCTGACACTCACCTGACTGCAAGGGTTGACCATCTTTAAAATCAGCTCAACCAAGTCCTCATGATGATGCAGGAAAACCAGAACGACTCATTCCATGGTATATTTTATTCTTTATGCCATGGTATTACTAAGTTTATTGCATCATTAACTTCCATACTTAAAAGTCTTTGGATAATAGATAGTGGAGCAACAAATCACATATGGACCAAAATCATGTTCATGATTGACATTCACATTTTCACAGCACCAATTTATGTCACATTACCAAATGGACGCACAACCAATGACACAAAATATGAATCTTTAGAGATTAACTCATACATTACACTCACAAATGTACTCTACATTCCATCATTTTCATACAACCTCATATTAGTAAGCAAATTGTTCAAAGGGACAACTATTTCACTCATTCTTACTGATTCACTCTGTGTATTTCAGGACCAGAACAAAAGGATTGCTCATGGCACCCTTTGTAATGGTCTTTACTTACTACCCCCACCTACTACCTCATCAACATCTCACCATCTGCTCTCTGCAACCACACAAGCTACTAGTGCATCTCTATGGCATTCCAGGATGGAACACTTCTCTATTCATGTTCTTAAACAAATAGGCAGTCTTTTACCTTTCATTAAATATACTTCAACTTTCAAATGTTATGTTTGTATGTTAGCAAAACAACAAGCTTTATCATTTCATAACAGTACTTCATATGCAAAATTTCTATTTGAACTTGTGCATATTGATATTTGGGGACCATACAAACACACCATAATAAGAAAGTTGTTTTGTCAATGCATATGCATGCTGGTCAACACTTCAAAGTAGACAGTCTACTCAAAGTATTTATCTCGTTGTTCACACTTCACTTC
This sequence comes from Chrysanthemum seticuspe, assembly GCA_019973895.1. Lineage (NCBI taxonomy): Eukaryota > Viridiplantae > Streptophyta > Magnoliopsida > Asterales > Asteraceae > Chrysanthemum > Chrysanthemum seticuspe. The sequence continues at coordinate 345,880,048 of BPTQ01000006.1, forward strand.
ACATCACATTTGTTGCACCCCTATCCCAGAATACAATAGGTGCCACCGGGGTGAAATATGGTCTAAGGACTTTACGTGATTGACTAGTCAACCCGATAGTCAAACTAATAATTTACACATATTATGTTATAGTTATAGAAAGTAAGGGGACCTAAGTTGCTATATTATAAACTAGTTATAGAAGTGTAATGTGGCTAAATTATAAAGAATGGGACTTGAGGGATCATTTATGTCATTCGGGCAAAGTTTCCCTCTACATATTTCTGGATAATTCTATTATCTTCAAAATATTTTCAGAAAATATAGAGTGTATGTGTGTGTTGAGATAAAAATGGAGGGAAAATAATAATGAAGTTGATGATCAAATTAGGATGAGATTAGTGTTCCCAATCAAGTAGTAAGCTAGTATCTATGATCCTTGTGCAAGTAAGTATCCCCAATTGTGTTTAATTGTAAATTTATGAATTAGGGTTCTTGCATCAATTTGGGGATTTTGGGTAATTGTGCTTTTATATTAAAATTATGATGTTATAGTGTAATTGGGTGAACCCTCTTGATTAAATTGAAGTAAATGGGTAAATTGGATATGATCATGTTATGATCATAAGTTTTGATTAAAAAAAGTTATAGTAATCTTGGTGGAATCTTATTATGGGTACAAGTTGGATAAATTATGGGTAGATCATCATATATTCAAAATATGATTATATGATGAATTAAGGTTATTATGGTAAGTCAAATGGTTGTGTAAACCATGGTTATAGTTATTTGATGTTGATTTAAGTGTACTTGGATTATTGTGTTAAGGATGTTAACTATGGATGATGATGAAGATGATGATGGTGATATATGTCTAGCTTAGCTTGGATGCTAAGGTAAGTAATTTGGTTACTATGTGACTATGTGGAAATTTTTATATAATGTGATCATGTATGTTATAGAATAGTAAAGCCTAGATGAACCAAGGATGTGAGTACTTGAATGATATAGGACTAGTTGCCTTATGGATGATTTAAGGTATGTGTGGAATGATATTTGTGTTATAGTTTGGATTTACTTATGTGCTATTTGATGAAATTGATGCATTTGTAATAATGGAATCATTGTTATGTATTAACCTAATTACTTACTAAGCGTTTTCGCTTACGTTATAGTTGACTACATTTTGTAGGTTCTTGCAGAAAGAAGTGAAATTGCTTGGATTGGAATCTTGATTGGCTATTTGGAAGATGGAATTGGTAGTATGACTAGGAGCTAAGTAGAAACCGAGCTCCATATGACGATTTGTGCCCCCGTTTAAGTAAAAATGGTTTTATAAAAGAGTCGTCGTATGAAAAGTGTGAGTTCTAGTGGTTATAGAAGTTATAACATTAAATTGAGAAGATTGATTTTAGTTAAGCACTAAAAAGTCAAATAGTATGTCATAGAAAGATTTAAAAGGGTGTTTGCATTAATGTGTAATCTTACCCATTTTAGGTTAAATGGGTCAAGAATTGGTCAATTGTGTAAAGGGTTGTTTGTTATAGTCTATGTGAAGTGTTGTTAAGGTTATACAAGTACAAATAATCTTTTGAGTTGAAATGGGTGAAAATGGTATTTGCATTTTGCTGTCAAAATGTGCAGGTCATGAGCCTGACGGCACCACAGTTTTGTGAGTTACGGCGTCTGGCTTAGTGGCGACGGCGTCATGCCCAATTCCTCTGACCCGTCGCTTGTTAAAAATTGAATTGTTTTGAATTTCCATTAAAGGGTGACGGCGTCATGTTTAAAACTCTATGAACTGTCACGTGTAATTTTGTAAATGTGTTATGGGTCTCAGTTAAGTAGCGACGGCGTCGCAGTTTCATAGTTGACGGCGTCAGACCGTCAAACTAGTTTAAAACATAGTTTGCTATAGTTCGACGTGTATGCTTTTGAATAGTAAACAAATATATGTTATAGTTAAGTTGTCAATGGTCAAAATCTTATAGTTTTGTCGTGTAATGAAGTAATTGATGAAAGATAAGTTATAGTCAAATGTTTATGTGTCAAAGTTTTCAAAATTGAGTAAATTCCGATCAAACCGAGAACGGGGCGTAACAACATTATTGCTTTGGTTGTCAACTTTGATGTCTATCTTTGTTGCAGGTACTTGTGTGGTAAAGCTGAACCAGGCGTTGATCTGACGTGGTCTTTGCGTTGAAGGTGTTACCACACTGGGGAAGGAGGAAAATCAATGGCGTTGGTTTAGGTGATAACCATCGACGAGCGTTTGTAGAAGATAAAAAAAATACTAATAATCCAATGGCTATTTTCAATTTTTTCTAAACTAAACACTACCACTTTACACACTTATATATATATATACCCTTTTACACACACAATTTTTATACACAAACATTTTACATCCATTCACACTTTTATATTTTCACACACAAACTACTAAACCAAAAATGTCTCAATATCCTAATAATGATCCGTTTTTTAATAACCTCCTCAACATGTCGCAACCCAACTCATTATCTTCGTCAAACCCTCCAACACCATCATCTGCACAATCAATATCATTACATTCTCACTTTCCCAGATTCGGTAGCCAATATTCTATGCCGACTTACATACCTGAACAACTTCATCATCAACAACAATATTTTCAACAACAACAAATGCTTAACCCACAATTCCAAAATTTACAACAAAATCCACCACCACACACTACACAACCACAAACATCATAATCACAACCACCAATCGAAATCGAAACCCAAAAGACCAAAAAATAAAAGGAAAATGAGCCACAAAACGAGCAAAAGTCCTGAAACCCACAACCAAAAATGAACCCGAAATAAAAAAACTAAACTCTTTATTTCGTTGGGTACCGTCGTAGAAAACGTTATTAGCCTTGTGTTACGTTGCCGTTTCCGAGGATAACAAAGTCAAATCCGACCAAAACACCGATTCGTTTTGGTACAAGGTTCCCCACGAGTTCAACAAATCTAATTTCCAAAAGTGTTACAAGGACATGTTGACGAGTAAGTGGCATACGTTTAACCATAATTGCCAAAAGTTCAACAAAGTCTACAAACGTTTTAAACGGTTGGGTGGTTGTAGTGGGGAAAACGAGCTTGATTTTATGAACCATGTTAGGAACGCATATCGTGAAGAAGTAAAAGGAGGAAGACCGTTTTCTCAAGAAGACGCATGACAAATCTTGAAAAAACACTCCATATAGGACGCGGCCGACGCCGTTAATCTGGATTATCTCACCGGACATGACGAACTATATTTTGGAGATGATCCAAGACCACGTACCCCGGCAAACCATGTGCCTCCATAGAAACTAAATCCGAAACCTCGTTGAGCACCGCGTAAAGTAACATGTTTGAATTCGGGGAACTTTTTCAAAATGAGTTTCGACTCAAACGGGAAGCCGCTCAATTGGCGTTCGAGACGGCGAGAGAGAAAGACCTGTCAATATAAAAAGTAGAAGTACTGAAGTTTCTCATGACTAATACCGACAGTTTGCAGGAAGTCCAAGCCTTTGCCATCAACATGCAAAAACAAAAAATAATTAACTAATATCAACGACAAAATCAACAAAATTAGTTATTGTATATATTTTTTTAAGTTTCGTATTGTTTTTAACTTTTTTTCGTATGTTTTTTTCCCATGTTTTTCGTATGTTTTTTTTTGAATGAAATGAAATTTAGTTTGTTTGAAAAATGGAAAAGTAAATAAAAATAATGAGTTCCAAAAAGATGGTGTAATGATGTTATGAGTGAGTAGGTATTTTTGTGTATTGGTATTGTAAGTGAGGATGGCGATGTGGTGCCGAGGTGGTAAAACTTTTTGCTGTTATGAGTATTATATTGTTATGACACCTAGTGCTCTTAGTATATATTCTAATGTAATCGAATATTTTTTTTTAAAAGTCAACTAACCATTTCCTAATAAATCAATTTCACATGCTTTAAATAGGATTTGAACCCTCAACCACTTGATTGAAAAGTATTCTCATACATAAGGTATCTTTAGAATGCAAGCCTTTTGGTATTGTAATTAAACCTTGATTAAGATTGTTGGTGGTAGTTCTAGCTAATATATCATTTTATCTGATCGTGATTAATATAACTACGTGTTGTTTATGCATGTATTCATCTTTATTTTATGAAATGTATTCCAAAAGTCATAGTCGTTATAAGAAGTATATATTATTTGGTGATTCATGCATTATTAGTGGGTTAACAAACAATCTATGCGACCTTAATTATGAAGTATTAAAAAAAACAGACAACTTGCTTCATGCTAATTGAATGTTTATATATACTCAAAATATCAATCTCATGTTAGTATATCTATAACTAAAACTTTTAACTTAGTAACAAATTAAATTTACACATTTTCCTATTTTTGGCTGAATGCATGTGATTGTGGTCAAAGAAATTGGTGTCTATGTTATCTTTGTAAGTAAATTGTTAAATTTTTATATATTTCTAATGATCTATATATAATTAAATTAAATCAACTTGTGAAGTGATGAAATAACCTAATATAAAAGTAAGAATATAATACCTAATTTGAGATACGATTCTTGGAGGGAATTCAATTAATTGTAGCTTTTGCTATCAATTAAGTCCAAATATCAAGCTTAAATTCCTCTCGTATATATAGAAAGTCCACATGAATATATACCAATCTAGCTTTTGTCGACTTCACGCCTCGCATGCATATATTCTTTTATCTAAATCTTTTGCCAGACAAAAAAATTGAGTTGAAAAAAGTCGGCCAATGGCACCTTTAGTGTCGTCCTTAAATTTTGGGTGACACTAAAGGTCCCAATTCTCGCAGTGTGTAGTGGTTTGACTACCATGCCAAACCAAAGTGTCACCTTTTTGCCTTGAGCCAAAGCCATGCCACTATAATCCGAAGTGAAAGGAGAAAATGCTAAGCTGTCATAACGTGACACCCTTTTAATCACCTTAACCCACAAACTCCCCCTCCTTCCTAACCCTCCACCACCATTTCCCCAGTATGGCCAAATTTTTCGCCCTTAACGACCCAATACCAAGACCCCCCAACCCAAAAGACCATATAACCGAATCCCATTTAACCCATGAAAGTTTATTACCCTCCCCATTCCCACCCCAAAAGAAATTTTTCCTAACTCTCTCAAGGTTTTTGATGACACTCAAAGGCACATGGAACATCGAGAAATAATACAAAGGCAAGCTACCAAGGACCGACTTAACCAACGTTAAACGCCCCCCGAACGACATCGATTTAGCTTTCCACTCCTCGAGTCTATTATTGAATTTCTCTACCACGGGACCCCAAGCTCTAAGCCTCCTCATATTCTCCCCAATCGGCAATCCTAAGTAAGTGCCACAACCCATCCAACCCGCCATCTCCGCCATTTCCCTATCGGTAACCCCTATTCCATACAATTTACTTTTATTATAATTCACCTTTAAGCTGGACACCTCTTCGAAACATTTGAGAATGTACATGAGTGATTTAACATTTTCTTTATTCCATTCTCCAAAGAATATCGTATCATCTGCATAGTGTAAATGTGACATCGTGACCTTCTTTTCACCCACAAAAACACCTTGGAAAATTCCTTTCTCCACCGCCTCAGAAACTATTGCGTTTAAACCTTCCGCCGCCATAATGAACAGGAAAGGTGATAAGGGGTCACCCTGCCTAACTCCCCTTTCTAACTTGAATTCCTCCGACGGGGAGCCATTGACCAAGATAGACATCAACGCCGATCTAAGATAAGAATCCACCCATTTACGCCACTTTCCTCCGAACCCCATCCTTTCCATAATGTCTAAAAGGAATCTCCAATTTAAGCTATCGTACGCTTTCTCGAAATCAACTTTAAAGATCAAACTCTTTTCTTTCTTTTTCTTCAAATAATCCAACGTCTCATTAGCAATAAGAACCCCATCAAGTATATACCTACCCTTTATAAAAGCATTTTGAACATCTCCTACCACACTTCCCACTATGCGTTTAACCCTTTCCGCTAATATTTTTGCTATTATTTCATAATAGCACCCGACAAGGCTAATAGGCAAAAAATCACCTAGCCCTATAGGGTCCGAAACCTTAGGGACGATAGAAACTAAAGAGGCATTACACACTCTTGAAATCTTCAATTTTTCCCCAAACCATTGAACTGTATTTAACAAGTCAACTTTGATAATATCCCAGGCTTTCTTAATAAGGCCAAAAATTAAATCCATCACGACCGAGGGCCTTATCCCCCCACAACCGCAAATCGCATTCCACACTTCAGTCTCCCCAAAACCTCTCTCGAGTAAGAAATTGTTGTCTATTTTATCTTTGTAAGTAAGTTGTCATATTTTAATGGAAAATGATAGGGAAACCTAATTGAATGATTAATTTTATATGACATGATCCTGTTGGTTTGTGAAAAAGTGAGTTCTTTTACTGCAGCCTACAGAATGATGTCACATAGATTTAAGCAATCTTTTAGGTCTTATCTATCCATTTTAATTTGATGTTCTATATATAATTAAATTAAATCAACTTGTGAAGTGATGAAATAACATAATATAAAAGTAAGAATATAATACGTAATTTGAGATATGATTCTTGGATTCTTGTATGGAAATAAATTAATTTGTAGCTTTTGCTACCAAGTCCAAATATTAAGCTTAAATTCCTCTCGTATATATAGAAAGTCCACATGAATATATACCAATCTAGCTTTTGTCAACTTCACGCCTCGCATGCATATATTCTTTTATATTAATGTTTTGCCTGACAAAAAAATTGAGTTGAAAAAAGTCGGCTAGTGTCGTCCTTAAATTTCGGGGGACACTAAAGGTCCCAATTCTCGCAGCGTGTAGTGGTTTGACTCCCATGCCAAAGCAACGTGTCACCTTTTTGCCTTGAGCCAAAGCCATGCTACACCATGGTTGTTACTTCAAATAGTTTAAACAAATATTCAATTTAATTCTTTTATACTCCGTATATGATAATAGAAACAAATACTATTTGGTAAATATTTTTATCAATCCCTCTCAAAAAATAAAATTGGCCAACCTTATCATCTTCCTCTTATCTCACATCTTCTTTTGTCTGTCGTCAATCCTTGCCAGTCGTCGGTTGCATCTGCGCCCCGAAGTCAAGTACTTCCACCTGGCACCCAAACAAGTACAGACCATGGTGATTTGACTCCCTGAAGTCAAGTCTATGTATTCACAAATCAGGTACTTTTTGTGTTATATCCTTAATTGATCACAAATTTGAAGTAGTTAAGAGTCAATTTCTTGTTTGGGTGATTTTAGGGTTCATGAAAGCCCCAATCTATATGAGCTTGGAACATGTTTTGTGCTGCAATTGAAGCTAATTACAAGCTAGTATCTTGTATTATATTCTTATTTAATGCTTAATAGTAATCAAGATTACATGTTTAAGGTTTTAATGGATATTTAAATAATAGTATGTCCGGATTCGAACTCGAGACTTCGGGATTGCAAACATTACGTATGAGAATTGATGTACATAATTAATATAAATAAAACGTTATTGTTATTAATTATTAATCACTAAATAAAACATAACAATAGTTAAATAATTAACGAGGTTTGGTTAACGGTCGTTAAATATTAACTAGAAGGACTAAGAATGAAATTAGATGTCGGGAAAGTTCTAGAATCCCTTTTGGGATTGAATGGCCGATCGGTGGGGGGGGGGGGTTTCCAAACCCAATCCCACTCAAACTTGGACTCCAAGATATGTTAACTATAAATACAAATCAATGTATTCATTATTGACTAACCTTGGATCACTTTGATAACCTAATTTCTCTCCTCCTCCTCTCCTCTTTGTGTGGCCGGTCGAACACCCTCATCCCAAGGGTTTTCGATTTTGTCTTAGCTCAAAGATAAAGTGTTTGGTTTATTAGTGATTCAAGGAACTAGCTTCTCCACATCAAATCGCTATTAGTACATGTGTACAAGAACGAAGAACAAGCACACTTGAGCTTGTAATCCTTGGTGGTCGATTTTTTGGGTTGGACGATTTGTATAAACCCTAGTTTAGGGTTTTGGGTTTTGTTAATTGATCACATAATCGTTTGATTGCTTGAATTGCTAAAAGGTACGCACTTTCTTGTTTGGTTAATTAATTACATATATTATTCCTATAGTCTTCCGCTGCTTGCTTTGATGATGTATTTGTTTTATGTATAATTGTTATGAGTATAAAATTCCAACAGTGGTATCAGAGCCAGGTTAATATGATGTAATTAATTACCGAAACACATAAAAATTGGATCTTTATGATTATATGCATGATTTTTATGGTTTCTAGGGTTTTGAATTCGAAACCCTAATTTTTATATATATGGGTCGATTACCCTAATATTTATTTAATTAGGTTTTAATTTTGTAAAACTTGTAGAAACCCTAGGATTGCATGCTTATTTTATGTGGTTAATTAATGAATAATTGTTATGTGCCATGTAATATGCGTATCTTGGGTGATAATTGTTATGCGGAATCCATGGTGGAACATGCATGTTTTGCCATGGAGTATTGTTTATCGTATATTGATTAATTGTTAAGTGATACACACATGTTTTATTTATTTAATAATTATAAAATTGGGGAAGACCTCAATTATAACTAATAAAATTCGTTATGTGCTAATTGGTATACTATTAACTTCGGCTTACGCAATCGACTTGTCGATGTATGTGGCTCATCTTCTCGCGAGATGAAAGTCCTAGTTAATGTATGCATTTATTTACGACTAGAATTGTTATTAGAGTTTATTGAAATAATTATGCATGTGGCTAATTGTTTTTTACATATGTTAAATTGTTTAGTTATATGTTTATATTATTTGAGTGTGTTTAATTTTTATTAAAATGCTTTTTTGTTTATATATTGTTTGACATGTTAGTAAGCAAAAAGGGTTTTTTATGAATAGAAAATTAAATGGACTAAATAATGGCGAAATTGGTTTTTATCTAAGAATTATTCTTGAACTTTTAATCGACTGATGCGACTGTACTAAATGGTTAGAACGGCTCACCCACTAGAACAAACTATAAAGGGGTATTTAAGAAGTGAGCATAGTCTCACTGAATGGATGTCTAAGGTTATGCTTCAGCGCTTACCTGGTCCTCTGCCCCCTGTGCGTTCGATTGGAGCTACCTAGTATAACCATTCTATGCACGAAGCATCTTAGTGACATTAGATCTAGTTCCAGAGTGTATTGATTTAATGTTGAAGTTCACAAAGCATAGTAATCTACCGTATTTGAATTTAAATTTCCCATGTTAAAAACTACACATTAGTTTTGAATACATATTTCTTCGTACGTATGTTGAAATATTGTATTTTAAAAGCTTTTTGAATGATTTTCTAAAATTAACGATTCTAACTTAAGATGTTTCAAAATTAGCTACGCAACTCTTTGAATGTTGAAACGTGATTCTACGAAGCACGTATCTTACCAATATGATCCATCGAGGTTAGCTTGCGTGTCCCCCGTCTCCTGGTCCATTCGCGACTTCGTATTGGAATCTGTAGGTAAGTCACTCTGATACGAGTGAAGAATTTATGG